>JAGFPH010000369.1:293591-327932 GCA_018207615.1 Philaenus spumarius
ACACCAGGCAAAAATGGAACTTACTTTCCAGACAGACCTCATATGTACTGTTCATTCTACATTTTTGGCTTCACATGGATTACTTTTTTATTTCATGTCTTGCTTGCAAGTATTGAGTTTTTTGTAAGTACAGTCTTCCTTTTATTCAGACAATAATGGCCTGTTCTAAAATAATAAATCAGTCCGTGATTCGTTATGAGAAATTTTGACCACTATATATACCGGGTGTCCCACGAAGAGGTCCCTATTTTTGAATTAATATATTAGATGCACCGAACACTCTACAAACCTGAAACTCAACAGTCCTAACATACACATATGTAAAAGAAATACACCTGAGTATCAGTTAATTCTGACACATTAGGACAAAATGGCGGGATATCAAAGAAATAGTACCTTTTCGTTAAAATAGTTTTATTTGCTTAAGTGTTACAACATAATTATTGAATTTTAACGATGTTACTAAGCACTAAACAACGTTAGGGAATTAAAGATATAAGTAACTCATAAATAAATTAAATCTATTTGATCCATAAACCTTATTCAAACTGATGTCCATCGATCGCAATGCACTGATGACAACGAAATAGAAAACAGTCATATGCTTTGCTGAACAACTCTCGAGGTATCAACAACAGTTCCTCTTCGATCAACCTCATTAGTTCATCGTCTGTCGCAATGTTATGACAATAAACCTTCTCCTTCAAAAAGCCCCACAGAACAAAGTCACAAACAGTCAAGTCTGGAGACCTTGGGGGCCAGTCCATGAAGCTGCTGCCACGACCTATCTAACGGTTAGGAAGATTTTGGTCCAAAACTGCTTTGGCCACATTAGCATAATGCGGAGGAGCTCCATCCTGTTGGAAAAAAACCTCTTTCATCTCAGGCTGAGAAAGATGAGGAACTATGTGATTGCTTAAAACTGATGCATACCTTTCTCCAGTCATTGTTTGTCGGGATATGTCATACGACAAAACACCATCCTTGGTAACAGCAGCCCAAACTGTTATACCTGTTGATTTTAATTTCTCTTCTTGTAAGATATGTGGATTTTTTGTGTTATAGTAATGACAATTATGCCTGTTTACAGTTCCTGTTCGATAAAATGTTGCTTCATCTGAAAACACGATTCCTTCATGCCATTTGCTATCTACATCATTCAATTATTTTCGAACAAAATTCCAATCGTCTGTCAGGATCATCTTCAAGCAGTCCGTGAACTAAATGAGTTTTATAATGTTTGATTTTGTTCTTTTCTTTTTGCCATACCTTTGGACAGATGACTTCGGTATCCCTGTAGCAGATTCCACCTTTCTTACTGAATTAGGCATATTTGGAGATTCCATGAAAGCAGCACATACGATTTCTTCATTTTCTATGTTTTCGTATTTTTTTGTATTGACCCCGTTTCTAGTAGGATAGTCTTCCACTTACGAATAGATTTCCTTGACGGTGGAACTACACCTGGGTACCTTTCCCTAAAACACCTTATTGCTTCATAATCAATTTCAAAGGCAATAGCCCAGGAACAACATTTTACTTTTTGCTCAGTTGAAAACGGCATGGTACATAAGACACTTTACAATGCAACTTAATAACAAATGCCAATGTTTATTACCAAATATGTTCATTGTTGTGGATACACGCAGTCAGCTGATAGATTTAAAATAGTCTGAACAGCTGTAGCTGTTCCTATTCTAAATAAAAGTAGGTTTACCCTTAAAATATGATTGCTGATTTTGTTGTTTTTTTGTTTTTCCGCCATTTTGTTTGGATCAGTCAGAATTAACTGATACTCAGGGGTATTTCTTTTACATATGTGTTAGTCACGACTGTAGAATTTCAAGTCTGTAGCGCGCTCTATACGTCTGTCATATTAATTCAAAAATAGGGACCTCTTCGTGGGACACCCGGTATATAATGTATACAAAATTTTTTTGCAACAATTAATACAGGATTAATATTTAATAATTGCATAAAAACTTGATATAATTTATAAGAACAAATTTGAATTACACTCACTATTGAAATCAAGTTTACATTTTAATGTAAATAATGCAATTTATGTAAGAAAATAAATAAATAAATTAATAATATTGCATATTCACAGGTGGTTTTGTGGTGTACAGTATAATATTCGCACACAACTCATATGTACCAAGCACAATCACTGCAAATATAACTATTAACATATTTGGAGAAACAGTAAATATAGCAGAGGTATGTATTTATTTTGTTAAACTATTATTTTTTTAAGATTTTATAAAGGAACTAAACATAACTTTACTTCTTTGTATGAACCCAGCAGGATATATTCTCCCAGATGGTGCAAATGTATTAAAATTAATATTTAAGATTAATTTAACTTCTCAATTTTTGAATAGGAAACATTTTACCCCATATTGTATAAGGTCTACTAGCATTTTGAAAATATCCGTAATCCAAATCTAGTAATCAGTATATTTAATCAATATACAGGCAATGATAACCATTAAGGGTTTTTGCCATAAAAAAATCTAAATAAAGCAAATCTGAATCGGTGAGATTGCACATATGGGAAAGAATTTCTCCTACTTAAAAGCCTGAGAAATAATCAAGATATAATATTGGTAATGGTTTCAAAGAAATAAAATTGAATGTATGTCATAAGTTAATGCAGATTTAATGATCCAGTATGGATTGTTATTGTGAAACACATTCAGATTCATGCAGGTTTATATTGTAGTTTTGAGCTGATATCTTGAAAATTGTTGAATCGAGCTACGTAAACGGCACTTTCTTTGGCCAAAATCTGAAATTTTGTGTTTATCATACAGTTTTGCTTCAAGGATTTTCACAAAAAATGTGTCCTAAATTTGTGTGCAACTAAACTGAGCGATATCTTGAAATTTAAACCATTCTGAATGACCTTGAAGCATCATATTTTGCACACGAAAATCACTAAGACTCGCGAGCTCTATAATCATGTTTAATGATCCAGTGTCACCAACTGTGAAGATATTGTCTTAAAACTTGGTGTGGACTTCAAGAATATAATAATGCATGAGTCTGTCAATTTTGAAGTGATATCTTGAAAATAAACGATAATAACACTCTTAAATTAAGTGGTCATCGCTTGCAGGAAGGATTTGATGCAGGAAAGAGCAACAAGCGCCCATAAAGTGGTTCAACATATAGTATTTTTTCAAATATCAACCTGCAACTCGTCATATATTTTATGATAAAATGTTTTAAAATTGGATGGTGAGTTTCAATTCGATATCATAAAATTAGCTGAAACTGTGACTGGTAAACTCAATAACAGTGTTCTTTAGGTATGAAAAATTAAATAACATTTAAAATAAACCTCAATAATTTAAAATTTGCCTGCACAATATATTTTTTTGGAAATAATACTGAATTTTAGTTAAATACAAATTTATCTTTACACTAATTAAATCTTTTCCAAAATTGTCTCAACCGCTATTTTAATTTTTTGTCACCTATGAATGAATCACAATTCTTAATCAGCAACACCAAAAACCTTATAATACACATGTATTATGAGTAAAACATATTAACATGCAAAATAATATCTTATTTTAAAGAAAATTTCAAATTTTTGTAGAGTTAAAAAAAATGGCGCTTCAAAGTAATTAAAATAAAACCATATTTTAATAGGAAATTTTCCACTGAACATTTTTAGTCTTATAACATTTCTTGATAAAGTTTGTAAAGAAAATGACAAAGGTAAATTTAAAAAAATTTAAATACACTATTGTTTTTAAACAAATAAATATTGAAAAATTTTCAGATCTACAATGTTGGATCTAAACCTTTTTTATTATGGCAACAGTAAATATCTAACAATAAAAAAACAAGTTGTTCATTCTAAATACGGTTGGTGTGATTGCTGGAGGGGTAGGGGGTAGGATCGTCAGTATTTTTTACTCTATGGACCGAAACTTACCATTCAAAGCAAAAAATCTTACGATTGTATTTTTATAGAAATGCTATTTTTAAATTTGACTGGGCTATACATACTTTGCCTCCAGACACTTCCGACGCTGTGCTGTTTAGAGCCTAGCCGCCATTTAAAGGACTTTTATCCTTCACCTTATAAATAAATCTTTTAATCTGAATAATAATTTATTGTTTGGATTTTAACTACTTATTCATTTAAATAACATTGTGATGTTTAGCTCATTATATTATTTAAAAATTGTGAAAAGTTTGTTCCTACAAATAATTCATTCAGCAAAAGTTTGTGTTGCAATCCCCCCACACTCCCTATTCGGTGCCACTGCCCCTGGAGCCCACTATGCCATGCCACTACTCCAGGTTTTCTTACATTTGTTAATAAAATTATTTGTTATTATTAATTTGAACATTTTATAATTAGTCATTTAATTTTTTTACCAGAATCAAAAGATTGGTTTGAAAAGTTTTTGGTTATATTTTCCGGCATCCTTAAGACTGGAAGTTTATAATACGAATCTTAGACCTTGTATGTGTTTGTGTGAATAATTTAATCTAGTCTGTTTAAAACTACTTAATATTGATGATATTGTTATGTGCTGTTTATTCTTAAATGATTTAATAGAATTTTCAAGGAATCATTTGTTAAAATGCTAAATATCTGCATTAATATTATTAATGGCTTATGTTTATCATAATTGTTTTAGAATAGTTACCTATTTCCTTTGAATCTCCTTCAAATTGACTTTTTGATTATAGGCTACATTGAATTTGCAAGGATTCGAATATTATATCGAAACACTTTTCTGGCATGAAGGCATTTTCAGCAAAACAAAAATGGAACCACTGTTAAGATTACTCAGAAGTCTCCCGTTAAACATAAAGGATCAAGTCGACCAAATACCAAATTTTATAAGAGAAGGCTTCGAATACCCAAAGGTAGATAACTGCGTTGGTTGCTAACAAATTACAAATAAACAAAGTTAGTAATAAGGAAACTGATATGTTTTTCTAATTTATTTCAAGATTTTTCGATCTATAGCTATGTAATTAATGTTTCAGTTGAAATTTTGTTTCCAGGTTTTATTATTTATGACATATTGTTAAATATGATATTCTTTGATTGTATTTCTTGTATTCTTAATATTATATTGCATGTATACATTTAATTGTAATATGTTTTTCAACAACTATAGCACAACACAGAAATTGTAACTAAGGCCTGAGAACTATTTAGAGTATCATAAAGTACCATAATATAACATATATGTGAGTGTGTGTGTAAAGTATGTAATCTGTTTTAACAAAAAATACTGTTGTACTTCATTTTACTCCAACAAGTTCTCATCTACCATATAGATATAAATTAGACAAATCTATAACACGTAACTTGAACACTTGTACTTATGAGATTGGTTGTTGGGCCATGTTACAGACTATGTACATATAAAATTTTTGTTTGTTAGAATATATTTATTTGTTTTCTCACTTGGACTAATAATTTTAAGTACAATTCAAATTAATTTAAGTTTTGTTTAGCAGTGATTAGTGGAAGACAAAATCTAAGTTTAAATTAAAAATTAAAGCCAAATTGAAAATGTTGAGATAAAAATGCCATTTGTGCTAAGTTTAGCATTATTCTTGTGGGTAGACCTTGTTTCATTTTGGAATAGACTTAATGCTGGTGGATTCACACTGAATGATAATTAAGTTTTGATGTTCTAAAATTTTACAAAAATGAAATAGCTAACCAGAGTGCTAAGCCTTTATGCCATGCTATGTTTTTACTGATTCATAGCCAGGCTGTTTTTCAATCTCCCATCTTGAGTTGAGAAAACAACTCACATTGAGCCGCATAGAATAGAGAAGTAATACAATCAATGTAATTTTAAGTTTATTTCAATAGTGCTTTAATATTAGAGTCACTAATTGAACATGTGAATGATTCCAATTTAAATTACAGTACAGTAGTACTGTAGAGTTTTCTCATGTACGTTTATTGGCTTATTTTAACCCCATTATTATTATTATTATTATTAGGGATGTGTCGATACCAGATTTTTCGATTCTCGATACCGATACCGATACTTTGAAAAATCGATTCTCGATTCCCGATACCGATACCTAAAAAAAAAAAAAAACTGTGAAAAAAAATAAATAAAATGACGAATTTCCGCAAAGAATACGACGTCCGAATATTATTAGTGCTAATTTTAAAAAACGTCGGCGTTAAAAATAATTTAAGTAGGTACCACAGTAAATGCCCGCAAAAAATCGATGCCCGAATATAATATTAGTACCAATTTTATGAACTACCATTGGTGAAATGTTATTAAAAATAAAATGACGAATGTCCGCAAAAGAATACGACGTCCGAATATTATTAGCTCTAATTTTATAAAATGCGGCATCCAAACGCAATTTAATATACAACAGCGTATGTCCGCGAAAAAACCTACTCCCGAAAACAATCTAATGTCCGCATAAGAAAATACAATTAACCTAGTCCAATGAAAAACACGTGAGAGTTTCAGTAACGAAATAGCAGAATGCGTTGCAATTTAAAATAAAACAAGTTTTTAATTATTCGGAATAATATTTTTTACGACTGACTATGATTGCGTTACTCGGAATATCATATGTTTTGTTTCTGAACGTTCAATTCGGATAAGTTCAGAAATAATCGGAACTTCAATCACCGAAAATTTGATTCGACGGCGTCCGTTTAGTCCCGCCGAAGTCTGAACAACTTGTTAGAAGTAGAACAAAGTACTGTAATATCAAAGTTAATAACGCTGTGTGTACATACTTACAGTATTCAGTTTTAGTGCAGTGTTTTATTCATTTTTTTAAATTAAATTTAAATATTGCGTCGATTTGTTCGGGTAATTAAATTTTGCAGGCCTACTCACTTACGAAGGGTTGTCAAGCGCTCGGCTGACTCAACAGCCGCCGCTGTTCCGTTGAGCGCCCAAACTCCCTGACTCCTACAACTCGGCTGATTATGCGAGTAAAAACCTTTAAATTCGGAATTACGTGCACGACGTGCAGTACTATAATGTACTTATTTATTTACAGTACATTTCCGCTTTCGGATAATCGACACTATACTGAATTAACATATTAATTTGATTAAGTTTAGTTAGTTGAGGATATGTGGAAACTTAACCGGGGTAGGCCTTTTCAGCAATGACATCGAAGTGTGGCAATATTTTATAATAGACGTTGAAAGTGATGGACTTTTGTCTGTAGTTTAACTTAGCTGAATACTTGTATTTAATTACCTGTACATAACATACTTAATCATTTCAGTATTCAAATTAAATCTTATACTTTACTCTTAAATTATTGTTAAATTCCTTGAATAATAAATAGAACCGATTTGACTCTAGAACCGGAAACAAAAAAAAAAAAAAGGAACCGACCCATCTCTAAATAAAAAGTAAAACAAAGGAATTCCGTCCGGATTCCCATAAAAATCATAAATCACGGGTACCTAACGTAAGTCCCAACAAGTTTTACCCGACTTCAAACAAATAAAATTATTACTTTAAAGTTTAAATAGTTTTATTACCGATCTATAAAATGTGTTATTTTTCTTCACAGTAGACACCCTAATTCTATAGACACGATAACAAACGAATCCTTAAGTGTTTGACCTTGAGCCTACTCTAGACTTCTTGTGTACAAATAACAGCCTACGCATGAATAAAAATAAAACAAGAAGCATTTACTCATGAAAGGAAACAATTGCCTAAAACATTTTACTGGGGAAAATGTCCACTTATATAAAATTAATAATGTTTTACATTTTCCCTACTGATATTTATTGTTAAATGCTGAATTGAGTTAAAATACAGAGAATGCGATTGCAAATACCGGAGATTACATTCACGGAGTCTTTACGCCGAGAACGGGCAGTTCTGACAACTTAGTATCTCGTGGTATCGGTAATCAGTATCGAGTTTTGGCTATCGATTCTCAATACCGATACCAAAGCTAAAGTATCGGTGGTATCGAGAATCGGTAACGAGAATCGACCCATCCCTAATTATTATATAGGGGGTTTATGTGATCCACCACCGGGACCCACTCCACCTAAACCATGAGGTCCTCTGTGCCCCATGTCCAGGCAGTAGTTCACATCAAACCCGCCCTTTTTGCAATCCGAAGAAGTCCGTGGGGGCCTTCCTCTCGTATGTGACTGGTGTCAGGGTATCCTTGTCCCAGATATTTCTGCCTTATTGATGCGAGGGCATCACATTCGCATAGAATGTGGAAAGAAGTTTCCTCCTTCTCTCCACACCTTCGACATAATGGGTTGTTCTCCAGCCCCATTAGGTGGAAGTGCCTCCTCAGAGAGTTGTGTCCCGTCAGTAGACCGACCAACAACCTCACTTCCGGCCTGCCAAGACCCAGCAGTGTTCTGCTTAGGCGTCCATCCAGGCCTTCAATGAAGTCGTGTGCCTGTCTCTGACCTCTTACCGTCTCTCTCCATCTACGTAAGTGTCCTGATTGAAAATTTTTTCTTGCACTTTCTTTCCCATAGCCTCTTGATATTCCTATCATTGGTTCTGGGCCCATCGGAGGAGTTCCTGCTCCTCTCTTAGCCAGTTTATCTGCTATTTCATTCCCTTCCACTCCTTCATGTCCAGGGACCCAAACAAGTCTTACCTGCCTACTGCTTGACAACTTATCCAGCAGTAATTGGCATTCCCAGACCAGTTTTGATGTTGTTTTTGTAGCTATAATGGCCTTTATAGCCGCCTGACTATCAGAACATATCGCAACATCTGTGCTCATGCTTCCTGATTCCAGTATTCGTTTTACAAGTATTGCGTATATCTCCGTTTGGAAGACCGTAGAGTATAGTCCCAGCGACATAGAGTATCTTCCCTGGGTGTACGGTCCTTTATGCATGTACATTCCGGCTCCCGTACCTTTGTCTGTTTTAGACCCGTCCGTGAACCAGATTTGTCCATTTCCAAGATCTACTTGTTTCCGTAGCCACTCTTCCCGAGCCGGAAAAATAGCCTCCAATCTGCTATTGAAATTATACTTAGAAGTCATGTAATCCGTACCGGCTTGCAGCATCGGATCCCACTCCAGTATCTTGTTCAGACACTCACCGTGTCCATTTATTGCAAGAGATGTTGACCAACTCCCTCCTGTGTTCAATCTCATTGCGGCCTTACTAGCCTCCCCCTGTACCATGAGGTCCAGAGGTGGGAGGTCCAACAGGATTTCCATGGCCGCTGTGGGGGTCGTTCTCATGGCCCCCGTGATTCCAAGGCAGGCCATCCGCTGTACTTTATTAAGTTCTCTTTTTGCCCATTCCTTCCTGGTAGCAGGCCACCAGACTAAAGAGGCAAAAGTTAGAGACGGTCTTATTATAGTAACATAGAGCCAGTTCATCATCTGGGGCCGAAGCCCCCAAGAGGTTCCAATTGCTCTTCTGCATGCCCAGAAAGCGTTACACGCTTTTGCTGCCTTCCTTCTTATGTGTTCACTCCAGATCAGCTTTGTGTCTAGGGTGACACCTAAGTATTTAGTTGTTTCGGAGCATGTAAGTCTTTGTCCCAGTAGACTGGGCATGTACAGACCATCCGAATGAGATCTGTTTTCCCTGGGTTTACAGCTAGACCCATTCTCTCACACCAGCGTTCCAACCATTTGAGTGAGCTTTGGACGATGTCAGATACTGTCCCTGGGAATTTGCCTATTCCCAGAATGCATATGTCGTCCGCATAACCTTGGGTATAAACTCCTCTCTCATTTAGTCCCACAAGCAGATCATCCACTACCATAGACCATAAAAGAGGCGAAAGAACTCCCCCTTGGGGGCATCCACGCGCGACCTCAATTCTAATTTCACTACTGTTTAATTGTGAGATCGCCATTCTATTTTCGAGATAAACTTTTATCCAGCGGGTGATAGTGTGTTCTACCCCCCGCTTGATTAATGCGTCTGTCATGGATTTGAAGGAGGTATTGTTAAACGCCCCTTCGATGTCCACAAAAACTCCCATCGCAAGTTCTTTCTGCTCCAGCACCTTTTCCACCCTGGCTACCAGTTGGTGGAGTGCTGTTTCGACAGATTTGCCTGCAATGTATGCATGTTGATTTTTATGAAAAGGATTTTCAGCCACTGCTCCATCCCTTATGTATCTATCTATCAGTCTTTCCAACGTTTTAAGTAGGAATGATGTTAAACTAATAGGTCGAAAGTCTTTTGGATTACTATAAGTTCCTTTCCCTGGTTTAGGGATGTAAACTACTTTCGCTAATCTCCATGACCTAGGTATGTGTCCTAGAGCAAGAGATGCCCTGAATACTTTTATTAGCCATGGCACCAGCTTATCTCCGCCCCTCTGAAGAAGAGCTGGGAATATTCCATCTGGTCCTGCACTTTTAAAAGGGTCAAAGGACTTTATTGCCCATTTGACCCTGTTGCCAGTTATTATCTTCTTTGCCATTTCCCAGTCAGCCTTCCCTGTCATATCCGGGATGTTTTCTTCCCGCAATGTCACAGTTTCAGCGGATCCTGGGAAGTGTGTTGTTGATAGATACCTCAGGGTATCTTCTTCCGTTTCCGTCATTTCCCCTGATGGAAGCTTGAGGGGACCGAGTCTTCCTACCGGGTCTCTGACAAGTACTTTTTGAAGTCTTGAGAGTTCGGAGATGGTCTCAATGCCATTGCAAAAGGTCCTCCAAGAGGATCTAGATGCCCTCCGAACTTCTCGTCTATAATTACGTTGCCTTTGCCTAGACTCCTCCCAGTCTCCAGGGTTATCAGACCGCTTGGCTTTGTTAAAGCTTTGGCGAGTCTGCCTACGATGGGATTCCAGGGTCTGGTTCCACCGCAGTCCCCGAACCTGGGGTTGAACTTTGAGCATGCAGCAATTCCTCTCATAAGAGTTTGTTAAAGCTTCCTGTAGATGGCCTACAGTTAGCTCAAGGTCTACATGATTGCGAATGGTCTGGATAGGACCATCATTTAACTTTGTCTCCAGGCTTTCTTTAAAGGAATCCCAATCCGTCTGTCTTGGGTTCCTGATAAGCCTGCTCTCTGTCTCAGCCCCGCACAGTTTAAACTGAATGCGCCTGTGATCAGAGAGTGTTGGTTCCGTAGAAACTTGCCACCCATTCACTCTTCCAAAGAGCGTGGAGGAGCAAAGCGTTATGTCTATGACCTCCTTCCTTAGTCTATTTTGGAAGGTATGGTCATTCCCAGTATTTAGAACCATAAGATTGGTTCCACTTAAGTAATTGAGGAGGACCTCCCCTCTAGCGTTGGTGTTGGTACTTCCCCATATCACATGATGTGAATTAGAGTCGCACCCCACCACCACCGGAATGCCCTTCTTGTTACATTCTAATATTAGTTTTTCCATCTCCTCTGATGGAGGATGATGATTTATATCATATGGAAAATAAGCCGAACAAACAACTACTTCCCTCATGACTTCATCTATTTTAATCTTAACTTTAACTGCCACTAGGTCATCGGAAAGGAAACCCGCCACCGGCCATGACTCCAACCCTTTTACCATGACCGCCGCCCTTGGTCTTCCTTCCCCGCCACCACCATACAACCTATAACCAGTTACGTTTAACCCTTTTATGTTGCCTCCATACAGCCAAGGTTCCTGTATGAGAGCAACATGTACATTAGTCTCAACTAAACAATGAGAAATCAGCCGTGAGGCCGCTATACTATGTTGTAAGTTAGCCTGAAACTAATTTCACTCACCTTCTTGTTCTTGTGGGGTCCAGCGATGATCTTCTTGTCCCCTGAAGCCAGGGGGTGGTCTGTTCCTATAACGGGAGCGACGGGACCACCAACCATTGCATGCTCCCCTCCTACTGCTTCCCTCCTTCTTTCTCTTCCTCCTTCCTAGGCTTATCTCCCAACGGTGTAAATGCTGCCTGTGTGAAGCCGTAGAAAGGTTTCCATTTGTAGGAGTTCTCCAGTACTCCAGCACTGATAGAGTCGATGCTGAGCACAAGGCGGACTCCCTTCATTCCGTCCTCCTTGCGCTCGAAGACCCTCCAGCCCTTTGTATTTAGGCCTTCGTTCCTTCCCAGCATCTTCAGGACCCTCTCAGTAGGTACAGGTGGGCCAGGGAACCAGGCTACCACCTTCTTGTACTGAAGAAGGTCCTCCATCTTCATCACTTTGAGTTTCTTACCCCCGACCTCTCGACCGGGGATAATACTCTGCAGCCAATCTGCAGAGCGTTGGTCGGCACAAATACCGATGACAGCTCCTTTGGATAAATAGTTATCCCGGAACTTTGGAACCGCCTCCTCTTCTGGCATGCTAAACATAGCCTCAAAGATGGCGTTCCTCACCCCGTTCAAACTGTCATCATCCAGGAGCTTATCCTCTGGATAGGCCTCCGGTACAATAGCCACCCTGATTCCAGGTGTGGTTACCTTGGCGTATGTACCTTTGGTTGTTCTCTTACGAGTAACATCCTCCGGTGTGGTACCCGCTGGTCGTGCCTTTTTCTCCGCTTCGGAGATCAGGCCGACACTTTGGGTATCCGATGTTCCAGGTTCCGGCGATCAAGGCCGTTTCCTGTCTGACTTGAAGCTAGGGGAGTTCGCTACAAGAGGTCTGGCACCCTGCACCGCCGGGGTGGTCTCTACCCCGTTTCCGGCCGCAGCAGCAGCTTGTTCAGCCGCCCGTGCCTCCCTCCGTTGCCTTCTCTCCCAACTTGTCGGCTTCCTCTTTTTTTTCACTTTTTCCACCTTTGAAGAAACCTCCATAGGTGTCTGAACATCTTCCACCTCTCCACCCTCCTTCGGCCACAGATTGTCAACAGAGACTGTCGGACCCTGTGGCGAGCTTGGGTTTGAAGGTGAATATAACAGGGCTGTATCGTAGTTGCTCGAGCCGATCGACATCAACGATCCCTGCCTATCTTCGTCCTGGGTTAGACCTGCTACCCCAGATTCTTCTTTTTCTTGGGATGAGCTGGGAGACTCTGAAACAAATGGCACGTTAAAAGCTTTATCTTTGTTGTTGTCATTCATTTCATTAATTTAATTTTTTGATTGTATTGCATTTGTTATGTTGTGTGTGTATGAGTAAACAGCATTTCCGACTACTCAAAACTGCTCCATCCGCCCTCAACCACCTATAACCTGCTCCTGTCAGTCCCAGTGGCCTCGGTGGGGCCCCCCGCCCCTGCCTGCATGGTCCCATCCAGTCACCAACTGGCAGTGAAAGCAGAGGCGAGATTTTCGCCAGTTGATAGGGCAGCCAACTCATGCTGGTTAGGCTGAGTCGGGCCCCTGTACTACCTGGCAGCCCGGTGTGCCTCCCCGGTTTTCCCACTGTACCCTCTGGGTACCGACAAAGTGCAGAGGCTCGCTCAGGCAAATAGAACAGCCCGATCAGTTTTTGTGCTGTGTGACATATCTATGTTATCATGGTTTGTGTGGATGCATGCGTGTGAGTAAGTGATTGAGTGTATTTCTGAGTTAGGGACTTGGTGGGGTCACTACTCCCAGCGGCTATACACTACAACCGTCCCTGCCGTGGAAGTTTAGCTCCCAGTCTAGATCCGCCATGTTCAGTATTAGCAGGGCCACCTCGTGCAGGACATGATTCATCACCATGTTTATGGTCACGTCCTTCCTTGCAGAGTTGGACGTAACCCCACGGACGGTCTTGAGTAAAGTGTCCTTGAAGGGTTTGTTAGGCCCAACTCTACTATACTCCTGGGAATGGGACAACCCCATCTCCTTGGCCCCATTTTAACCCCATACCGGATTATCCGGCTTTTATGGTATCCGGCCTGGTACTCCGCCATATTAGGCCGGATAAAGCGGACTCTACTGTATATATATACAGGGGTGGCAAAAAGTCCCACAACACAATATCTTTTTCCAGGTTCCACTTACACAATTGAAACTTTGCAAATTGTTTATGGGTATAAAAAACTACTTTTTTAGAATATGGCTGATTTTCACCTCCTCTGGGGGACGGCCCGTCAGGAGTCGGTGAAAAATCTTAAATGTAAGCATGTGTTGTTATGCATATCATTTTAAAGGTCTTGATGAGACAAACACAACGACATAATAAAAATGAAAAATGGATGATCCTGAAAAAGTTATGGCTGTTCAAAGTTTTGATATGCTGCATGTTAAATGAGCCTTATTCTAAGTTTAATTTATTTTTACATTCTACAAAAATCAACTGTAGCATAAACAAGTAGTTCTTTATACCCGTAAACAATTTGCAGAGTTGAACATGTAATACATGGAACATACATACCGCATAGACATGGTGTGGCTGTGCGCCGAATGTGATGTCCCTCTCTGTGTTCCAGAGTGCTTCCGCACTTACCACACGAAAATCAAATTTTAAAGTACCCTAAGACAATTTTTATTTTTTATTTACTATATTCAATACTATGACAATTTTTCTATTTTATATTGACAAGTTGGCTAGTAATGCATTTAAATTCACTAGGCTTATTTTGCATTTTTATTTTCCGACATTTGTTTTTAAGGCCTATATCAATGTGTGGGCTTATGATGGTTTTAATTTTTTTTCCCAAATATATATTCGAAATCAGTAAAACATTGTCCTTCATTTGAGTATAAACATCGCTATGTTCCTCCGTTGACTTTGATTTTAGAAAGTTTTTCCGGGTTTTCCCTGGTTTCCCGACTTTTCCAAAAAAAAAAAATCAGTTCCAGAATCAGACCGTAATTTCAAGCATTTTTGGGGAAAAAATATTGAAATCGTCATAGGTCCAGGTATTAGGTAGGCTTATTTTACACATAAATATAATTAAAAAACCAAATTTTCAAAAAATCTAAAAAAAGCAACAAAAGAACTCCAAATAAGATTTAAAAATAAGTTTTATATAATAAAGGTAGTTTTTTATATAGTTTATAAAAATATTATAAAAAATTTCACATTTTAAGCTTTTTTTAAAAACTCACTTTTTGGGGATCGTTTGCCGTTCGATAACCCACCAGTCAAAGGATTAAGGTGAAGCTTGTGATGCTAAGGCTTCCCAACTCTTATTTCATTTTATTTTTTCAGGCATCACTGTCATTGAAACTCTTTGGGAATGAGGTGAAGTATTTTGTTATTTCTGGAAAGGATGATGTGAATGAAGCTGCAGAAAGTCTAAACCCTCTAACAATAATTAAACACTTTTTAAGTGGACAGGTAAGACTTGTATAACATAAAAGATTAATTTTACAAAGTATTTCAATCAATTTTAAAATGTTGTAGGTGATACTAGTTAGTTAATCACAAACAAATTTAAAAGTGGTTTTATCTTGAAAACAAACAACAGAAGATATTGAAAAATCTGCTTTAGAATTTGAAAACAGTCCTTATCATTAACCTTAATAGCACCTGTAAAGCATTTTTAATCAACAAAACAAAACTAACCCAAATCATAACGAATGTTCCAAACTCTCAAATGTTAGTGTATTGTGTCTATAATTAATTGCGTATTTAAAAAACAGTGAAAAATCACGATTGAAATTTGGTTACATTTTTAAAGTATCTTGCTGTGCATATTATCTTTACACTTCATATTGCTTTGCTATAGACCACAAAGTGACCCTGAAAGTTCTCAACAACTTCCATGTTATAGTTTCAATTGTTTAGTAAAACATACTCTTAAAATCAAAATTAAAACAAGTGTAATTTGAGGTAAATACTTGTCCATGATCACTCAGGATAAAAATACTTTAATTGATTTATTTTTTATGTGGCATTTTTAAAGAATTTATTTAGCAATTGGTACCAATTTCAATAATGAATAGTAATTATAAATAATATTCAATATTTAAAATGTACCAATTTTCCAATATAGAGAATTTATTATTGTTTGTTGATGATAGCTACTAATATCAATAGAATTTTCATGGCCTATACAATCAAATATTTAAATTATATATTTCCAGCAACTAGATGTCGAGAAATCGTTGATGTTTGTGGATGTCAGATATATAGCACCTCTATCTGTAGGCATGCCACTTGCTATGGATGCTGTTGGAACTGCAACTATTAAACTAAACATGGCTGGGTTTTTTAATTCAACTGCCTTTACTGCTGATGGGCAATTGGATATTGATGGGAAGTTAAAACCAAGGTAAAACCAAAGTTTTTGTTCTTATTATACTCACAGTTTAAAGGTTATCATAAAAGCTTAGTAGTAAATACCAACTTTGGAATAGCAGTTGCAGGATTTGAGTAGCAGTTCAAAGCTTAATGGTTAGGTGCCATTTCAATACCTTACATCCACACTGATTTTAAAATCATTTTATACCAGTTCCCATGGAAAATTTATATGGCGATGCACATGTTTGTTGTTCTCTGGAAGATCATCACCCTGGAGAAACGAGGAGGTATCAGAAATATACTTGTCAAATGGTTTAAAAGGTTCCCACAAAAGTAAAACGGAAATTTCTACACTTTAATAGTGCTATACAAAACTTCAGCGGGGATCTATTTATGCTAGAGGTTTACAGTGGACACTTGTTAAATGGTTTTAAGAGTTTTACATCTTGACTTTGCTGATGATAACTGTTTCCTAGTACAAAACAAATTAGGTGACCCCCAGTTGGAGGCAGTAACAGCTGGTCTTAGATTGAATGTAAAGAAAATACGAGTGTACAGCTTTAACCAAGAAAAACTTGTGATAGTAAGTAATGGTTTGATAAAACCATACGAAGCTGGAACGATTTTACAGCCTCTAAGTAGCTGTTTCTTCTGATAAGTAGCAAATAATAGCAATTCAGTAGGTGTAAGAGCTTATTATTACTTTACTGCAGCTGAAGAGTATTTCCACTTTCTTTATATAATGGCTTGAAATAACGATACATAGGTAGAACATTTTAAAAGCCTCCAAGTACGTTCTTTGGCTAATAAATAGCAAATAATAGCAATTGATTAGATGTAAGAGCTTATTATTAACTAACAGAATCAAACCAACCATTTCAGGCAAATTTTACAGTGAGTAGTAGAAAAATGTTAATAATTTTTACTAAGTAGTAGAAAATCTAATTATAAAATAAAAATTGTATAGGTACTATCAATTTAAATTGAACCAGTATAAAAAGTGTTTATTTAGACTCATATAGTTTTTATAAGCTCTTCTGTTAGGAATTTGTTTAGTTCTAAAAATGCTACATTGTGCTAGTAAATTTTTATTTTAAAATACCAATAAAATCTTTCGTAACAATTTAGTTGGTTTAAAATTCTGCTGTTTAAAAAATACATTCCAAATTCAGTTACTTATTTAATTCTACATATATTAAATAATTGTAAAAATAATTAATAATTGTAATATTATAATAATTGTCAGTGATGCACATTACTTACACTATGATTATAAAATCAACTAGTAATATTTTGTTTTGTTTCAGCATAGCTGTGAACACAGTAGGAACAATGGGTGTTGATGCTTTCTTTAGAGAAACAGGCGTAAAACTGCATAACAAGGTTTTCACATCAACTGCAATGGAAGGAAGGCTGAAGATGAAGGGATACAAGTTTGTAAGTCTTGCATTGAATCTACCACTGAAGAAATCTGAGATATTCAGCATGGAGTAAGTTGACTTTGGCACTGAACATTTATCCAACTAAATGTCATTAAAATTATGAATAACATTTATATTCCTACTCAATAAATTTTATAAAGTTCCACACTAACAGCTTTTTCTTTTTTCAACTTGAAGCACTTTAAGTTTTATAACGTATTAATGTCTATAGTAGGGTATTGCATTTCTGGTATAGGAATGCAATACCAGAACTGAAGTATCAATAGCAGAAAATACTTTGAGTTGATAAAGGTGGGGTATGAGGCAGCTGCCCAGTAATCACATAGCGTGCATATGAACCAGAATTGCTGATCTTTCTACAAATGTAAATCTAAAATAATATCATTAACAAATGTTAATGATACAATTTTTAACATTTTAGCCAAGTGTTTAATGATTTAACATGTATTTGTGTTTACGTTATTTCAGTAGCATATTAAGCGAGTCTATTTTCATATTAGTAGTATTAAAACATAAAATTTGACATCTTATGTATGTTTATAATAACATTTTCTGTATAGGAATCAACTATTGGTACTAAATGGCAAGGAAGAAATCACATTAGATGGAATAACTCCTGGCAGGGTTAAAGACCAAATATGCAGTTGGTCATTGCTAGATGACGTCTTAGGTCTTCAGCTTTGCACAAGCTATTTACTACCAAATTCGTCAACATTACTAAAGTCTCCATTACTTATATTTACTTCTCCTGTGAATATTCGAATTTTCTTAGAGAAATCAGACCCTTCTACAAAAAAATACACTTTTGAATATAAAATGGTCCAATTAGAAGTAAGTAATAACAATGTTATATTGTTTGACCATCTAGTCTAATTTAGAAGATTTTTGTTTATTAACCACTTTTAACAGTTTAGTTTTGTGCTGAAAAATTTCACTTTGATGTCATGTATTTTATGTTTGATTTTAGTTCTTTGCAACTAGTCTTTAACAGTACTGCAAGTAAAAATTTTAAAACAGTGCTTTTTTTGTACAGTAAAACTTCAGGTCTAGGATTAACCCTACTTATTTCGGAAATTTTACATTTGTTTAGTTGAAATAAAATTATACAGAAATTGTATATTTCTATGAATATCTCTATATTAAAAAATGGATTGTTTACAATACATAAAACTATATCGGAATTTTTAAGCTTACCTATTTCTAGGTTTTTTTTCTGGTTAGATTATCCCAAAATAACTCAGGATAGGTCTAAAGGAATAAGGTTGTCAATAGGTTTAGATTAGATTATATTGGGAGGGACTCCTCCTTGAAGGTTTCCTTGCACGTAAACCCTTGTGCCCGCTACGTCCCGTAGCTAGCGCGTTAGAAACCTTTACCCCTTGTGAGGTCCAGAATTTTCTCCACCAAGTACGTGTCTTCTTTGTTCTCTGGTTGCTTAATTCCGAAGAGCCCTCTCCTTCTACGCTGGTGGTCGCCTTCCAGGACTCCCACTATTGTTAGATGTTTCCAGAACTGACCATGTCCAGCAATGAGTCTACAGCTCTTTTGAGCTGCTGTCGGTTTAACTTGATTAGGGATTTGGTAAGCTTAGTGTTTGGTCCCTTGATCATTCGTTTACTTTGTGTGTTCCCGGGTAATCTACTCAGTCTCTGGTGTTGCTTTTCCCTAGCCCCTATTTGTTTACTGTGCTCTTTGCCATGCTACGGCTAATGCAGCACATTGGTTCCGGCCCCATAAAGGGTGTGGATGCTCCTTCCTTTGCAAGAGCATCTGCCATCTCATTTCCTTGAATGCCACAGTATCCTGGCACCCATCTCATTTTCACCATGTTTAATGTGGATAGTCTGGTTAGTGTTGAGAGGCATTCCTTCACCAGTCTGGATGTGACTTGTACTGAGGCCAGCGCTTTAAGTGCTGCTTGACTGTCAAAGAGAATTAGGATATGTCTGCTCCTGTATCCTTTCGACAATCCTAAATGGGCGCAGGCAGTGATTGCTAAGATTTCTGCTTGGAAGACTGTACATTGAAAGCCAAGACTGACACTGATATTGTCAATAGGTACCTTAAGATATAGTTAACTCATTTATTTTAGAATCTAAACATGAATATAGCTAGTATTACGTACAATATAAATATATACTGGTACATCGTTTAGTAGTTACTTTATGTCTTTTGCTACATCTAAATTTTAGCAATATGGTATGGTATGTTATACAATATAGATAGTTACCTTTAATAGTACTCAAAGCAATTCCTTTATAATTTGTACGCTACAGCGCTGTTTCACTGTTCACAGCCAGCTTTGTCAGGTTTAGGAACTCAACACTTAAATAAAACACATACCAACACTGAACACACACGATAACACGACACAAAAAACATAATACAATTTACAATATACCTTCACTACAGTCCCCGTTTGGAAGCACATGAACTATGCCGTGGCCACGCCAGTGCACAATCTATTTAACATTTAACGAAGAGCTAGCCTCCGATAAATTTTATTATGTTTTTTGTGTCATGTTATCGTGTGTTCAGGTTTGTTATGTGTTTTATTTAAGTGTTGAGTTCCTACACCTGATGAAGCCGGCTGTGAACGGCGAAACAGTGCTGTAGTGTATCTACAAATTATAAAGGAATTGGTTTATCTATATTGTTTATATCAGCGATTCGGAAAGCAAATAGGCTTTATAAAACCTACATGATCTTATAAAGAATATAATAATGGTTTGGTATACTCGAAAGCACGGAGCAGCATAGAGAATCACATTTGGGACAATAGAATCCGTATGTTTGGGATTCACACCGTATGTTTTTTCCATTCACGTCATGAACACAGCTGTACACTGCGTACTGTCTCGTATGGTTAACCTTTTTACCAGTAGCTGGGATGTAGTTCGGAGATTATAGTTCTGTCAGTCTAATAAGGGTCTTGCTAGGTCTTCCTTGTTTAGTTTTCATGTTGTCAGAATGATATGTTTCCATGACTTTCTGAACTAAAGTCATTCTGTACAAAAGGGGACTCAATCCCCTCCACATTTTTGTTGAGGTTGTATGAGTTCCACAAAGCGAGATCTACAAGGTGAAGAAATATTTTTTAATAATATTTCTTCCGCTTTTTTTTGTGGAGTCGAATAGCCAGAGAGGTGGTGGTCAACTCTGTCCCCACCATTGTGTCATTATAGCCTAAGACACATTATGACCTCGTTTTTTCTCTCCCTCTACCATTTTTATTGAATTAATATTCATTTATTTTTATTGAATGGTTAAGAGAAGGGAAACCATCTTACTTTCCCTCTTTGAAACCCTATTATGTCTCCTTTCTTCATTTTCTTTTTTGTTAGTTCCTTTTTTTCATTTTCACTGGTAGTTCTCTTGAGTTCAACTTCACCGTCCCATAAATATCAGTATGCTGTGAAATCATAATGTCAGCTAGCTGAAGTGAAGCATAGAAGTTGTCAAAAGTGAGGCAGGAATCTTTGCTTAACAACTGGTCCATCGTGTTAAAACCATTTGAGTTGAAACAGCAAGGTCTGGAGCATAAACATCTTGAATAATAAAACCTCCTACCTAACCACTTTTTGTCTCACATAAGAGATAATGTTTTATCAAAAAATGGGCTAGTTTCGATAGAATGTCCAAGACAATCATCCTTTGTACAATAGTAAGCCCTCATCAACTGTGTCATCAAGGTCAACAGTCAGCCTATTATGAATTTAACTGTTAAATTTTGCATAAATAGGCCAAATTTTGTTAAGCATAGAATCAGGATGAGTACGGGTATTGTATTCAGAATTGTTATAGAAATGTAAAAACTCATATATTATTTTAATCGACTGAACGGCATACATCGTGCAGAAAAATGAGTAAAAGTCAAAAGATTTTTAGACCAAAACTGTTCCATTTCGGGGTTTCGTACTATGCCTTGTAAAATGATTAGAGCCAAAAAAACCTTGTAATTTGAACAAATAATAATAAATAACAAAGAATAAAAGTAACAAATTGTATAAACAACCAAGAATGAAAATAAGATATAACAAAACTCTGAAGAATTCAAGCTAATGAATCTCAAGTAATTGCCATGTAAACACAACTAATGTCACTTACAGGTTACCAACACAATCTAGTGAATGACAGCAGAAACCTTGAAGTCAGTCCGACAAGAGGTGCAATCAACAAACTAACATCGGAACGTAATATTCAAGCGAGAACTGCAATTTATTGCTGCTTGAAACTACTTGGGTTAATCTATTTTCTGGACAAACGCTGTCTTGAAATATTTAATGTAAATTAATGTAAAAAAATAATTTTAAAATTTTTGAATAAAATATTGAAATTACTCATTTATTTATTCAATTTGTACATTACACATTGTGAGGTTCTTTCATAACTTATACAGTATTGCCCGAAACAAACTACATGACAATTTATTTAAAAAATATGAATACATTTTATTGGTATCCAGGTCACTAATGGTATTGAATTAAAGTTTCTACTTTATCGTTTTTTCCGTCAAGTGACCTCACTTTTGTAAATTATGACGCGTTTCGGGCTTATTAACCCATCATCAGACAATATAAGATTAATATCTCAGTACAACAAAAAAGCCTGCGGTACGAAATGTTTTGGAGCGCTGAATAATACTGATTGACAGTCGCTGGCCAGCAGCCAACGTGTCCACACCTAAACGGACTCTAAGTTTAAAATATGGAAAAGATTAAAATTTTAAATGCAGAACTTAAAAAGGAAATTTGTTCCTTAAATAATATTTTATTTGAACAAAATTAAAATAACAAGTTAGAGAACAAAATTATATATTTGAATTGAATTTAAAAACACTGCAGACATCACAAAAACCTTTAGAAAGTTTGTTATAAGCAAAGAAAAAGTTATCAGAAGTCAACTCAGCTGAGACTGAGGAGTCAACAGGAATTGTCTTGACGAATATATTTCAAGTTTTGGAAATTAATAATGTTAAAGCTGCTAAAATAGTAAATACTAGACTACTAATAAGGTTGCTGTTGATGACAGCTCTCTTAAATATACTATGCAAAATGCAAATAACTAATAAATTTAATAAAATGTTATCGTCCGAAAATCTAATATTTATGTGACACAAAATTAATATTTTTGCTAAGTCATACAAGGCATTTTTTTTACTCTTGCAGGGAAAATAAAGTAATAATAAATTTGTCTGTATCTTTTTTAAGCCGAATGCTCTAATGACAAGTGATTTCGAAAGTATAGAAACGACTAGTGATTATGTAGTTATATTGGGCAGAACTAACAACTTACTTACTAATAATTCTAAGAGGATCCTGAAGTGTTGTACCAAGGCTTTAGAGAATACAAGGCAGGCGCGGATACAGGGGGAAAAAATATTTTTAAGGCTTGATTAATATGTTTGATTTAACCCTACAAGCGCCAAATAACACTATACTGTCGTCTCAGCCGGCCGAGCAAGTGGCAGTCAGCATTATTGTATCGTCTGATTGTATTGAATATTTCACCCACTATAAATCATCCAATCTCAATAAAACAAAAACAATTGGAAAAGAAATGTTTTAAACATTATTTTTTGTATTTAAAAATTTGTTCTAAAACGTATATTTACATATTATTATGTAATCATCGTTTGTAATTGTAGTTGTCTAAAAAGATGACGCCGCACGAGAAACAAAAAGAAAAGATACAAAACTTTCACTTTTCTAAGGCTCATAATCGTTATACAGACTTGTTTTGAAAGAATTTAAGGTCACCTTTGAATTCGTTAAGATTTGAACTTTCTAACATTGTCTTCCAATCATTCGTCACTCTTATAATTTTTTTAGATATTATGAAGTTTTCTGTAAACCCTTAAGATTTGACAGTTTTTCAACCAATGAGCAAGCATATTTTGTAATCGAATTATCTAGTACAAATCGATATACTTGTACATTGATGTTTATATGGATTTTTAGTGTAAATTCTATATTTTCGTTTGATATAACAAACACCTGATTTACTGTTCATGGGCTGCAGCTATAGGTCTTGTCTGTGAAATATGTACCATTGCGCCGATCGTCTTAGCGCATTTAGCCCAGCCAATAGAGAAAAAAGAAGTCTAATTTTGTTATTGAACTTAACAGCAAGTGACATCAACAGTGACTTTAAGGGTAGCACAAGGGTATGTAAAAAACAAAATCTATCAGGCAAGCAGCTTTTGCACATTTTGTATAAACAAAAGTTACAATAAATTACGACTTTTTGGGTTTTTCGTTAATTTTATAAAAAAATTATGAATAGATCAAGATACTTAAAAAAAACCTACAAATTGTTTTTTATAGAACCTGATTGGACCATTTTTCAATGAGAAAAGTCGGAAAAACTCTTAAAAACTACCATTTTTTAAAAGTTCATATCTTTGTTAATTTGCAATATTAAGGGCAGATTTTTCAGAAAATGATTGTTTATCATGTATTCTTCAAACAGGAAGAGATGAAATTTGTCGCATTAATAGTTTTTGCACAACTTTAGTATTAACAATGTAGGCCATTATCGTACATAATTTGCCCAACTAACCTGAGTGGCCCGTTTTAACTTTACCAAACGGATTCTGAAAGTAGACCTTAAAATCTACAATTCGCATATCTGCGATTTTTTAATAAGGTTGATAAAGTATAATCAAAATGCTTCAGAACATAGCGCGAAACGCATAAATTTGAGGCCGGTGCTGATGGTAAATTTGCCAGAAGGCGGTAGTGACTGAACAGCAGCCTGTTGCTCGCAGCCTTATGCATTATGCAAGATAATGGAATACATTTTTCATACCGCAATTGTGCAAAAATTATTAATGCGTCAAATTTCATCTTACGCCTGTCTGAAGTACACATACTAAACAATAATTTTCCAAAAGATCTGCCCTAAATATTGTAAATTAACAAAGATATGAACTTTTGAAAAATAGTAATTTTTAAGCGTTTTCCGACTTTTCTTGGTGAGAAATGGTCCGATCGAGGTTTTCAAAAACCATTTTGTATTTTTGTATGTTTTTTAGGCTAATTCTTTACAAATGTTTCGTTGGAAGTATCGTGATCCTTGCATAAATTTGTATAATATCAACGAAGAACTCAAAAAGTCCAAATTGATTGTTATTTTTGTTTATAAAAAATGCGCAAAAATTTCCTTGCCTGATAATTTTTGTTGGTATATACCTATGTGCTACCTTTAAAGCCACTGTGGATGTCGCTTGTTGAAATTCAATAAGAATAAAAAGTCTCTATTTGTTCTTGTTGGGCTAAAACTGTTTTACAGAGCGTGCCGCTGTATGGAGTTGTATGACTTAAATAAGTGAGAGCTTGTGTTACATTGTTTTAAATTTAGTGAAACAATGTGGATTTAATGATCGTGTTGTGGAGTTATGATTTTAGTACTGTTCCTGTTAACTCTTCAATAATTATGGTTTATTTTCTTCTTTAATCTGTTTAATCTGCAAGAAACTCTTGCTCTTTCAAGAAAATATTTATAGCCTAGAAATGCACTAAAAAACTATTCCATAGAGTTTATACATATTTTTTAATTCCCCAAACCCATTGTTGTTAAATTCTTGGTAATGTTGTTTTCGACTTCTTATGACCCTTCCCAAAATGAAATCCTGTATCCACCTCTGATACAAGATGCACTAATATTATTCAGTATATAGTTCATTACTGTTTTGATTATGCATTAAAAAATAATAATATTCACAAATACAATTTAAAATTGCACTTACTAGCATCAACTTTCAAACACGTGTAATTGTTAAATCTAACATCTCACTTTGCATCTCATGGTCTTCATATGAATAATGCTGGAAAGAGAACAACAGTCTGCAATGCTATTATGAGTCATGTGAATAAATAAAACACGATTCAGTTAACAAATGAGATTCTTCTAACCAGGATTAAATCAATTGCAAATTAAATGTTCCTTTTCAGACTGGCATACTCCATTGCTAATATAGTGTAACAATACATTGCACTTTTATATGCATTTATAAAACATTGACCAATCTGTATTTTGTAAGAAAACCCACCAACAGTTTTAATCAAACGTAGGACATTCATTTAACATTCATTTGCAGTCGTCCTTTGTGGTGCCTACAATACTTGATGAAATAGTTGTCCTTGATTTTCATTATTTGTTATTGTAATTGGACAGTCAGTACAACATGTGTGAAAGAACATTTCCAGTTCCACAGATTTTTCTATGGCTGACCTTTTATTTGGAGGTTATTGAAAACACTCCTGAAATTTATTTACAACGTACATAAGGTAGGTCCATTTGTATAGCCAATTCCTTATAAGCTGAAATAGTACTTCCGCAGTAAAAATTTTCCCAGATGTTAATATCATTTTAACCTCTACACTGCTTGATTTAAAATAACTAAACGATACCATTGTTATGACAACAATACCCAAAGTACCTCGTATGTCTTTTACTTTAATGGAATTTTACCTTTATGTTTTTAATTACGTTTTAATGCTGATAATTGTTGAAATTAGTGCAAGTAGTATTCGGCTGTCATTTTCTTTCCTGGACTGACGTCAATGTGCTTTAAGTTAAATTTTAATTTGTGTATTTTAAAAATTTAGTGCAAATAATCGTATTTCAGAATGGTTTGTGCCATTTGTCAAGAATACTTTAATTTTGATGGTCGCTCGGCACCTGCATTTAGTCATAATGACTTTACAAATGGTTTATTTTAGGAATTAACAAATAAGTCAATAACTTTATGGAAAGTAATTTTGTATTAAATTATAAATCCACGGTTAAACAGTACATAGCAACTATGCTATTAGCTAACTTTTTATTTAAATTTGTGACTAAATTCTGAATAGTTACAAATTTTACTACTTTCTATATATTTATTTTCAGAATAAAACTTTACTAAGTGTTGAATTCGAGACTCCGGATTCTAATATAAAAAGGTCACTGAAAGCTACCGTACTCTTGGATGTCAGTTCACAGAACTATTCCCTTGTTTTCCAATCTGCTTCAAATCAAATCAAAGCTGAAGGTAAGTGATGCATTTGATCTTCATTTTGACATATTAAACTTATAATCTGTTAAATGTAACATGGGTAAGAAATAGAAACATTTTAGTTACAAAACTGAACTATTCATTATTGAATGCTTTAAATAATTTGTAATTACATTATTTACTTCTTCTTTTTATAAAATCTGTAGCTATGAACCTTAGAACTGCAACTTGAGAGGTTTACTAAAGTTTTAGTGTCAGGGAATATACAGAGTATCCCATAAATACAAGTGTAGCTAGGCTCAAAAATTATTTCTTTAAATCTTTTCTGAAGGGTGCATTCCTGTTGGAATTTCATCTTCACATATTTATCTCTGATGGTATTGTGTTCTAGAGACTGAAGAAGAATCCTCATGAGAATCTTCTTCTTTTTATTAAATGTGCAGCTATGTTGGATAGAATTTGTAAATAGTTATACTGTGCCCATTAGACGATTACTTGATATAACCTTTGAATAAAATAAATAATGATTAGATTATGATTATGTGTATATCAAGCAATATATATATATTTACTGCACTAGCTAGGCTGCTCAGATCAAATGAAAGACCATTTAACACAAAAACTTATAAGTATTAATACACGCTGTTCTTTGACAAGATGATAAAATAATAATAATAAAAAAAAAAACAATTCAAATTGTGTAGTGTAGAATTTATGTGAAATTCTGTTAAGACATTTTACAACTGTATTACAAAATATAAAAAAATACAATATTTGATATGATTTTTAATTAATAAACAAAGCTTGAATGCTTGATTAACTAATTACTCATTAACATGTACAGATGTGTACAAAGAAAAAGAATTTAGTAAATTTTAAATAAAAAATAAAAATTTAATAATAATAATAAAATATTTTCTTTATTTCCTTAGGAACTGTAGACCAAAAATGTTGCATGCTATGCCACACTTATAATATAAATAAAACCATATATGTATGGGTTAACACAAATTTTAATGTCCAACTGCAGTGTTCAATCTTAACCCTCTCCCTGGTATTCGGTAGTAACTCGTAGCGATTTATTTTTTCCCTGTCTTTCCGTACTAATCCGTAGCAGAACTTTAAATGCGTATAACTTCGCCATCTGTTGGAATATTTTAAAACTAACTTCAGAAACGTGTTCAGAGAACATTTTACAGTACAGTTGTATTTGAGTTTTAATTTGTTACAGCTGTCAACGGTTTTAGATCTGTGTTTATAATCATCTGTAGCACAACTTTTGTAAACCAAGAGTCACGTAAAACATGGCTAGACTGAATTTAAAATACATGGTTAATTTTTTGATTTATTAAATGTAGTTTTGTAGTAATTGAACACAAATAAAACAGACAGTTTATGGCCTAAGAAATATATAAAGTGTCTCCTAACATTTTTGTAAAAGTTATAACTGTGAGTGAACTTATTTTTCAATTTGTTTTTTATTTGGACTTAAAAAAAAATTCAGTGCTGCATTAGGTAAGTAAATATACAAATTTTGTATATACCAATATAATATTAAGATATGGTAAAAATTTCATGTATATTGAATAAGTAGTTAATTAGTTATCGTAGTTTGAATATAAGTGACAAATTTGGCCATTTAAGAGGTCTGGTATGAGGCACTTGGTGTCAATTATGAATACCTGGGAAAGGGTTAAATTGGACCAAACAAGCAAGATTCATTCTCAACCTTTCATTGCTAGCTGTGAGGCAATCCGATTTTACCTCATGCATTTTTAAATTAAATTTAAACTCTTTAGTTTTTGAAAAAGGTTTGAAGACATGATTCTTTGTACAGATCCTGAGTCCAGAAGGGCCTCAGTCTTATAATCTTTAAAGATGGCTTAAGTCATAGGAAAAATTTTATTGGTCAAGCCTTTAGATTTTCTGTAACGCTTCTTAGTGAAGGAAATTTTAGCTGCATTTGAAAAGTTCGAAAACAGTCTCACTCATCGGGCAATAGAAAGACATGGCAGAAATAATGA
Source organism: Philaenus spumarius (assembly GCA_018207615.1). Taxonomy (NCBI): domain Eukaryota; kingdom Metazoa; phylum Arthropoda; class Insecta; order Hemiptera; family Aphrophoridae; genus Philaenus; species Philaenus spumarius. The sequence continues at coordinate 322,119 of JAGFPH010000369.1, forward strand.
CCAGACCCTTTGTACAAAAAAAATTTGGGGGTTAAAGCGAGGGTCGTTTGAAATTTTGATTTTGTTTCTACATGGACCTTTATTTGATATTTCATTAGAAAGAAAAAGGGCCTAAATTTATAATTGATGGACTTGTTTCTTATAAAAGGATTGATAGAAAGCTATGTGACTATAGTCAGTTTTGGTTTTCGGAGTTACAGTGGAAAACCCGTCTAGTTTCCCCTTCTGTAATAGTTTTTTTTTGGATTTTGAACTTTGGAATTATTCCCAGAAAATTTTCCCTTCTTATTTGGTTGCCCCTGTCACCATTGATTGCTGAAATGGCTTTTTTGGCCACAACTGTAGAATGTGGTCGGAGACCTTAAGGGTCTGAATTGATTTTGTACCCTAGGAAATGAGGATTGTCTCTGCATTCTTTCTGCATCTACAAATGATGTGTTACTGACCTGGGCACAAAATTTGTAAAGATTATTGAAGTTTAAGGATCGGCTTGCGAAGACCAGACAATTCCTGATATTAGGAGAAAGGGCGTCTACAATGACTTCAGTCACTTCGGCTTGAGTATTATTTATTAGAAGCACCTGCACAGCTTCTTTAATGTTGTTAACAAACTGGTGCAGGGTCTCCTTCGGTCTCTGCGGACAATAATGTCAGTGATATATTAGTGAATGCCAATATTCCAAAAGACTTAAATAATTCAAATGAAAAATAAAACAAATTAAAAAATATTCCAATATTTAAAGCAAGTTAGTTAAGAAGAAATCTTTGCTCTGGACGCAGTTAATCTGATTACAACAGATACTAGAAACACACGTGTGAACTATCATGTTACGTTCCCGGACATTTCAATCATGTCAGCTACATTAGAAGAACTTGCTCTGAAAACAAGTGAAAAGATTCAGATTACATTTCACATAGCTTGAGCTAATAATGCAGCATGGGAATGTTATGACAAGAACTGACAAGTAGACAAATCATTTATACAAGATGGGCCAATGGAGAGATGAGTGTAAAACCTTGAGGCATTGAGAAGACTGTTTTTCGAAAGGATGCTAGAAAAAACAAGAGGGGGATTGAGAGTTTAAGTTGAGGAAGAGAGGTCTTCTGTAAGAAACCGGTGGAGGATAAACACATAAAAGCTCTTGAACATAACTAACTACATTTTACCTTAAAATACTAAAATTTAAAATCAGTCATCAAGTCAAATAACTAATCAAATAAAATCAATCATCAAGTCAAAAAAACTAATCAAGTAAAATCAATCATCAAGTCAAATAACTCATCAAGTGAACATCGATCATCAAGTTAATCCATCAAGTTTAAATCAGTCATAAATTTCAAAGGGCATTGCAGGTACTAGTGGATAAATAGTAGTTAGTGAATGTGAAAATATAAATAAAATCATGTTAATAAACTGTTAAATAAAATAATGAATCAAAAATATAATATCAGTTTAAAAGTGAGTGAAATAGGAAATTGAAAATATGTAAGTAAATTAAAAATTTCAATTTATGTTAAGGCAGATCTCGAGGTAAAGCCAATTAAAGAAAAGAAATCATATCCAGATAATTAAAATAAAATCTTATACACATAATAAATGGAATATATATATAATAAAATAAATTCATAATTTAAGAGCAACACTATTTAAGCAATTTGGTCGGGTCTTATTTTAGAGAATTAGTTGCAAGCATTTTTAAAATACCTAATAAGCAAATGAAAAGAGATTCCAGTCCAATTTTAAAATCAATTTAAAATGTCAGAAACTGCGGTTTAAGATAAGGCTTTTAAAGTAAAGAATTGTGTTAACTTAATTAACAATCTTTTAATTTCAAATATTTTTACTATATTTTGTTATTAACTTATTTAATAAAGAATATATATATATATATATTAAATATTAAGGAGACTGCATAGTAATTAAATAGTACAGTTTACCTTAACAACATTATACATTAAATATAATAACTATCAAAATATGATGGTTAAGTTAGTTTAGTAAATTTAGTAATTTATCGTTAAGTAAAATTTAGTGAAAGAGACAAATTTATAAATTAAGTATTAAGAAATTGTATATTAAATAATTTGTACAGTTTCTTAAGTACAATTTTCATTTTAAAGTTCTATCACGTTAATTTAAGCTTTGTAAGTAAATTCAATAAAAATTCTAAATTTTATTAATTTAGTGAAATTGTAGCTATCAAATTAATCATATGTCATGTACAATCTTTTATTATTAATTATTATACATTTGATACAAACTTAAAACATCTGTGAGGTTATTTCAACCAATCAGTTGTGAGTCAGACTTCTCAATCCAAGCAAAAATTGATTTGTAAGTCGAATGTCATGGAGCCCCCAAATAAAACAACCTTACATGGTTTCAGAATAAACCTTACATAGTAGACGCCTAAATTAAAATGAACCTGATAACCTGAAAAAGAGCTCCTGCTCCAGAGTGTTGTGATGTTTAGCAGGTATGAACAGTTTTAGTGCCTCTCCATGAAAATCAGAAAAAGTGCTGAGCAACAACAGGTATGAATTTAATGGACCCTGTGCATAAGGCAGCAGGAAGCTTAAAATGTTTTGCTTAATGTCGGGATACATCTTACATAAATTAAGAGCAACCTTAAGAAACTTTATGAGTATCTCGAGATCGAAATCATCTGTGTACGGGAGAGTGGCAGTTAACTTCTCCACCGTATGATTTAACTTACCAAAAGGGAAACAGAAACAATGGGCTTCAGATTACATACATTCATGGAAGTTGGTATAATTCTTGAACAGTCAGGTCATCTCCGGTGTTACCAAAATCAACCAAAGCCTGTGTCTGAGATGTAATTGCATGTATGCACTTGGCGTTAAAGAATTTACTGATTCTAATAAACAATTGACGGTGCCTTTAACATTTAGTTTAATATTGCCAAGCATTTGTCTCTGCATATCAAAATCTTCTGACAAATAATTTAAATCAGGTTTAAAGGTAGAATTTACTTTAGAACTTGTTTGATTTAAGGCTAAATTTAGAAAAGTCAATCTGTTCTCAAAGGGATCCATTCTTGATGTGACTTTGAGAATGTATCAAGTGTACCTGTTTCTAAAGATTCTATATCCTTTTTGAGGATATCTAAAGAATGTCTAGCAGAGTCTTTGTTCAGCCAAAATAGTTTCGTTGAGATGAATCACGTTTGGTTCTTTTTGTTTTGTAATAAGCTACGTAGTGTGGTACGTATAAGCTTGAATACCTCCCCGAACCACCAACTCAAACACAAGTTCTGCCTTCTTCAAGCAATTAATATACTTATTTAAATCTGACATGACTAAAGATTTGTAACATACACAATGTCCAAAAAATAAAGTTAAACTTAGAATGATATAAAAAAATAGACAAGTCAATTACAAGAGAAAGAAAGTATGTCCCCAAGCAACAATTCCAGCGAGCAAAGATAAGAAAAAAATAGTTAAACTTAATTTGTTAAGAAATATTTCACAGAGAACATTAAAGCTAGATTGTTTTTAAATTGTATATTGTTTTAGACTTATTGTTAGATGTCATGATAAGAACTTGAGTAGCAGAAGTAGAGGCGAAGAGTCTGTTTATGAAAATGTTTACTCGTTACTTAAATTACAGAATATAGGGTGGAATTTTATCCATAAAATTTGTCAGTAATTTTTCAAAAAATATCTTGTTTTAAGTGAAAAATGAAATTATGAGAAGGGGATTTGAGAAAAATACAGATTGTACCTATAATATGTAGCCTGTTCACAGTTTGAACAGTTATATTTGATCAGAGAAAACATATTTATAGATGGCTTATGCATTGTTCTGTACCTTAAATCTATAAATGTCCATAAATACAGAGCAACAGACTAATTGTATTGTTAATTAAAATACAAGTGAAAAAACATGGACCAAGACCGGGATTTGAACCCAGGACCTTTGCCTTTCCGGGGCAACACCGTACAAGTGAGATAATATCGACCAATATCTATAGGATCAGGATAGCTCAGTGGTAGAGTGTTGCCCCGGAAAGGCAAAGGTCCTGGGTTCAAATTCCGGTCTTGGTCCATGTTTTTTCACTTGTAATTTAATTAATTTAACCCTTGCTGAGGAAGCGTGTAAGCGGCTTATGCATTGTTCTGTACCTTAAATCTATAGATAAAATGTTCATAAATACAGAGCGACAGACTAATTGTATTGTTAACTAAATTACAAGTGAAAAAACATGGACCAAGACCGGGATTTGAACCCAGGACATTTGCCTTTCCGGGGCAACACCATACAAGTGAGATAACATCGACCAATATCTATAGGATCAGGATAGCTCAGTGGTAGAGTGTTGCCCCGGAAAGGCAAAGGTCCTGGGTTCAAATCCCGGTCTTGGTCCATATTTTTTCACTTGTAATTTAATTAATTTAACCCTTGCTGAGGAAGCGTGTAAGCAGGTAATTTATTACAAATTAAAAATAATAATTGTATTGTAGCTAAAGGTATCCTATTAAATGCATTTCAATCTGCTGTCTCAGCTCCTGCAGCATCCTTGGTTTTTTACCATACAAAGTGGCTATTTAAACACCCCAAAAGTAATAATACATTGGTGCTAAGGCTAGAGGTCGTGCCGGATGCTCCAAAGCACTGCGTCTTCTTCCTATCCATCGCACGAAACCTTTTGTAATCAGGAAAGGTGTTGTAAATAATATCCTCACATCATAATGATAGTAGGATAGAGCTCCATCTTGATGTTAATACACTTTTTCATTGTCATAGAGGTTATCTAAAGCAAGAACAATTCATTCTTTTCCAGTCATTCTTTCAAGATGGTAGATTTTGACTATGATCATGTATAATATTGCTATCAACACATCATATTCTAGCAAATAATCTTATGAAATATTTTAAAAATATAAAATTTGTTACGGTGTACAATCTGACTGTAAAATGAAATAGAATAATAAACTTACTACTACTCATAATTATTAAAGTTTTTATGCTATAATACCAAAAATACATAACAAAACACAAGTGAAATTAAATATAAAATTTATACTTGATAATGTACAAATAATAAATGTTTACAAAAATGTTCTAACAATTTGTAACATCAAGAAAACGCTCTTTAAATTTTACTTTATACATGTTTTTCATTTAATCATTTGATTAAGGCTCTATATTTAACTTGATGTTCAGTTAAATAGCAAAAACTCTTTAAAAGATTTGTAAAAAGATAATCTATACTTATAAAAGCCAAATACAATTGACTCATTGACTCACTGACTCATCACAGTTTCTCCAAAACCACGAGGCCTACAAACATGAAATTTGGCACTAATAGTCTTTATAGGCTCTAGACACGCACTAAGAAAGGGTTTCCAAAAATTCGAAATTTTAGGGGGGGTTTTGGGGGTCAAAGTTACTAAATCACAATTTCTCTAAAACCATGGAACGGGTTGGAATGAAATTTGGTATGTAGCTTCCACAAGAGCCATAGGTGCTCGCTAATAAAGTTTAAAAAAAAAAATCGAAATTTTAGGGGAGGTTTGGGGGGTCAAAGTTACTACAAAAACCATCGTATGGATTGGAATGAAATTTGGTATGTAGCTTCCTCTAGGGAGCTAGGTACTCGCTAAAAAAGGGTTTTAAAAAATTTGAAACTTTAGGGGAATTTGGGGGGGGGGGTCAAGGTTACTAAAAAGAAACACCGAACGGATTGGAATGAAATTTATTAAGTACAGTTCGAGCAAACTAGGAGTGCGTTTGGCATAATGAGCGAGTCATCCCTTCTACAGTCTACTTCTCCTTAAACCTGCCTTGGC
>JAGFPH010000369.1:328332-346931 GCA_018207615.1 Philaenus spumarius
GGTGCTCGCTAAGAAAGAGTTTAAAAAAAAAATCTAAATTTTATGGGAGGTTTGGGGGGTAAAATTTACTAAAAATCCCCATAAGAAATACATAGTGTAATATATTTATTGATATAATATATTTTTTGTTAGTATACATTTAACTTTGATTTGTCTATCCGTGCAAAGCCGGGTCGGGCCAGCTAGTCATTTCATAAAGCTATACATTAAAATAAAATTGTACACGTTTAAACATCCAAATGAATCATGAGTATTAATTAATAACATCTGAAAATGTGCATCAAATTAGTATTTATATTTGACAAAGCTATCCTCCAAACTCTCCACCTCATGAGGATCTGTGCTCTTTAGGAAATCTGCTAAGTACTCAAGTGCATCAAGGAAAATTTCCTTGTCAAACTCGGAAAATCTACCGTGGAAGCTTAGTCTAAGGTATTATTTAAAGAAGTGTACCTAGATGAGTGTTTATTACATACTCAAGATAGATTGAGTTAAAATGGGAAATAAAATGATTGCAGACCACCTTGCATGTAAAAACAGAGTCAAACATTAAACATTCATTGAAAACATTGAATTGATGCGAAAAGATCGTCCAGACTCACCATGCCAAAAAAGCTTGAATAAGCAAATCAAAGTTTAAAGCAATGATGATTGTTTTTTCTGGCTACTGTAGAATTGTGTACGTTAATTGTCAAACTCACAATCAATATAACTACATTCATGTGATAACTACCCTTTGTGAGCAAGTAAGAAGATAATGACCTGATTTGTGGAAAATTCATATAGACTACACTCTGGCCCACAATGCTCTGTAGTTTAAGATGCTTGTTGGCCAAGCATTCCACCCCTGTGTTAGAGCATTATATTTGTTCACCGGATTTCTCCGTGTGACTTTTTTATCTACCAAAGTCAAATAAGCTTTTAAAAGAACTAGATTTAAGACAAAGGTGTGAAATAAAAACAACAGAGACCATAAACATGCTTTTATTAAATAATCCACAGAATTACTTCAAGCAATGGGAAGTTTTTACTAAACCTGTAGGGATCTTTAACCCTTTCCACTCGAGTGTCGGGGCAGCCCCGTACCCTACTAATCCGCACGAACTCACTATGATAACGTTCTTTGATTGCATTTGAACAGACGTAGTTACTTTGATTACCGCTATTGTTCAAGTTTGAGATGTGCTGCTATCTGTGGAATTTTTTTAGGACCATTTGAGTTCAGTTTCTGTGGTAAATAAATCTTAGAATATGTAATGTTTGCCGTCTTTGGCCGGTCTGTAAAGAGCTGTCTGCTCTCGCCGTTGTTTGGTTCCTACTTACTACGCAGCGTTTTAGTGAGCTTACGCGTTGTTTAGTTTTGTTGTACTAGGTTATCGTGTGTAATTTCACAGTTTATTTTTGAATATTGTTCTTTTTATAATAATAATGATTGTTGTGAATTAAAATGAACGAAGACGACGGCAGTTTGTTACAAAATGACGTTAGTGGCGACGGAACTTTTGTTTCGAACCTGAGTGAATAAAATTACCAATCAATTTTGAAAAAAGCTTTTCTTACTAGTATTGATCTACATAACACTGTTGTTAAGCAATATAATAAATAGTTGAGGCAATTTTATACATTAGGTGTCAAAACTAATTGTTTTCATAAAAACTAATTTTTTACAAAAAACTCATTTTTTACAAAAAACTCATTTTTTACAAAAAACTTGTTTGTCAATTATAATTTTTTTATAAATTATTATTGTGTCTAAAACATGTGTAAACACTTAATTTTGTTTATAATGATATAGACAACAAAAAACAAGCAACAAATATAGGTCTTCCCATTGAAAATTTTTCCAAAATTCTTGTTCATTCCGGTTTTTTGTTAGAAATTTATATTTTTTTCAATAAATAAAAATTAAAAACATATACTTGAAAATAAAAATATATTTTTTTTTTCATGCCAATCTATATTTTAGTCATAGAAGAAACTAAAAAAAAAATCAGCCTTTTAGAACTGACAGAAATACTGTTTTTTTTGGAGTAAACATGTTACAGTGCAATATTCGCTAAAAATTAATCTGACCTGATAGCAACACTAGGTCCCCAGTAATTCGAGTGGAAAGGGTTAATGAGAGTACATTGAAAGCGATAATTTTCACTTTGTAAAATATAGCAATTTAAATTCATTTTTATGTCTCCAGTTGCAATAGTTTAACAACTAAGTAATGTATATCTACAATATTAATATATATATATATACCTTTTTTCCATCTTGCAACTTATTTTCTGTAGTGTAAAACTACGCGCGTTTCAGGAACACGTTCCCATCTTCAGGTTTTATACAATTTAAATAAATTTTACTCACTTGAGAGCACCTCAAAATTTAACAAATACACACATACACACATACCAAACACGAATCATTGCACATATAAAATTAAAAACAAAAAACACAGTTTAAACATTTTTAAAAACAGTTGGCTTTAGGTCATGCTACCATTGCACCGGTCACTGGTCGACTGATAGATTACATCTGTTATCTCCATCGTCAATACTATTTATAGGCCTACAGGTAGCAATTGCAGTGTTATACAGGCTATTCGATTTAAAATGTAATTGTTCATTGAGAACTAAGCTACTCTGGTGCAAATTAGCTTGGTAAATTTCAAATTCTTCCAATGCATTCATTAGGCGACCTTTTCTACATAAATGCAAAGGGATTAAATTTACAGTCAAATTGTCATAGCTGTGATCATTATCAATTAGGTGTGTAGCATATTTTGAATTGTTTTTTTTTTTTTTTTTAAAACATTGCAAATAACAATTCAAAATATGCTACACACCTAATTGATAATGATCACAGCTATGACAATTTGACAGTAAATTCAATCCCTTTGCATTTATGTAGAAAAGGTCGCCTAATGAATGCATTGGAAGAATTTGAAATTTACCAAGCTAATTTGCACCAGAGTAGCTTAGTTCTCAATGAACAATTACATTTTAAATCGAATAGCCTGTGTAACACTGCAATTGCTACCTGTAGGCCTATAAATAGTATTGACGATTGAGGTAACGGATGTAATCTATCAGTCGACCAGTGACCGGTGCAACGGTAGCATGACCTAAAGCCAACTGTTTTAAAAAATGTTTAAACTGTGTTTTTTGTTTTTAATTTTATATGTGCAATGATTCGTGTTTGGTATGTGTGTATTTGTTAAATTTTGACGTGCTCTCATGTGAGTAAAATTTATTTAAATTGTATAAAACCTGAAGATGGGAACGTGTTCCTGAAACGCGCGTAGTTTTACACTACAGAAAATAAGTTGCAAGACGGAAAAAAGGTATATATATATATATTAATATTGTAGATATACATTACTTAGTTAGCAATTTAAAGATTTTGAAGCACAAATCTTGTTTTTCCCCATATATAATTAATAAACTTTGCAATTTTAGTCAAAGCTCTAATGAGTTTTTGGTTGAAATTGTGGCTGATTTGTAATTAGGTTCTCAAAATACATGTTATGAATGTTTATGAATTTTATGAAAACCACACAAAAATTTTTAATTTAGTCCGTTGAACTTTTTATATTGATAAAGCTTAAAAAAATATGTTTCAAGACATTTTTGCTGTATCTTAAAGTCCGGTTAAGCAGTGTACATGTCTAGCTTTGTAATAAGAAATAATATTTATGTAGGAAACTTAGAATTTGTATAATGTTATTAAATTATTACATAAAAACTGAAAATAACAATTGTTCAAAATTTTTTCCAGGATTTTATGTAAATGTTCCTGAGGAAATGTCCTTGAATTTTTTGTTGGATATAAATGGGAAGAAACATGTAGATATTCAACTAGCTCTGTATACAAAACAAGGAAAACATAGCTACACTTATGAACCGAAGCTATTGTTTCAGATTAATAACAAACGAGTTGCTGATCTGTCGGGTAAGTGTTTATCTTAATTTAAAATAATCACTTTTAATTATTTGAAAATGTATTTTCTGATGTTAAGAAATGATCAGACCCATAAAAGAATATATTGCATTCATATTTTATGAATAGTACAATAACAACTAAGACAGACGGTATGTAAAGGGAATTTATATTTGCTTGAATTTGACATACTTAAACATTTTGAGATCTTTCCTGACACATGTAACACTAATTTTTTAATTAATTTAGAATACAACTAGCATAGCATGTTTGCAATAACTATGAGTTAAGGGAAATAATTATTAATTAAGCTAATTGTTTTAAGCATAAACATCAAAATGTATATAGTATATGAATAGATTCAAATGCAAGGCTTAGTTTTATTTTTTGTGTGAACAAAGTATTTGTTCAAAATTTTAAATTACATGTGGTTAAGGAAATAAAATTGTGTATAGATTTTCTTCTGTTAGAACTTATAGACATTTTTAACAACATATTTTATTGAATCATTTTTCATTCATACAGAAATTTTTTTAAATGAAATACACAAATTAAAAAACAATGATTATTCTTTAATTTACTAAATAATAATTTCATTGTTATATTTCTAGGATCTTACAAGTGGGTAGAGAAAAACAGCATTTCTCAATGTGAAATTAATTTAAACTTTAGTACCAACAGATTTTTTACTAACATCAAAGGATATGTCAGAACAAATGATGCATCTGTTGCTATGAATATAAACATGGAATATACGTTTGATAATGGTGAATCAGACTATTTAAAATTCGAGCTTGAACTTAGTGATAGATCTAAGAAACAACTTGACAAATACAACGGCAACTTTTTGATCTTGTCTTCAGCTTATCCTCAAATAAATTTAGTTACTGAGTTTCACTTCCAGGTATGTAAACACAGTTTTTAATATTTTAATGTCAAAGAAATTAATCCAATTTGTTTTTATTGCATACTTTCCACTTTATAAAATGGATTTTGTATCAAAATCATTATATCTTATTAACACAAAATCTGTATTTAGATATCTCCATACAAGAAATATAGTAGTGGAGTGCACATGTTTTTTCAGCCCACCAGAGTATATTTTTGTATGTCATTATTTCCATAAGTTGGACTAATGAAGACAGGGTGAGAGTTGAAAAACACATAGCAACCCTTTACCAGTAAATATGCTTGAACCTGTGGAACATTGATATAAAATACATTTTAAATTGTAAGCAGGCAGTATTTGTCAACAACAAAATATTTTATGCTACATATAACTTATTCAAGATGAACAAATATCATGAAAAAACTAGATGGGTATAGTCTATAGGCTAATAATTTTTACTAATAACATGTACTGACTTTGATACAAAATGTATTATCAAAATGTGTTTCAATTCATATTATAAAACATGGTTTTCAGCAAGGGTATGGCATTTTTGCTTGAAGTTCTGAACTGTGTTATACTTTATATGAAGAAAATCTTTATTGAAATCCCTCAAAATAATGGAGAGCATGTTCTGGAATAATACATTATTTAAAAACATAATAACTGTAGTCTATAATGATTTGTGTATCATTTCGTTGACAAAAGGTATTACATGTCCATGTAATTTTCAATGCTAGTGTTTACTATATGATTTTTTCGTATAAAATACTAAATAAAGTTTAATATCTGGGGTCAAAATTTTTTAAATGTTTAGTTGAATTTAAAATGCATATTCAGTGATAGAAAATATGGTGGGATATGTTTAGAAAATGCTTTGCGCACTTTCCATTTAGGAAGTACCATACAAAATTGTAAATTTTTGTTTTAACCCAGGAACGGCCATAGCCCACCATGACACCAGCTTTCACGGCGCAAACGCAACAACTTCACACATTTGCATAAAATTTGCATATATTTGCATAAACGATAATTTAACCCACTTAAAATTATCCAATCGTAATAAAACTGGCACCATTGGAAAGGAAATGAATTAAACTTCAATTTTTGTATTTACAACTTTTTCGTAAAACGTATATTTACATACGTAATCATCGTTTTAAAATATGCATATCGGGCTACAGCTGTTTCCACGCGCGAATCTGCGCACAATTGTACTGTTATTTCCCACTTCTGCAACGTTTCCCACCATCTACAATAATGTTTCTTTGGCATTTCTAACAATACCGTTGGATTGGTCGTGATTTCATCTTTCTGTTGGTGTCTTCCAATCAGATTTCACAGTACATTTACTGTTTCAAACAAGAGTTACTGTAAACCCTTGCGATTGGACAGTCTCTCAACCGATAAACACGCCTTTTTGTCAACGATTATTTAGAAGGCAACGCCCAATGTTTTGACAGATTGCTTTATACCATTTTGTAGACGAAAGTCTGTAGTTTCTAATGGTGCCAAGTAAACCGGATAAAACCGGTTTTGTGATTGTCTAGACAGCAGTGGAAAGTTTGTTGTTGTGAGATCGCCTCGGGCGTTCGTTCCCACGCTATTCATATGACGCAACCTACTGCGCGTGTTGATTTGGGAGTTTTTATTCGACTGATGTCTTTTTGTTATTCAGATAAATGTAACTCAAACACTTTTGTGAACTAAGGAAAGACAAGTACACCGTTCTTTTCATTGATTTATCCTCTACACTTTCTTATAATAATATTTCATTTTTGGTCAAAGTATATATTAGTAAAGCACGTTACAATCTAGGCCTAGGTAGGTACCAGTTGTGTACTTGAAACATAAAAACGGTTTTTTTCAAAATAAAAAATTTGAAATTGATAAATGTTTTTATACAGTTCTATTTAGAACTAAATTACGAAACTTTTTTACGCTTACGAAAAAAATACAAAAAATGTTTACTAATTGTTATGTAGGCCTAAAGTTGAACTTTTTCCTTTCGTTACTGAACATTTTTTGTTTCTTGAGCTAATAACTTTTACAATTTCAAAATAAACTTATTTTTAGTGGCATATTTGAATTCTTTGAAGTTTCTTCTACAAAAAAGCTATTGAACACATTTGGATTGGGGTTCATTTACTATTTTTGGCGAATTTTTAAAAATATGCTTGCAAAACGCTAAAAACGGGCTGGCCAATTTTAGCTTTTAACCGTGGCCGTTGTTGGGTTAAGTTCTATACTTTTGAATACATCCATGTACATTTTCTTGATGAATGTTGGTACTACGGAGTTGTGACAAAGGATGGAATTCTAAAAATCAGTATACAGTTTGAAGCTTGTTATGTAAGTAATCAGTAGCTCAAACAATTGATTTATTTGGGATCCATCAAATATACTGCTTGAGCAGGGGCAGGCTTCAGCTCTATATTCTAAGAAGAAGTTTATTATTGAAATCTCTTGACTTTCACAACATTGCTTGGTCCTGCCACAACAAATAGTACAACTGCCATTAAAATTGAGATTAGTGGCTATAATTGAGATAGATCTAACAGCTAATATAGGATGTTTAACAAATTTAGATTATGAAACAATGTGTTTTTACATGTTACAGAGAACTGAAGGAAGTTTAGATTGCAAAATAATGCTCGGATCGAATCCAGAAATCAATGATGAAAATAAAAAGCTGAATATTAAGCTTGATTTGTACTATCACAAGACTCTGGTTGGCAGTAAAACGAATGTAATATTTGAAATCAATAAACCAGATAATTTAGTCGACATCAAGTTTGCTTTGAGCCATCAAGTAGCTCAAAGTGTTTCAGAATCTGTAGCCATCATTCGTTATGCTATGGGTAATATACTTTACTTGTACATGTATATAAAGTTTGTAATACAGCTACTGTATAATCCCCTCAACAGTCTTATCTCTTGGTAACTAATTTGTTTGCACTATTAATAACTATTGATAATTTGTTTGCTCCGAATTATTAATTTTCAGGGAAGCGCCTTTATCATACTTGAATAATACTATCATTTAGGAAAATTTTGTAAATGGTAGTCGTGATTTTATGAAAGTAGTTATACTGCAGCTCAAATGGAAGTTGGGGGAGTGGGGAAAGGGGGTAATATGAGTGATCCAGTGACAGATTCAGGTATTTTAAACCCCTAAACAGATTATAGTTTGAGGATCGCACCATTTGAAACGTTACACTAAAAACATTGTGTGGTTTAAACATTAACTTTTCAACCAAGAGCCATTTTTCTTGAAATTATAAAAATTTGTAGTGGTGATGATCGTATATGTTCAGTAAAAAGGTCCAATATCTTATATATTATATGAGATTTAACCCTCCAAGTGCTAACGTCGCATATGCGACGTTTGCGCAACACATTTTGTAAATGTGTACGACGCCGCTATTTTTAATACAATTGGTGGTACTTCTATGTATGGTTGTGTTTGGGAAGAGTCACTTTATTATAGTTCAGAGTTTCATAGTGATATTGACTCAAACAAACCTTCGGCAGAATTGTCAAATCAACTATCTAGTCTTGTAGATAGAAGCTTGGAACTCGGATTTTGTTTGTTTACCCACTAGTTGTTATTCATTTTTAGTTTCAGTTTAGATCAGTTTATTTTTATTTGTTTTTGTAAATGTTTATTCATTTTTGAAGTAATTATGAGTGAACTTAGCAATTCAAGTGCTATTAGAGGTGCGTTTGAAAATAGTGACTTTTAGAGACTTTGAAATGTAAATATTTCTTCTTTTTTTCTTGTATATAATGTGTGTGTTATTCCTTTATAACAAATTAAAACCATAAATATTGGGCCTAGACAGTACTTTCATATCTATAGAGACAATTTTTTCTTCTTTGTGCAGAAAAGCCATTTTTTTATAGACAAAAAGTTTTGTTTTACAGCAAAGTAGTAGTGTTATGTATATTTCTATTTACCATAAAATTGTGCAACTTTTGGATATATTGGATTTTCTACATAACTTTTTTTACATATTTTGAGCGAGTGGTTTTAGAACACAATTTTTTTTTAAATTTTTACTTTGGTCAACAAAAAAAAAGGATAAAAATTATAAGGTAAGCCTGTTAAAGCTATTTACTGTAAAGAGCATGTAATTGTGATTAAAATGATGTATAATAAGTCTTACCGTACTTTACTGTTAGTGAGTATTTTATAATGATTTTAGTTAATAAGCATGCACGGAACTATAAAAAAACCTAAGCGCTAAAGAACAATATTGTCAACACTTGGAGGGTTAAAGAAAAACTCAACAAAAATGTTTTTCAAATTAAATTATGGTATACATTTCAGGAGTTTTGCATTCTGCAATCACGGGGACAAGAACAATTGTGACTGTCATGTGCAGTTAATTAAATTTATTTTATATGCTCTAAAAATGAAATAAAAAATCATCATTTTTATTGTTCGTGTCACACTATACATGCCTAATATCACCCCATCACTATTTATAATTCGACTGACTTATCACGCAACAGTTTATCATGGATGATTAGTTTCTCTGAGCCATTAGCCGGGTACCAACTATGACTAAACTTTTTCAGAAAGTTTCATCAAATTATGAAATAATCTACTGCAAATAGTGAAAGTGTTTTTAAATGATGAAACAGAAAACAATATTGATGAGTTAAAAAAATGTTAACTTCAAAAAATCATTGGTTGAGGGATTGCAGTTTTCAAGTAATCTTAATCTGGATGCAGCTACGGTGAGATATAAGTCAACAGCAGCTATCTGTAGCAGACTAACATTCATGAAGATGGGTGGGAAGAGGCGCAGAAAAAAGCTTAAAACCCAATTAAGACCCTTTATCCTTACAGAGAAAATCGTTAGAGAAAAGTGCCACACTGTAAATATTGGTACACTAAATCCTTACATTACTAGTTCTGATAATTTAAAAGCTCCATTCTTCCACACACCTTCTTTTCATAATTTTATTTCTATCAAACTATATGTATTGTTTTAGTTTGTATATACAGCTTGCATGATTTGTGTGGCCCTAGAGAGCTGTCTTGTTTGGCTAGTCGGAAATCCCTCAATGTAGTGAACCAGTGTCAATCTACTGTTCATGCTGGCAATATCAACTTCTGTGTTAAGTTATTGACACAAACCTACTTTCCCTTCAGCTGTTTTGTGCTCTGTTGATCTTTGTCCATGCCTAAATCTCCTCTCACCCTGGTTATAGCTGAGGCTTACTTGTTTGTATTATATGTAGTGTATTTCATAATCTTGTATAGATTTCAATATTTATGGCTGTGTGAAATATTTGTTTGAACATTTAAATCACCTACACATTAAGCAGACATTTTGAACAAAAATTAAATTATACTTTCCTTTACCTGATTTAATTTGACCTTAAGGTGTAGAAACTGATCTTGTCTTGAACTTGACTCAAACTCGCAACTTGTGTTTATTATTTTTCTACAAAAACTTACATATTATACTTGTAAAATAAAAATCTATTTAACCTTGGAAATTTGGGAAAAATATTTGCCTATGGGACAATGCACTTCTATTGAATAAGCTTTAATGACCTTGTATTTCCACTAACCTTGTATTTCCTGGCAGTTTCCTCTAAGCCAGTGTTTGAACAAAAATAAAAGCTAATCTTACATTGGTAACAGCTGTTATAATTTGTTTAGCTACATTAGTTCTAAGAGAAGCCTTAGAATAATGTTTTAATAGGTG
The DNA here is from genome assembly GCA_018207615.1 of Philaenus spumarius. Classification (NCBI taxonomy): domain Eukaryota; kingdom Metazoa; phylum Arthropoda; class Insecta; order Hemiptera; family Aphrophoridae; genus Philaenus; species Philaenus spumarius. Next base: position 338,875 of record JAGFPH010000369.1, read on the forward strand.
GTTGCACTTAATGATGGGGTCAAAGTGGTAACTTTTATTTTGTTATGGTGATGAAGTATTTCTAGTAATGATGAGGAAAGTGATAGAAAACTTAGTCCAGTCAATGAGTGCTCAAAAGAGGGGTGTAGAGTACATGGAATATGCGATAATTTTTGACTTCAGGACTTTTTAAGGAATAGTTAGGAGGTAAACATACTAAAAGTCCCCGCCCCTAGGAGGTGAGCTAAAGGCGGTAGGGAGGTGGGAAGGTCCAATGTTTTGGATTTTTATTTATATCTCGGAAATGGTGCACTGTAGAAAAAATGTTACAAATAAACTTGAAAGCTAATTAAGTTTACTATAAAATTGTTCCTTTACATATTTGTCGAATTCCCAACGGTTTTCGAGATATACGTTGTTGAAAATCGATAATTTAAAAAAAAATCATGTTTACCTCACTCATTTTGTCAAACAATTGCTTCTAGTGCCTCCCACGATTGTATCTCAGAAAAATTGTCTGAAACGAAGTTGAATTTCCATTTTACGAACTATTCAAATTGGATAACAATAATTGAAATTGGCTAGTTTTTATTATTTATTGGAAATGTATACTTTTTCATTATTAAATTTATTTGATTGCAGATAAAGAAATTAAAATAAAATTGAATATAAGTAATCCAAAAGGCAGTCTAATATATTTGGAAACAAAATTACAAGTGGAATTACCAGCAGACTTAAAGCCATTGACATTGTTAGCACATATACATGAAAAGAAGGCAGGCGAGTTTGATGTAAGTACCTATAAAACAAATTGTAATTAAATAATTGTTTCTGAAATACAACCTGTAATTTAATTGATTCATCAATTAAATTTTAGAAATTAATAAATAGACTAAGCACCTTAGATAAAATTGAATGCCTTTAATTTTAAACTAAAAACAAATTAGTAATGAAGTTTTTCTAAAATCGATGACAGCGAATTATTTGAATTTGAATCAGAACCACCATAGGTTTCTATAGTTAATGGGTGTATGTAGTTTATAATTTTGATTAAGGGGATTTATTCCAAAACATATAACTCTATTGTGGCTACATTTTTTTTCGCCTGCAGCATTTTTACCGGTACTCTCCTGAAAATATTTAATTTGTCTCACAGAAAAATGTTAAATTATGTTACACTAACTGCTGCGTATAGTTTTCCCAATAACAAAACAGTGTTGTGCTCAAAATAAACAAAATAGTTTTGTGTTCAAAATAAAAAATTTTTAGGCAGCTTTTCAAGAAATCATTATTTTGTTAAAATGAAAAGTTAAATCTTGAAACAAATATAGACATTAATACTTCCGGTTACTATTTAGTGCTTGACGTGGTATCACTATAAACCTTGTTTCGAATCTTTATTTAGAGTTTTGTAAAAATGCTTGAATTATTACATTAATTGTAATTTCGCGTATTAAGCCATAATTATTTATTTTATGTATAGGACAAATGTTTACATGTTTCATAGTTAATGTATATTTCTCAAATCTGAGTCTTACCCAATCATAAGTGAATGCAGGATTTTATAGTGTCATGTCAATATCCCCACTAATCTCTGACCATTTACATTTGAAACAGTGCTTTGGTATCAATGTAAAATCAATACCATCATGTCTTAAAATTTGATTTGTTTATAAATTAAAATACATTTTTAGTTAAATTTTTAACTGTAAATTAATTATGTGATGATTTTGTAGTTTATACTACTAGAAATTTATTTTTAAAAATAAGGTTAAAATAATAAAATTACCAATGCAATAAAATTACATTATTACTAAAAAAATTCAGTACCATATGATATTTAACACAAGTTTAAAATTACATGAACACAAAATTGACTTTATTAACAAACATTTAAAAAGGAATATGTTTTAAGTTTGTGATGTCTTGTAAATAGATTATTCTTTAAGTCAATTACAAAGCCATTTGGCGTGTAAATGGGGCAATGTTTTAAAATTATTTCACAATATTGTTGTTATTTATAGCAGTGTCTTCTAGTTTGGGAATAAGTAAAGTTTGTGACAGGTGTTTTAGAAAAGTTATATAGTAAGGTTTTAAACTGTTCAAATATTGTAGCTCTTTTGTATTCTACAATCCAGTTGAGCTATGTCAAATCTCATCATAGACTCAGGATTTTTCTGCCACTGTTTTCAATTTAACCTCATTTCCATGTAAACATCTTTTTGTTATAGAAATTTTTCCAACCTGTACTTGACATATGGCATTTAGTTGTTTCATGTTCGTTGAACTTTTCTGATGTTCTGTTTGATGCAGAAAATCCAACGCTATTGATGTAAGCGTGACAGAATGAAAATTGTTATTATAAAAATCTTAACCAGAGGAATGTTTTTGGGGAAAAGTTGTCACCGTTTTTGGTTTTTAAAAGGATAACTTGGTAGACACTTAAAATATTTTTTTTTTAAAGTTCAAAGTCTCCATGTTTAAATTTTTTGTTTTTTGGCCAAGTCCTATTTCTATGATCCTACTAGTCACTCTAACAATCATTTTATTGACTCTTGGTTAAATCTTTCATTTAAACCGTTAATACGTCCAATTGTTATGTTGACATAGTCATTTATTGGATACATGACTCACACCCAATCACTAATTATGGCATCAACCCTAAATTTAGAATAAAATAATTAAGTAATGAATAAATAGTGTCTTGTGATAGATTTCAATAGTTTAGAAAATGATCAGAATAATGAAAGTCAATTAGTTGTCAAAAATTTGTAAAATCACATCTTTTAGTGCAATGGTTACAATGAAATCTCAAGATAGTGTATTCGGCTGACATCATTCTGGAATCTTCTGTAATGTATAATGAGCAGTTACAGTACGATGATTTCACTTAGACATCGCGGGTTTTTCTACAAGGTGCTGAGGTGCAAAGGTCTGGTGAATCCAACCCAAATTGGTGTGAAGACCCCGATTTAACTATTTCTGCTATGATTTGATACTTATACTTTGTTTTTATAAATGTGTTGATTCGACTACTTGAGGTTTGGTGGGAATAGTCGTCCATATTATGACATACCGTACTCTTTTTGCTATTGCTTCGGAGTGAAGTCAAAAACGTAATAATCTGCTTTCCATCATGGTCCTATCTCCCTTGCTAGTCATCTCCTCTTTTTGGTTGAGAATTTGCGCTTTTTCGGAAATTTTTAAATAAGAAAATTTTCTTCTTCCGCATTCTTGAATGAATTGTTCTCATAACATAATTCACTAGATGTTTAGTTGGCCTTTCTCGGGCTTTCGAGATTATCCGCATGTCATTTTACATCACGTTGGTTTATCTGAGTGTTACTGTCAACTGAATTTTTCGGGTGGAACATGAAATCAACTTTTAATTTCTTGTAAAATCACTAGTTTTTCATAACTACACTTTAGCTGAATCTATTTAAATTCCCCCATTAATAACATTTTAATTGTTAATTAGTTGTTATTAATCAGTAATAAACCCTTTTATTACAATGTTTCTCATTGAAAAAAGGCCTTTGACAGTTGTACAACCAATACTTAATTGAGTGAGTGTATTGTTTTAAGGAATATAATTAATTAATCTTTAGCTGTTAATGAAATATTGTTCTACATACAAAATTGTTTAACTACTTTCCAGATAGATTTCATGGGAACTTGGTTTAGTGGGCATACTTTATCTATAAAAGGAATGTACCAAGATAGGTCTACTAATGTAGCAACCATTCATAATATTAAATTAGTAGCCAAATCTCCAGTTTTTTACGACATTGCTTTAAGTGGAAGATTGCTTGTGAGCGATGAAGAATACAAAATGGATGTTCAGGTAATTTTGTTGCATTTTGAAGTTAGATTAGTTTATTTATTCTGAGGTAATGCACACATTACATAATGATAGTCAAAAATACTACTGTGGAAGGGGAAGTTATTGTAACTAATATTATATTAGAAATGAATGCCTTAAAATAAATACATTTTATATTTTTCATAAACATTTAACCTTAATTGTATAATATTTTTAATTATATATGACATATTACAATTTATAATTATAACATTTGAACCAACCATTATTAAGTCCACAAAACCAATGAATAGTTTCATAGAAAATTTTAAACTTGACAATTTAGGGTGTAACATATCCTGAGGTACTGAGATAGTGCATGACAAAAATTTTAAAACCATCCTTAAAATATTCTTTTTATTTGTAATGGTTCACAATATTGAAAACGCCATATTAATATTGTGTCGTGTTCACTTATTCAGAGTAATGTTAATCCATACTAATTTAGTGATTACATACTTAGAAATTGCAACTGAGAGGAGTTTCAATATTCAGATTGAAAACAATCCTTAATGCTTTTTATCTGGAGTTTAAAATTTCTGTTAGAACTAGTTTATTTTCCTTCCCTCATACTTATTCCATATCCATGTTAAGGCTAGATGCGTGAATTGTAGACGATAAGACATGTGTGTCTTAAACAACAAATTTTATTTAATGTTCTCAACATAAAAAGACTAGTGTTTAGCTTTCTACAAACATAATTGATTTGCTGTCGCCAAGTGAGACACTATACAACCACATTACCTAATAATTTAGTGGTGTCAGTTAAACTTTCTTCATGACTCATACATACTGAACAAGAGTGTTTAAACTTCCTATTAGAATGATAGAAAACAATGGTAAAGCAATGTCATTTTTTTAAATTTAGAAGAAATCTGTTGCTTTGAAGCCACTGTAAAACACTGCTTAGCCCAGATATAAGCTTTAATGTCTAGGTCAACTGGATTTTCACTGTCAAAGTAAAGTTGTGTAATCAGCAAACATAATTAAACATCTTGATTTACATTGTTTGACAAGTCATTTATATATGTTATATATACTATATATATATTAAAGGAACAAAATTGGTCCCAATACGGATACCTGAGGCACACCAATAACTGTATTAATATTTAGAAGTTTACCACTAATTTAATACCACTACTTTTATTAGAGTACTCAATTTCAAAAAATTGTTATGATTTGTTATAAAAGTGCCTATCCACTTAAGATGTGAGCTTCTGATTTCATATGCATTTCAGTCTGGTTTAAGAATACCAATAAAAAACTCTTTGTTACTAGGTAAATTGTACACCTTATTTAGAAAGTCAACAAAAGCAGAAGTTTTATTTTCATTTTTGCCAAAATTGAAACTCTGTTAGGTCCTTGACAGACTATTAAACTTTGTTAGGAAAATAGCCTATATATTCGATCTAGGTAAATTCTTTCAAACGTTTTTGAAAAGACTGACAGAAGTGTAATTGGGTGATAGTTCCCAGTATTCAGAGAGTATCCTCTTTTATGCAAGTTTTTCACTTTTGTTATTTTTAGGTGATCAGGAAAAATACTATGAAAAAGAGAGCAGTTGATAACCTCCATACAATAAATATAAAATTGTATAATTTTTTGACGTTAGAGAGCTGAAATTTATTAGACTTATTTCTTAAATGTTACTCCCCGCATATAAAAATCACCCGCATTTTTGTTACTTGCGATTAAGGAAAAAATGGGGCAACTACCCCTATTAACAAAAATAAACTCCACTAACATCCCATAGAGCTAGAGAGCTGAAATTTGGTATTTGAATATGTGTCCAAAAAGTAACCAGAATTTTGTAATATTTCTAGTTGTATTAGTCCGAAGCGCACAAATTTTTCGTTATTGTATTGGTAAACATGTCTTAAAAGTAAATGTACATTGCTAGCCATATGGGATGGTGTCAGCTGTTAACCCTTCAACGTGTTTTGCCGTACGTGATACGCCGGGATTTTTTTCCTTCGGTGCATTTTGACGTATAGCGTACGCTCAGGAACATTCCATCAGATGCTTCCATCTAGCAGCTAAAATTGAAACTATCTCGAAGCGATTTATATTGCAGCATAATGTAGCATAATTGTAGATATTGTAGCATAATTATTGGCTGATTTAAAAAAAAAAACGATACTTCTGCTGAATTTCTTGACGGAATTAGTTCACCAGTATAACAGCTGTTTTACCATACAAGTTTGTGACATTGTGTTTCCTACGTTTTTGTTTACATTTTATCACTTGTAGTGTTTTTATGTTTGTTAGTTGATTGATTACATTCGGAAATCATGTTTTGAATATTTTATATTGGTTTTATTAGTGTTTTCTTAGGTATGTGTTTTGTGATAAGACTACCAACTAAAACTAACTTTTGACTGGTATGTAAATATGTTATCACAAGTAAACTCATGTGTTATTGATATTACCAAAAATAATGTAATCTGCTGTTTAATTTAGTAAAAGAATCATTAAAATATTCCAAAAAATAAGTTAGTTACTAACGTTTTTATACAAACATGTTTCATAACTCCTGAAAGCTTAAAAAAGTCCCGCAGCAGGGGGTGTTTCTCTCATAAAAAGACACACGTTGAAAGGTTAAAGAGGTTACAAAAAAATGGATAAGAGAATTTGCATTGAATTTTGCTATAAGAATGGTGGACAATTTCCTAGTTGGATTTTCCTTCAATTTCAACCGTTTCCGGTCTGTGTTGACAGACGTGCATAGGTCGTTACCGCCAAGGTCCCCATCCTAAATTAAGTCAGTCTATCTTGAACCTTCGGTGTTATTGGACATGTGGAGCGCATAACTGAAATCAATTTTTTGCCAAGTTCAAGTGTCTCCGAACCTCTCGAATTTTTGCAAAGGTTTGTACGCCGCTACCCGTGTATTACAGACAATTTTAACCGTATGAAAATACAGACAAATTAATAATAAGCCCAGAGCTTCCACTACCCCTTTGCCACCTCATGACGATTAACTTTATAGAACTATTTGTTTGAACTATTTTTCACGCCCTTTATAATAAGAGTAGTGTTTGTGTTGTGTTAGTATATGTGTGTTGTTAGTGCATCTGTCCAGATAGCAGACTATAATTTGGAGTGGAATCTACACAACTCTGCAACCCCTTCTACAACGCTTCTGTGACGTACCAAGGTATGAACAGTTTCATTTCACTACATTATAAAGGGCAATCAACCATTATAAACTGTTTAGAGTTCTAATAATTATTATTCTTGCATATAAATACGTAGGAGTGTTCTATATCCGGTGAATCCGTTACTATAAATTCTATTATTTTACATAGTCACACTCGCTCAAGTGAGGTTAATGATGAATTATAATCACTTAATTTTCAGACTAAAATAATTTTATATTCTACCGCAACAAAGGGAATAAAGTACAGCAATGTTTTAGAAATGTTAAATATTGGTTTTTGTGAGTCTGCTACGAGTAAAGCAAGGGTTTACGAGTGGTATACCTGTTTACAAGAAAGCCATGAAGACGTTGAAGATGACGAGTGCCCTGGGCAACCCAGCACATCAACAACCGATAAAAACGTGGTAAACGTAAAAGAAAAGATTATGAAGACCGAATCACAGTCAAGTCGCTGATGATGTTGGCATATCAATTGACTCATGTCATGATTTTTCAGATGTTTTATGTTTGAAACATGTGGCAACAAAATTTGATACAAAATGGTTGAATTTCGAACAAAAATTGTGGCAAATGAAAGTTAGTCGCTAAATGAAGTCAACAACAATGCAGAACTACTAAAACATGCCATAACAGGTGAAGTAACATGGGTTTACGGATGTAACGTCGAAACTAAGGCTCAATCGTCCCAGTGGAGGCATTCTGATCACCAAAACAGAAAAATACTCGACAAACTCGATTGAATGTGAAGTTTATGCTCACTGTGTTCTTCTATTTTAATGGCATATTGCACCATGAGTTCTTGCCACAAGGTTAAACGATTGATAGGAAATACTACCTACAAGTTCAACGTGAAGCATTCTGAAAAAACACCCGGATTTTTGCACCACGATAATGCACCTGCTCTCCCTTCATTGCTTGTTTGTGAATTGTTGGTCAGAAACAACACTGTTAAGTTGCCCCAGTAACTCCAAGTGACTGTTTTATGTTCCCAAAAATAGAGAGAACCTTAAAGCCCCCTAAATAAAGTTAACATTGTCTTATTTAGCAGATCAT
>JAGFPH010000369.1:352266-365925 GCA_018207615.1 Philaenus spumarius
TATTCTAGTAATTAGCCCATTTGTCTCGGGTTTTTGCCCGTGGCAACGCTTTAGTAAATTTATACAATAAACTATATACTTTTCTGTGTTTTACACTTTTCAGTTCCTATGGTAACATTTTCTGTTCTTCTTTACTGTGCCAATATATGTGGTTTTGTTTTTTTGCTTACATCTCTTTAGCTGTGAGGTCTGACAAAAAATAATTATCGGCCGTTGTGTGCCGTCCAGTATTGAAATTCGGCTGTGTCAATTGCTTGACTACATCACATCTTGTTACTTTGCTTGTATAGTCCTTCCGGCTGCTTACCAAGGTATATTTTCATATTATATGTGAATATATGTAGCGATTGGCAACCAAGCAAAAAGTTACCTTACTTTGCTGGTTTTGACGGTACATTTTCTGTCTGGTACTTGGCTGTTGAAGATACTCTGCAATTTTGTGAGTTCTTTACACATTTCTCAAAAAAAGCTTGTATTAGACCTATTTTATCTAACTTCTTTCTTCCCTTTGTTGTTGAAATCATTAAAATGCAAGCATCTCCTACGAAATTTTAATCTTTGAAAGCTCATTGTTATATAAACAGTTTAACATACAAGGCAACTTTTCATGTCCTATAAATCTATGGTACTTCTTTTGTTGGATTCTGTAATGCCAGATAAACCAAGAAAAGCTCTGATTTGTTGCTAGTTTGTAGGCCTAGCACCTAGTAGTCTTACAAATGTATACCTTATGTTATTAATGTAAACATTTTTACACTCTGTTATGTCAATAATTTCACTATCAAATACAGGCTACAATCGAAACTTTGCAATGGGTTCATTACATTATAGCAAGAGCTCACAATCCAAGTAACTGCAAAACAGGAATGATGTCATGGCTAGTTGTTTGCGAAGTATATTGTAACGGTTCTTGATACCAGTTTTTTAGCATACCATCTCGATCCCTTACTAAATAATATTTACCTATGGCCTCTTCCCTAAGCTCTACAACTTAATTTTCTACTTCAAAATCTAAATATGTACCTGAGTCAATGTCTTTTGCAATATCCAGTTCTTGCTTCATCACTATCTTCATCATAATTAACTGAAAACATAAACAGTTGACTACGGTGTTTTGGGACGAATCCACGGCCAGCATGATTTTGTTTTCATACAGAGCAGTAAGTTATAAAATTATAAAACAGTACTATTTAAAGTATTCAATTATAATGATGATAACTGACTAAAAATATCAAATAATTGTGTTTATAATATATTTTTGAGAAGGAGTAAATTTTTACTAACATTATCTCTAATATTCAATAAAATAACTTATACAAATTAAGAGTCACCAATGTGTCCTCTTACAAAACTAAATGGTAGCACGGGTAACATGTGTTACCTGGCAGTGGCGTAACTACATTGATTGGCGCCTCCCCGCAGGTAAGAGAATGACGCCCCCTCAAAAAAGATAAAAAATAAAAAAACGAAGTCGCAACTTGTCGGCTCTAGATGACCCCTCTCCACCCGTAAGCAATCATACCCAGTGGCGGCTCGTGCTATAGGTTCACTGGTTCAGTGAACCCCCAAGCAAATTGCGTTAATAACATAATATTTTATAACAAATATAAATATTTAGTACTTTTTTCATAAATCTAACAATATAGATTGAAAAGTTGTTAAAATACGACTTAGAGTAACAACGCGCAGCTCTCCTACGTCGTTTTCAGCTGCTTGGTTCAATTCAAATAACGAACCTCCTGGCCTAGGCGAGGGGGTACAGGGGAACGGTGGGGGAATAGCCGTTTCAACGTTGTTTTTCGCTGCAATCTAAATGCAGCGACTCCCGACTCCTTCCGAAGATAGCCGAAGCTGCAGTTCAGAACAGTGTTTTGTAAAAAAAACCTTACGCCTATTTTTTCCTTTACGTAGTTGGTGTTTGTTTACTTCTTTGATTTATAGGTTATGTCAGTTGTCCATTCTATGAAGTTCATGGATTAAGTTTGTGTTAGTGTGAACATATTATTAAATAATATTATTGCAGTTCAGTGTTGTTATTAGAATGAACAGTTTGCTAAGGGTAACTTTTCTTCTTTACCTCTTCAAGAAAAATGTGCTATTAAAGTACACAGGTATTTGTGTCACTTCATTATTTATGAGTCACTTTATGAACTAAAAACTTAAATAAACTAATTAATAAAGTATAGGCTTCTATGTAAGACAATATTGTTCTCAATTTTCCATTTATAATTAATATCTATATTCCAATCTAATCATGAAAACTGTAACCCGATTTCATCTCATTGCACGCTTTTCAGAGATGTCTTAAAACAACCAAATTTTAGTAAAAACAGGCCTAAAAGTAGAAATTCTTATGTTTAGTAGGCTACTAAAAACAAATTTGCAGGACCCCCTCCCCGGCAGATTTGAACCCCCAAGGTAATAATTCACCAGCCGCCACTGATCATACCACACATTATTTTTACTCTAAATTGAAATTAAAGTAATTATTTAGTATAGGACATTCTTTACATAACCAAACTATCTGTTGGTAGAATTGGAATTTTATTAAATATGCCAATGCTTTGAAGTATCATACTCAAAAGAACGTGCATGCTTTAAGTTTAAACTAATTTATCATCTTTAAAAAGGAAAGAAAAACTGAAACTTTAAACATCAAACATTAATGTTTATTATTTTCAAAAAATCTTTTAAGTTGTTATAATTACATTTATTTCAAACCTTTTCTTTTTCTTCATGTGAAAATACTTGTCGGTTAACGTGTAAGGTCGATAGCACGAGGGTGGGCTTATTTTTTGAAGGGGGTGATTATACTTTGTGTCTATCACGTTGATGACTTTGGTACGCACTATGCACACATTATTACCTGGTACCCTGGTGGTTATACATTTACATCAATAAAATTTGAAATACATTTATTTGATGGGGGAGCAAATGGTTTGCTTACTAACCCTCTATCGCGCCTTGTAACTCTCAGGTAACATACCTCCAACTGCCGTCTTTTTTTATTTGACCGAGCAAAACGAAATCTCAGTTTTAACTCGACCGTTCAGCATTTCGTCTGTGTGTCTATGTGTCTGTCTCACGATTACGGCCAAACACCTTGACCGATTTTGATGATTTTTTGCATGAATGTTCCTTATTCCTAGGCCGAGCCATGTATATATAGTGTTTTTTCCATTTTTCATTTTTAACCCCTTAAATAAAATTAAAAAACCGTTCCTCTCAGTGTAAGCTTTTTTCCAAAGCCAGTTTGTGGCCTAACCGTAAGTCGAATTTAAAAACTAATGACATTTTACTGTAGCAAATTTGATTTTCAACAAAATTGTATTCTTGATTTTTTCCGTATCTCTAACGGTAAGCTCACAAAATGGCCGTAAACTTCAAATTTGTTAAAAATCGTCCAAGTTTTTGTATTTCAACCATGTTTTTATACGTTTATTCTAATCCAATTCGAAAGTGTTCCATAGCTTTTTTGTAGATAAAGGTTCAAAGAATTCATATATGCCAGTAAAAAAAACTATTGAAGTAAAATTAACAAAGTTATTAGGTCAAGAAACATTTATTAGTTATTAGCATGTTCAGTAACAAAAGGAAAAAGTTCAAATTTAGGCCTACATAAAAAGTTGTAAAAATTATTGTAATTTTTTTAATAAATGTAAAAAAGTTTTGTAATTTAGTTCTAAATAAAATTGTATAAAAATATTTATCAATTTTAAATTTCTTATTTTGAAAACACCAGTTTTTATGTTCCTACTACAAGACTGCTAGCAACACTAGGCATGTTTTGAATAGTAATTTAGGAATATATCATTTGCCCAAAAATGGCATATAATAATAAAAAAGTGTAGAGGATAAGAAAGTGTAGAGAATAAATCAAAGAATTAAACCGAATACTTGTAAATTATCATTGTAAATTTCATAAAAGTATTTGACTTAGCTTTACTTGAATTAGAAAATAAGATGAAACAAATGAAACCCCTTGGCGATAAAGGACATACAAAAAATGACACCGTGGGAAGTGTTGGTACATGGGTTGAGAATAAAGTTGAGATCACTATCATGACGTTTTAACATCGTTTGTTTTCATTATTTATAATATTATAATATGATATATGATATGGAAGTTATGGAACTGTAAATACATTGTTAAGTTTTAGTTATTTAAGTATGTAAATATTTAATTTTATGTTGTCCCTCTATAACGTGATATTTTTAGCTATCTTACGCATTATTAACCTAAATAAAACACAATGCCTCTAAAAGAAAATCTTTAGCACAAGAAAAGAGAAAAACTAGAAATCCCGTAATCGCGGGAATTACAAAATAATGTTTCACTGGCTAAACCTTGTGCTTACATCCTTACTGGCACACTATTTTTAACCTAAGCTCAAAATCACATTTGTTATTTCAACGAGCGAGATCTACTGTTCACAGAACTACTAGTTATAATTCCTTTTTTGACCGTTATAGCACCTTGTGACTCTCATGTAACAAATGGAGAATGCTGAGAACTCATAATCTAACAGTTCAGACCCTCTATAATAGATAGATTGTAAATGGTTTGTACTATGTCAGCTGGCGTTTAGTGCTTTGTTTCTGTGAATTTATATGATTTGTATCATACGTGTTTCTGTTGTTATTTTCGTACAACAAAATTATATTATTTGCTTGTAACATTTCTCTACACAAATAATCAGTTACAAATGCAGAATAATTTGTTCTTTGCTTATATTTTGTAAATATAGGTTTGTTACTTCAAAGTCACATGGTCCAATAGTGAACCATACCTGAACCCGATGTTCGCTTTGATAGTGTGGCTCACTGGCCAATATGCCTACAAAAAATAGGACGGTATAAAACTACCAAATTACGATGGACCACTAAAAGTATTTTTTGATAAAGTAAAGTTCAGCTGTGCTTTACTCCAAAAAGAAATTGCTTTCTAAAATTTCATTCTAAATAATAATGTATTCAATTTTTTGCAATTAAAAAATTAAAAAAAATGTAGCCTACTCAAAACGTTTTATAAAAAATAACTTAGAACAGTTTAAAGTATGTTAGAATATGTTAACATGTTTACTAAAAATTTAGTTTTAGAAAAAGTATTAGTCAAAATAGCAATATTTGATTATTTGTTACTATCCTGTCCCTGTTTAGTGCCTCTGTTGCACCGTGTTACTTTGAAGTAACAAAGTTATTTTTTACTAATAAACGGTACCAAAAGTAAATTTGTGAATACAAATAATTTTCTATCTCTTAAGGTAAGTTCTAGTTGCAATACAAATTTTTATTATAATTTTCAAAAATAAAAATTAATTGGTGCAATAGAGGGTTAGTTACTAAAGTTAGCAGGCATTATTGTTGTTATAGTTATTGCTAGTAAACAGATTGCGCAACCATAATGATTACGGTTTCAGACTTATGATCCGTGGTTATATTATTTATGGATCAGTTTTATTGAGATATCTTAATGAAATATTGTTCATTGTAAAATGTATTTTGATGCTAATGTGTTTACTACATTTTATTTTTTGAATTCCTTTATATATTTTTTATGTGCCCAAGCCCCTTGACCTGCCGCGCCCCCCCCCCACAGCGCGGGAGTTGCGGGGGTGTTATTTACGCTACTGTTACCAGGAATACTTAGTTAAAAATAAAATTGTATATATAAAACGTTATCACTAGAATTACCTCAAATTTTAGCTAAATAACTTCAAACATATAGTTGAGGATTACATAAAGTTTCAAGATCATTAGGTAATTATTTCAAAAGCTAAATATAAAAATGTTTTAGTGGGTGGTATATGTAACCGTCACGACCGACAGAGTGTTAAGACAGCCTAATGTTTATAAAGTTTTAAGTGAATTTTATAATGTATGAGGGGAAGTAAATAATTATATTAGAGAAAAAATATTTCAAAGAAAAATTTTTATTTCATTATACCAAAACCAAAACCAATGGTTAAAGCACTTAAGGTGTTCTAAACGTATATAAAATATAAATTATTGTTGTAATAACATCTTATAATAATCCTTCCTAAAGCCTTAGAAAAACAATAACTGAAAATATAAATAAATAAATTATTTAATATTTTACCAAAGGTTATTCAGAACTGTGAGAAGACAAATTTATTTATTTATATATCTTTATAACAGTTATAAGTCAACTCTGTCATGAAATAAATGCTATGTAAATTTTAATTATATTTTAAGTTTAAATAATACTAAGATAGTAAATTGTAATCTTCAAGGAATATGTGATTTGTCACCATTAATAAATTGATTGTATTTTAAATTATCATAATTAATTGTGATGATAGATAAATATTCATCTATAATCTATTACAAGAACAATCAGAAGGGAGATAAGTTTACTAAAAATGTATTCTCGTACTGTTCATTTTAAGATGACTAGGCAAGCAATAACTCATGATATTAATTTGGAACTGTCGGTTAAAAAACCCCTCTAAATATTTAAACTCCTAAATTTGATGCAAACATTTTGTTTTTATTTAGATGGTGATTAAAATTTACCATATTTCAAAAATTGATCCAAGGAGTAAATATTTGACAAAATATGCATCCAAACTATATGTATGGAAACACTTAAATTTCCATTTGTATTTTTTATTCAAAAGTTTATAGCTTTGAAAATGGATGTGATTTTGACTTAAGGGCCGGCTCTAGCTGTCATCCATGTTGGCTGACAACTCCATAAGACCAATGTTAAATTAAAATCCAAATTTTTCATTATTTTTGATCGGAAAATTTTATTGATATGTCATTTTAAAGCTATGGTCAATATGCATGCAAATGGCTTTTTAAAAACTAAGAAAAATGTTTTGTTTAGTATTTATTAACAATTGAAAACATTGATTTTTAATATTTTTTTATGTTGTCACTATTAATTATAGCGAAAAACTACCAAGCCATTCGCCTGAAGAATTTCGTCCCCAAGATTTTGGTATTTTTTTTGAAACGCTATTTGAACAATTGCGGGTTTTAAATGGATTTAGGCTGAGCAATGTCCGTGTAACCTACCGCCGCTATAGGGTGATTTTTAATATTTTGTACGTTGTAACTATTAATTATAGCGAAAAATTACCAAACCATTCAGAAGAAGAATTTTGTCCCCAAGAGTTTGGTATTTAAAAAAAAACGCTATTTTAATAATTGCGGGTTTTAAATGGATTTAGGATGAGCAATGTCCGCGCAACCTACCGCCGCTATAGGGAGTCGCAGGTTGCTTTCTGTTTTACTAGAGCCGACCCTTAAGATTTATTTATACTGTACATATCTTTTTTAAGGCTCTGTAGTTATAAAAAATGTGTTGAATCTCTCTGAGGTTTCCTGTAGCTTTGTGTAGTTAATAAGTTTGTAATGATAAAGGTTTTCCTGGATCACCTTTTATAAACAAAATAATACTTGGCTCTAATTTGAGATGTAGTTTTCGTCCTTTGCATTCTTATCATAGTGCACATTTTAGAATTTATATGTTTGTTGTTATGCTGTTATCAGTATATTTGTTTGTACTTGCAATTATTACTCTTATTATTCCAACATAATTATTGTTTGTTTTAGGCTGAACATAACAGTGTGAATTATGTTATTACCCTAAGCCATGTAACTTCTCCTGGAGTGTATCTACAAACATATATTGGTTTAGAATATGGTCACAGTTCCTATGTAATATCAAACTTCATTGATTTGGTTAATAAACACATAAGAATTGAACTTCAACTAGATCAGTGAGTATGGTACTTAAACAGTACTAGATATTAAATTATAACGAATAAAACACAATAAAATCATTTTTCTAAATGTGTTTTAATAATTATTACCCTTTCAATGTCACACTATTGTCTCTTAATAATCAACACAGTTCCCTTCCTGTGTGTGATGCTCAGGTGGTGGCTGCACAAAGTCATCTGGATTAAAAACTCAAAGTCATCTGGATTAAAAACTCAAGAGTTAAATTTAGCCTTTGAAAGTTTTTATAAACAATTTATGCAACCAAAATATATTTCAATGTAATTTTAAAGTGGCAACAAGGAGCTGGAAAAATTTACTCACTTTTTCCAGCAATAAGTAAATTTTTCTAAAACTAATAATTTTTTCAAATCAGTATAGATTTATGAAATTGACGTAGAATTTTGATGTCGTTATCAATTTAATTGAATCTAACAGATATAGAGAGGAAGAAGTATACACTCAATCTGATTTTCAATCTGTCCAAGGTTACTTTTTATTTTATTGCCGTCTTGATAGAATTAAACTTCAACACAGAATCTCACAACTAATATGTTTACTAACTCAAACGCATTTCAATGACAAAGTCATCATCTTCAGTAATCCACGAGCAGGGCCGTGGGTGGGCTGATTCTGCTGATTGATAGTATAAACCACACCGGGGGGTTTACGGAATACCCCCGAAAATCAAGAGGAAAAAGATTGAAATGTTAGGTATATAAAGTCGACTTTTTAGCACACTCTCTTGAAAGAAGCATACATATTTTTTAGCTGTGTTACTAGCTTCAAGTAATTGAATTCAAATAAGTGGTACCAGAAACTGGCACTTACTTTCTCACAAACATTATTTAAATTATTAAACAGATTCACTGTGACTTCATAACTGTATTAAAGTAGGAGAGGGATACATTAAAGTAGAAGAGTAACTAATAAATATTATTATTATTAGCTAGAGAGAAAACTATTCAATCAATTTCGAACAAATTTGCACCAAACATGTCAATTAGGCCTGTAGTATAGATGCATGAAAAAAGGTTTTGACATTTTTTGAAAAAAACTCCCCTTTTTGGCCAAAAAAACTCCCAAAAATCAGTTAGTATTATTATTTGCTAAACGAGAATTTTTAGAAAGATGGGGTTTTTTTTCATATAGTAGGTTACATTAAGGGCTACAAATAAGCCAAATTTGATCAAAATCGTTAGAGCCGTTAGTAACTGATTTTTTGGGGGTTTTTTGCCATAAAGGGGGTTGTTTTTCAAAAATTTTCAAAACCTTTTTTCGTACATCTATACAGGCCTAATTGACAAGTTTGGTGCAAATTTGTTCGAAATCGATCAAATAGTTTTCTCTCTAGCTTTCTATACATACAGACAGACATTTTGTAAAAACCTCTTTTTTTGGACTCATAAGGTCCCAAAAAGGATATTTCCACAAAAATCTCAACATTGGAATTTTTTGCGATCACTATACTTTCTCTATAGGCTACTATAGTATAGTGAGAAAGTAAAAATGATAATACAATATATATGTCTAAAAGCAGTCAGTGTATTTGTTTTTTCAAAGTGTACATAACTATTATATAGAATTTATTGTGTTGCCTTGGACTGTTAATTATATCGTTATAATTACCTTGTATTAGTTGTCTTCAGTCCTTAATTGCAGATTATAGCTACAGCGCTGTTTCGCCGAACACTGTCGGCTTCGTCAGGCTTGTACTAACACTAACACATATACGAACACATAACACTAACACACACAAAATCGGAGTACAACTTGTCGTAAAAATTTAATAAAAATGTTTGTGGCCACATTATTGCGTCATTCATGTCCACATGCAGCTGTCAAAAAACCACCAAGTGCATTACATAGTAGGCCTACATGTCAAAAATAAAAGTAGAAGACTTAAAGTAAGAGGCCGACATATTACAAAATTACACTACAGTGCAAGTTATTTGTACTGTATATCTATCTATTTCAACACAATTTTATAATCCTAATAAAAACAATTGTTGTATCAGAAAATTTCGGGGTGGGCTGCAGCCCGGTAAGCCCACCCCCTGACTACATGCCTGTCCACGAGCTGCAATAATCAAAATACGGTTATAGTTTGATTATTGTAGTTCACATATCACTGAAACTGACGACATAATGGTTGAAACTTGTCTGAGTTAATAAATTTATTAGTTGTAAGGTTCTGTGTTTAATTTTTATTCTATCGGTATATCTTCTCACGATATTAATTTTAAATTTTAATTCAATATTAATTTTTGATGTGTTGACTTCTACTATTGGGAAACAACCAAAAAGTGTTTTTTTTTTCAATTAGCCTTAAATATAGAATCCCACCTTGATAAATTTTAAGTCTGAATTATCATATTGTAGTTGACAATTTCCCCAATTTCATCCATTATTCAGATGACACAACTTAAAGGCGCCAACTACTTGAGGTGGAATTAATTGTTTATATTCAAATCAATAGTGCAATGATTGTAATCTTAGCTTAAATGCTAGTAACAATAAATGTTTCCATTTTAATCTAAAGTCTGAGCTAATAACCTGTATGCTGCTTAATGATAAATCAATTGACAGAAATTCTTTGCTAAATTTTCTGAGTATCATCATTACTAGTAAACTTATAAGGGAGGATCATACTAATAAGCTGTGCAGAAATCTCAGATCAGTTGCCTTTTTGTTAAAGACATGCTGCAGTATTGTGGCAAATTACTTTGCAAAATTAACATTTGAAATTTACTACTTTGGTATAATAATTTCATCACATATAACTTATTAATTACTTTTTTGTGAAACCGGCAAAGAGCCAGATAATGTTTCGTTTGGAAGTATATTTCAAAGCATATTTAAAAAAAAACTTTCAGGATTTTTGCTTTTACTCGATTGAGGAATTTCTTGACGCCTTACTCCAATTTAAAATTGTGTAATTTTACGTTAAATATACAGTATGTTTCAAAAATACGTGCCCTAGTTCTGGTGAAATGGTTCAGGACATCAAAATAAAGAGAAAAAGGTGCATATATGAACATATTTATGCCCAAAAGAAATTGTTATATGTTGGCCACTCTATTTTTTTAATAAATAGAGATAACTTTAGCAACAATTAAGACAAGTTGACATTTGAATAAAACTTGTATTTAACTTCTCAATATACACATTTTCAATGCTACATTTTACCGATGGGACATCAAGAATTATTTCAACTTTTAATTATTGAGTTCTATCAGTTTATATCGGAGTTTATAGAGTTCTATCGGATTTACAAAATTAAAGAATCTTAGCAATTTGCTTGTCAATAATACAATACATTTCTGTCTATGTGTAGATACAGAGAAATACATATTTCGTTGAGAGGCATTCATAACAACACTGTAACCAATGCGGGCTTTGACATAAGTTGGGATGTCAACAGAGATCCAACACAAAGGATTGTCCTCACTCTGGAGTCTTTAATTAAAGGATATTTAAACTATGAAGGCAAATTTATTATTGAATACCCTGGACGAGTGATAACTGCACTAGTAGAATTCAGCCATAGAGGTATTTTATGTAACAATGTACTGTGTTTTGAAATTACGATACAATATTAATAAAGTAATTTAAAATGTTAAATAAAGTGTAAGAAAATCTAAAACATTGAATTTACATGTCACTCACATAATAATTTAGGTCACACACAGAATACTATGACCTTATAAAACCACAAAAACCACTAATATTAATTTTCCATGAATGTACATTTGATTAGTTTATTGAAAACTAGTGTATTGCCTTTATTTTTTTAACTAAGGTAAGCTTTTAAATACGTCTTATATATTATTAAGTAGCCTTTATATTTTTACATGTCTGTTACCAACTAGGATGGTTTAAGATCTATGCCAGAGAGCTTTATTGATTGTTGTATCAATACAGTAGAATCCTGACAATCCAGAATTGATATGGGACCAGGCTCAGTCCGTAATGCCAAAATCTGGATTAACCTAAAGTATGACAAAGAATTCCTTCATACAACTGTTTGAAGTGTTTAGAATTATAAAATAGTAAACACAGTATAGACAACATTAATCTATTGTAAAAGCTCATTTATATTATAAATTTAGATTTTAAAATGTAATTTAAATGAGAGTCAAAAATTGAATATCACCAAATGTATAAATGGAAAGAAATGTGTTTATGATCTCACTCATTTCTACTTCAAAATGAAATTTTTGCATATTACAGAAAATATGTAAGCTACATAAGTAAGAAAACCAGTAGGCCTACAGTATAAGTATTTATTAATATTAGTATTAGAAGCGGATTTTTACTTCCTAGAAACTTAAAGACTTTTTGTCTGCTTCATAATATCTCCACCTATGTTAATTCTACACACTTAGGTCTAGAATTTTCTTAGCTAGATTTATTGGAAATTCATTTGGGCTAAGGATTAATAGTCTTCTTAATCCTCAACTTTTTGCAATTCCACAGTATGTGTTCTGCAGTTGGCAAGTGTAGGTTACATATTCCGCCCCCTTGGTATTCAGATGTTTCTTGAAAGTTCCATATCCAGTTACGAGACTTAAGATTTCGGCTATGAGTAGTGATGAACCTAAAACGTTTCTGATCTGGTTTTACCAATGACCCATAATGTTTACCTGCTGAGAATTTTCTCCAGCAATCTCTGATTTCATATATTTTTTCTCTGAAAATGGTTTCTTGCTGCGGTTTTAGTTATTTTGCATACCGGTTCTGGGCCAACGAAAGGTATATCTGTTCCTTTCCGAGCCAGTTCATCCGTCTTATCGTTGCCTTCATAATCTCTATGACCATGTATCCACTTCAGTTATACCTGTTTGCGGGTCGAAAGTTTAACTATGCCTAGTGAAAATCCCACACTAGTGACAAACAAAATTTGAGTAAGCTTACAGACAAGTAACAGCTTGGCTATTTGTCTGAAGGATAATTTATTTAGTTTATTGTCAAATCCCCTAACTTGTGACATAGTGGTGCACACTCCAGTTGCCAGTACTTCTGCCTGGAACACTGTTACATATTTCCTAAAGCTATACTTTGCTTTTTGATTGTTTATCCAAATACTCCAGCACCTGTATCGACAGTATAGTATTTAATACTGTTATTGATCAATCTCTTTCAATATCCTCCCTCTTCTGGATAGGGCCATCAAAATGTATGGTCCATGAGGTCATTCTACTGAGGTCATGTAATCCCTTCTGATACTGAATGTGTAATTGTATGATTAGTGTTTCTAAATGATAGCTTCTCCTTTCTTCCAACTGCTACCTTTGCACATGCCAGACTACTCTATTTTGTATGCCGCCGAGCTTGCTTCAGCGATAATGCAAGGTTTTTATCCAGAATTACTCTAAGATATTTCACAACCTCTGAGTTCTATATTTATATTTTATAGACTTATTGTTACTTTTTATATTTTGGTATTTCTTGTAAAGGAAATAATGGTTGTCCTTGCCTGGTTAATGGACAGACCCCCCTTACGACACCAGTCTTTGATCATTCTTAATGCCATGTTGATTAACACAGTAAATTTAAGAAATTGCTTTTAATCAGTACTACAATGTCATCCAGATAAACTTGTGTATAGAAACCTAGATTGTTTAGTTCAGATATCAGTGAGTCTACTACCATGTTCCATCATAAGGGAGAGAGAGAGAATACCTCCTCGAGGAGTTCATCTTACTGGGTTGCTCAGATTGTTCTTAGCATTTACTCCAGCCAATTGCAGATTTCTGTTTCCAAACCTCTTTTTTTAACTAATGCTATGATTGATTCATGAGCAGTATTATCAGTCGCTCCTTGGAAATCCAAAAATGCACCCAATGCCAATTCTTTATCATGTATTTATTCTTCGACCGTGTTTACCAGCTGATGTAGAACTGT
>JAGFPH010000369.1:365935-442641 GCA_018207615.1 Philaenus spumarius
TCATGTATTTATTCTTCGACCGTGTTTACCAGCTGATGTAGAACTGTTTCGCATGACTTCCCTGACTGATAACCTTGTTGTTTGTACTGAATAGGATACTTTGTGAGAACCCTATTTTGTATATGTATTTATATTACCCTTTCCATTGTTTTAAGTAAAAAGCAAGATAAACAGATTGGTTGAAATACATTACAGTCTTTATAATTCCCCTCTCCAAGTTTTGGGATAGAAACGACTATGTTACTCCTCCACTTTATTGGTAAATAACTACAAGGCAAACTGGCTCTGAAGGTTTCGCATAGAAAAGAATGGTCACTTTTGAAATAAATAAAACTTCTAAGATTGTTAACGTACATTTTTTAAAGTTAAATATACGAATTCTGTAGTTTACCCAATCTCAAACATGTAGTTAAAAATATAAAAAGAAATACTGTACATGTATGGAAAATCACTTCTGAAAGATGGTGTCCTTCTTAATGTATGCTCATCAAAATTCTTCTTAAAAGTTCTCCATCATTTTCAATACCATACAGTTTCACTTTAACTCACTATGTAAAATGGGCTGTAATGAGCGATGGCTATAACCCAAAGTTAGAGCGCGCCGCCTAGTGGAGTGACTTGGACTCTGAAGAACACATTCTCTTCATGCTCTCACATTATTGATGTTTTCTGGAGTCAGTGTCGTACAGTGATGCTCAGGAGATTTATCGTTCATAACTGATCCAATTGTTTGGAATGTAGTCAACGAGCCATCACGCACCATATTGAAATGTCAGCGGAACAGTTATAGCACAGTAATAAATGATTAGTTGTTCCTAAAGAACTGATCCACAGCGAAAACATGGTGTTTAACTTTTCACTGCGCCCATACAAGGCAGACTGGTATTGTGACTGACTCATAGACAGACAGCGATGGTTACTAACTTCAATCCGACCATCCATTTTACCGCGCCCATTATGTTACTTTTCCCCTCCAGTTCTCTATTCCACCATACTGTGTCACTTCTAGTGGATGTGGACTGGATAGGACAATTTTATTAGTATAGGTGTCGATAAAGACCTCTTTTATATCAACCGCCAATGAATCAATTCCATTAAAATCTCTGACTCTCTTACCTATGGAATATATATATATATTCTCTTACCTACTATATATATATATGTGTGTCAGAAGACCTAAAACTAATAAGACCTGGTTCCGAAGTGTTTTTCTGTTTGTCAGTCCCAAAGTATTTAACCACCTTCCGCGTCAGCTGAAGCAAATTTTTAAATTGTATAATTTTCTGAGGAAAGTGAAAGATTGGATGTTTGCTTTTAGTATTGAAAATTTACTAAGAGTGTACGAATGATGAGGAGGAACGGAACGGATCTATATGTTGATGCTTTTGTGGGGTTGAGGAGGATTCTGACCTTGGTCTTCTTCTCATTTATGCGTGGCACCTCTTCTGTATTTTTGTCTTTACCTTGTGGAATTGTATTCTTATTTTAGTTTATGTCAAAATGTTAATCTTATTACTAGTGTTATGTTTTTATTGGAAGTAGTGATACAGCGAAGCACACGCAGCTGGAGTGGCACCGGAGTAATTGGTTGATATTGGAGAACTGACTAATTTATTTTGTATATTTATATGTTTTTCTTTTGATTTTCTTTTCTTTTCTTTTTTCTTTTTTATTACAAACCAATTAAATAAAACTGGTTGCGGTAATTGGTATAATTTCCAAGAATGTAAGGAGAATTGTAATACAAGATCTGGAAATAAAATTATTATTATTATAGATCAGGGAAATTAGAAAAAAGTAACTTAATTTTGAGATACAGCTCAGATCGACATGGAATTTTCTGCATTGTGTTCAGAAATGGATCAGGAAGAAAGTCTACATTCTATGATGATTGACGGCTCTAACAGAATTGCATCGGGGCTGCATAAAATGCATAAAAAAGTGACTCATTTTTTTCTAAAAATTTATAAAAAGTGGTGAAAATCACTCCAAGGTATTCGGAGTCGCTGGTTCTGAATCTGACAAAAAAACGTTGCCGATGCCCCGGGGAGCCATAAGGGGCCCAGGGTAAAAATTTAAAAGTTGAAAAATCGACTTTAAAATTGTTTCTTGCAAGTTTTTGAGGTTGCTGATTTCAAATCTGACATCAAACAATATGACCGATGCTCGTTGAGGCTCTACTAGGGAAAAACGTTGATAATGCCCCGGGTCGCCAAAGTTGGTGGGTAAAAAACCAAAAAAAAAACCCTATATTTTCTAACATGCTTGAATGCTAAACTTAATAAGAAACAAGTAATTTAAAAAAATGTATTTAAAAACAAATCTGGACTACCAATATTTGCGTCAAAATTAAATCTTAAAAAATGATGTATTTTTTAAAATACGAAACGGAAAAATATCTTAAAAATTTTAAAAATATCTAGAAAACCAAAGTTAAATCTTATATAGCATGCCTGATAAAAATTAGAAATTAAATTCTTGAATTAAAACCCATCTGCATTGCCATGCTTGTTTGCAAACCGCACCCAATCATGCCTATTTAAATAATTTAAAACCTCTTCCCTACTTAGTTCATGCGTTTTAAACCATCAAAATCTAAAATCCTTTAAAATTGGGCATTTTCCGATAAAATATATATCCTTGACGTGATTTAAATTACAAAGAGAGCAATTATAATTTTGTTCCCTGACCCAAAGTTTATAATTTAAGTGAAGAAAATCTCCCCTACACTTGAAAACCCAACCAATTAATTTTGAATTAAATTCCTCTCTAAAATAAGTTTTTTTACCGAGGTCAAAGTCTATGTCTCTGTAAAAGGCATGGTAATGACTTGTCCTAGCGGCATGTATACATTTCTGCCTAGCATTGTCCCTTATCGCATGCCATAAGGTCATCAGTTGCCCCCGCCATAGTCCCCGCATCAGCTGATAACCGCACAGAATGCCTTTCAGCCAAATACTGCCACTCTCGAAACAAAAATATTTTTTTTCTAATTATTTCTTTCGATAAAATATTAAGTAATCGGCCATGTCAGGTACTTTTATTACATATTTAAAATGTAATTTAAAAGTAAAAATAATGAACTTTTCAAAATTTGTCTCTAAATACAACATATAGTTTGGTGCGTTTTGTGGCAGACACAGAATCCGTTTGATAAAAAAAAACGTAACAGCTGTTCTACCGAATCATGTTCCTGATACCCCCACACTTGCGTTCCTTAACACACGATTAACCTGAATACAGCTTTAAAACATTCCGATTTAATTAATAGGGAAATACTTGCATGTCCTAACAAATTTACCCAAGCATGATTAATGGAATTTTTAGATGCTGTAAGTTTCTCTTCAAAATGACCTTGTAAAGACAATGTTGAGGTCAGAGTTATACCCAGATATTTATACTTGTTGACAAATTCAATCCTTTCACCGTTATAAAACCATCGCTTATGAGACGATAATTTCCTCCCATTTCAAAACAACATAATTTCAGATTTGTTCAAATATATTTTAAAATTCCAAGTGTCACAATAAGTTTCTAAATTATTTATCATATATTGCAATACAACAGGATCAGGGGCCAGCAATATAATGTCATCAGCATATAACAACACTCTGATCTTCGTGTCACCGAAATTTCAGCCGCCTCCAAAGAACTTTGTGCAGGTTATTCATAAGCAAAGGGAACAACTGAGGACTTAAAAGACATTCCTGTCTTAAGCCCTTGCTTGTTTCAAACAATTAGACACCCCTTCCCCACACCAAACCCCTGTTGCAGTACCATTATACAAATTCTGTAATATCCTAACAATTTTTGTAGACACTCCCAGAGAATATAATTTAAAAAACAATGACTCTCGATCTATCCTATTAAAGGCCACAGAAAAATCAACAAAAAAACAATAAAGCTTTCCCTTTTTTAATTCAAGCCTCAAATTTATCATAGACATGAGATGAGATATAGTGTCAATAGTGGAATAACCTTTCCTAAACCCTGCTTGGTACTCATTTAATATATTGTTTTCCCTGACCCATTTTTCTAACCTCTTTAAAATTATGCCCGTAAAAAGTTTGGCAATAACATCAATAAAACAAATACCCTTATAGTTACTTACATCATTGAGATCACCTTTTTTGAGTAATGGATATACAATAGACTTTTTAAAACTAATTGGCACTTTACCATTATCCCAAATTAAATTAAACATTTTTAGAATAATTTTAATTAATTTGTCTGGGGCTTGTTTATAAAATGTATAAGGTATGCGGTCGCACTCTAGGATTTTATTATCTTTTGAAGCGTTTAATACCTGTCTTATTTTACACATATTGATTGTTTTATCTAAAAAGATAACTTTGAAAAAAGGTTCTGCAAACAAAACAGGATGCGTACTTATCAAGCAGCATTTTAAAGTGTCTAACCCAGTGTTCCACCTTAATCTTGTTTCCCACATAATTCGTCCTTATTTTAAAACTTTCGCAGCCTCCCAAAATTCCTTTGTATTCTTAACATTTTGTAGTTTTTTAATTAACTCTTGGTTAAACTGTTTCTTTTTCAAATCCCTTATTTTACTATAATTCTTGTTAGCTTCCAAATATAATTTTTGGACATAAATATTATTGTTTCTATTAATATTATAGATTTAATAATTTGAATACTTTAGTTCTAACCTTATCACACTCTTTGTCAAGCTATTGGTTTTTTCCCCTAAACACACTTTTCATACTCCTATTTTGTTTACCCTGTTGCGCTGCCCCTCTCACAATATCCGTTATCTCGTCTAGCATTACTTGCATATTTTTGTTAGAACCGACTAAGTTTAACTTACTTTCCACCTTATTTTTATAAAACTGATCAACCGATATTGACCACATTAATTTAGGTAACATTGGGAGACTTTCTACTTCCTTTATTTTATTATCTAATCGTCCATATATCTCGAGCTGTATTGGTAAATGATCCGATCCAATAAATTCTTTTACACACAGATCCTTAACTCAATCTAAACTGTTTGGTGAAATACTTGCCAAATCAATTACAGAGGACCCCATGTTACTAATGAAAGTGTATTGACCTTTATCATCTAAGATTCATGATTCACTATTCAAAATGACTTGCCCATAATTATCACAAAACTCCAAATACGTTTTCTCCCTCATATTGCAAATTGTATCTTTAAATTCACAAAATTCTTCAATATTGCTTAACATCTTATAAAATTAACGTTTATATTTTGTTTGTTTGCAGTTCTTGCATTACAATCACCAATGATAATAAACTAATATTTGAATTAGAACTGACATAATCTGACAATACACTGAAATCTCCATCACAACAGTTGTAATTTAAATAAACGGGTAAAATGTGATATAAAATGGGTTAGCATGAGCTGGATCATTATGAATAAAATTGATATTATTTACAAAATAGGATTTTAAGTTTATTTCAACTAAACAGCCTCCTCGAGGCCTCCCTAAAGTTCCCTCCTTAATTGCTGGTATTAACTTTAACTTAAAATTACTAAAATATTAGTTTAAAAAATCAAAATCTACTTCTGTTATAAAAGTTTCTAGTAAAATTATTACTTCGTAATCTAACAAACAATTTACTAACTTAAAGTCATTGATTTTATTCCCTAGTCCGTGTACGTTGTAAGATAGGATTCTAATTGATTCACCTCTAGAGGTTTTCTTGGGCGATGTTAGTTGATAGGTGTGGTTGCTTTTTCACTTCCTTTCCCCCACCATTGCAGTCGGCGTTGTTGCTATAGAGCCATTGTTAATTGTTAATTGTTATGTCGCTGCTGTCCTTGGTTTTCCTCCAGATCCTAAAAGAATGCAGATAGGTTGACTTCTAGCAGTTTTCGTATCTTTGCACAGCCGTCTTCCTGTCCCGCCATTAGGTTGTCTTCTTTTCAGAGGAAATGCTGTCCTTCGATGATCTGGCGATCAAATACTATCGGCATTTGCCGTCGGCCTATCAGTCGTTCCAGTTCTCTTCTGACAGCCATCAATTAGCTTCTATTTTCCTTTAGTGTAATCGCCGTAGACAAAGTAACCCGATTCTTATAATTTCCTAGTATTTCCCATAACAAACTTGACGTCAGTATCGTCGGAAATGTGTGCATCAGTATCCTATTTGTTCCAAGGGGGTGTGTACGGTTAATCCATAGGTTGCTGTGACATTGCAAGATATTTATAAAAAATTCATTGATTATTCTAAGGCAGTCATGTCACCCTTATTACATCTGATACCTTTAAATATGAGATTATACCTTCTAGATCGCCCCTCTAAATCATCTAACCTATCTATAATAAGTTTCTCTCTATATTTAATTAAGTGCAACTCCTCCCTCAAAATTTCATTTTCTTCTATTAAAATTTGAATATTTTCAGACACTACATTAAAATCTTCCTTCGTTGCAAAGACGACAATTTACTATATAGCAGGGCGCCAATAACCACCATTAACTCACTATTCGTCAGTAACTCCTACTTTACTGTCCCCGATTGTCTTGTCGCTTTTATAACTCTTCTGGGGAAACTACCCTCGGACGTTTACCATTATTATTCACTTAAGGTGTAAAAAAATCAGTAGGTAATTGATTTATTATCCATAAATTAACTAAACATGTAATAACCAAAACACAAGATAGTTTGTCCATGTCACAAATCAAGTTGGCAACACATGCCGGCCGTTATCTACCTGTGCCTTATCTGCCCGTTGTAACCGACAGACAATTTATTAACACACTTTTTAACTTTATAAAATTCTTTAAACAACTTATATCTCCTACTTACTATTACTTATGGTCTAATCGCAATTCACAAAATGTCTTATACTCATTTACAACATTTTACCGCAGAAAATCACTAAATATCCAAGAGTTTGTTACACAAATGTTTCACTCGTTTGAAACCAGTACTACCAACCGAATTCAAAAGTGCATTCTTAAAATTCACCTTCCTGACACCATTCCCTAGTAGAGCCTCTATCGAGCATCGCTGAAAAACCCCCGGAAAATGACTTCTAAGTCATTTTCTCAATTAAAAATGTTGGACTTTGATCCCCTTAGTACTTGTAGGCCGCCCGAGGCATCGGTAAAGTTTTTTGATATCAGATTCGGAACTAGCGACTTCAACAACCCCTGGGAAACGATTTCCAAGTTGTTTTCACAACTTTGAAACTGTAGAACTTCGTTCAACCTCAGTGTGGGTCATTGGTGGTTTAGTGGTAAAATGCTTGCCTGCCACGCGGGAGGCACGGGTTCAATTCCCGCCTGATGTGCCATTTGTTAAGTTTAGAACTTTGTTTTACCTAACGTGGCTTCTACCTTTTCTTAGGGTTCGGGAGGTTCAGTGAATACACAATTGCTCTTTAAAAAAAAATGTATTGTTAATTACTATATTTATTCCTTTACATTTATACTAGCCTCTACAAGATGAGCGGTCCTATTACTTATTATTATTTAAACACACAAAGATCGACCTTTACAATTTTATCAATCCTAATTATATTCAACTAATTAAATCCCAAGACAGAGCACTCTAAGTATCGTTATTATGAAACACAATTATATAAATTAGTTGGCTACACCTTCAAATTATCACCTTAATGTAATCGTAGTGAATGGTTATATATTCTGTTTGCTC
Source organism: Philaenus spumarius (assembly GCA_018207615.1). NCBI lineage: Eukaryota > Metazoa > Arthropoda > Insecta > Hemiptera > Aphrophoridae > Philaenus > Philaenus spumarius. The sequence continues at coordinate 373,585 of JAGFPH010000369.1, forward strand.
CCTTGCTATTGTGTCCTTCCCAGGTAAACATCTCCGTGATGCTACTCGGTGGCAGGACAGACAGAACTTCAGCGGTAGGTTCAACCGTCTCCCCAAAAGCACTAGCCTATCAACGAGCAGAGCCTTCGGCCAACACCGTGTGTGTCCTAAACCACTGGCCTTGTTTTTAAGTCAGTCGGGAGTATATATAATTATTCACAACTGTATATAATTATATGAACTGTACAGCCAACTAGGAATCCGTATAACTCAGCTTATTGCAACACTTTTTAATATCTTTCACAAAGCTTGTACTTTCGGTTTTCTTGTCTTGAGACTTATAAATTTTACATTGTTTCCTAATAATAATAATGAAGGTAATAATAATACTAAGCCTTTGCTTACGCAACTATTCCTAACAGTCCCTGGGCCCTTTGGGGCTGCCCAGGGCATCAGCATCGTTTTTGTATGTCAGATTCAGAACCAGAGACCTCAAAAACCTCCGAGATGTGATTTTCACCAATTTTGAATAAGTCACCCAAAAATTAGTCACTTTTGGATACATTTCTTGCAGCGCTGATACAATTCAGTCCGAGCCGTCAATCATCATAATATGTAGATTTTTCTTGATCCATTTCTGAGCACAATGCAGAAAATCCTATGTCGATCCAAGCTGTATCTCAAAATTAAGTTATTCCGGTTTAATTGGGTCTAATTTTCTTGGTCTAATAGGCTAATTCTTCATGATGAGAATCTCAGTTAGTTCATTTAGGGTTTCTGAATGTTTGTATTTCAATATACCAATGTTCATAGGCCTTTCCTCTGTTTCTTCTTTTAAACCAGAAGCGACTGCCAATGCTGTTATTGCTTTTTCAGTACCTGAATCAATGTCTAAGTATACCTCAATATTGTTTTGTGTGAGTTCATAATTGTTCCCACAAGTATTAACATTCTGAAAAGGGGCTATTTACTATGGATGGGTGACTGAACCTCCGTAGCTTCTGTTTAAAACATCATTACCCTTGTACAATTCATCCATCGGCATGGATTAACTTATAGACCCATGACATCTTAGATTTGGGGATATTAATTAAGATTCTACTGAAATATGTTTGCCATCAGTTTTGAAAAATACTTCGGCAAATCCATACAAATTTTAGTTTTAACTGTAACAAGACAATTTTTACCTAAATATTTGTTTAAACATTTTAAAAATTATACTTTCACCTTTAAAATTGCATTACATGCAACTTTAAAATTTCTGATGGCGGTAACTCTAAAGTTGCAAAACCTTTACATGTATGATCATGCATCATACTTTTCATTGAATTATTTTGTAAATGATTTGAAATTAATAAAATATGTTGTTTATTTTTTTAAGCCTGTATTTCAAACCCAAAATGGTGCTTATAAATATGCTGCTATGTTAAAAATATCTACCTTATCAAAATCACAAATAGTTTTAGCCACACCTAATAATGATTCACTAAACATATCAGTTGTCTCAGATATTAAGTTGTTTATGTAAGTTCAATTTTAAATGAATTGTAAAACTAAATATGCAACTATATTACTTGCTTGTATATATTTTTTTGGGGTTTACCGTTTTGTATGTAAATACTTTTCATGTAAATAATCTTTGTAAATTTCATTCAATCTTTTCTAGACACTGACTTTATGGGAACTGCTAGACTAGATTGGAGTCAAAAAGAAAAAATCAATATTATATTGTTTGCTACTTATGATTTAATGAAGAATGGTATAGTCTCTTTTAGAAGCAAGATTACTTCGCCCTTTGAAAACTGGCAATCAACTTCTCTTAACTATGGGTAAATTATACAAATAAGCTTATTCGTATATTCTAAGTATTTATTTGCAGCATGAATATATTTGATAATTATAATTATGTGAATAGACACGAGTAGTCCTACTTGAGTTGTAAGATTATTCTTGATCTTGTCGGTCATTACTTAAAATAAGATATGATTGTAGTTAAATTTTCTAGCAATTTTCTGGCAATTTAAAGAACGTGATACTATTGTCGGAACTTGACTGTAAATCTGGGAGGGCTTTTTGTAGTTTACGGAGGTGTTTATTAAATAAAACACAAACTTTAGCAATATGAAATCTACTTCAAGGTCATTCATGATTAAAATGGTATTGAACACAAGGGAAAATAAAATGAGATATTTAGAAATATTTAACATAGCTAAAACTAAACTATTTATCTTTGTAAAGTTTAAAAATCTCAAATTGCATTAACACAAAATTTTTACTTTTAGAAACAAAATAATGAACTTTGTAGGAGGGCTTACTTTCTGTTGTAGATAGACTAAGCTCTCCTAGCCCTCCCCCAAGTTCCCCTTATGAATTATACTAGGGTTTGTTTTAATTATTCCAAAGACTAATTGCTGAAAAATATATGCCTGAAAAGAGTTACAGTGTCTCATTGAGCATTTTTCTATTTGAAGCTTCCTGATTTCAATACAAATATATACTCATTTGTAATTTGGAGAGAAAATATAAGCAATGCATGTATGCAATTTTCAGCAATAACCTAGAGATAATAACAATAAACAAATCTGTATAAAGAATGAGAAGGGAATAAAGAATGAGGCAGATAATTTACCACATCTTAGGATATTGAGAAACAAGGGAAAAAGCTGGTGGGATTAGAGTTTTCTTAATGAAGAAGCAATATTAGAACCTCTTACAAACCGATTGCAGTAACTAAAATATTGACTTTTAAAGATTGTGCAAGGTCCTAATACAAGATGAAAGGTAAAAATTATAAGTATAATGATAAAATAATAAAATAAATGAAAATCTTTTTTTTTTAAACATGCTTTCCTATCCATGAATAACATAGACTCGAACTAAAAAATAACCCACAGATAAAATGAATTCTTCCTCAGCGAATCTGATATTGTAAAAATACTTGATAGCTTGCAATCTTTTTACTTTTCACAAAATAAACACACCCAAAAAGCATGGGGCGTGATGTTTTCGGAACTTCGCAAGAGTACGCAGTTATAGTCATAAATTGGATTTTTCTGAAAATGTTTGATCCTCAGGACCAACCCCCCTCCCTATCTGAGGGTTAATTTTTTGGTTAATATACATATGTGACAACGAAGTCATAATGTGATGTGCTATATGGAGCAGCCCGAGGCGATCCGGAAAGAGCCGAGGCGACCGTGCACCGGTCCACCCAACGGTTGAACGGTAGTGAATGGAAGAAAAGCATGTAAAAGAAGGAGGTTATTCAAAGTTATTTTTTATAATCTTTGAGAATTCCCAAAAACATAAGGTTTTAAAATCCTATAAGTGATTTGTTGATATAAGTGCAAGACCTCCTTAGTGGTGTATGAATGCAAAAGTAGACCCTTGAGCAAACATGAGTGTTGCCCCCAACCAAGCAACCTTCTGTTTGTTGAAAGTGTGTATAAAAATGTAGTTATGTTTTTGGTTGGAGAGAATTTTTTTTTATTGTTTTTTTGTAAATTCTATTTATTTAATTTAATTTTAATTTTATTATTAACATAGGAATTCATGTAGCGAACAACACTCGTATACACTGAAATGCATGTGGAGAAGCCCCGCCTAACTCTGAGGTTATTCAATGACAATACCAATAACCTTACAATTATACAATATTTCTCTTCATAACTCTTTTATTCCTAAAGAAGACCTCCGGGAGTGGTTGAGGAGCAGGTAGTGTTACATTCTACGATTAATTAAAAATTAGGAAGTGTACCGGGCTGCATAAGACTGTATATGTCAACCTAAATACAAATATTCTTACCTTTGCGAAAAATCAAATCCAACTGCAAATATGGTTCAGCTAATCACTTACTTAACATTAAATATTTTCTTTGTGTTAATTCAATACACCAAAATTGAATAACAAATTTTGTTTATTCATTAAAAGTATATGCCCTTAACAAAAATTTTAAACGCCCATAATTAACAAATCAAAAAGTTACAATTTATAATATTTAAATAAAACCCTTCCCCTTATAATAGAAAACAAATATAAACCCTCCTTTTATTTATTTATATTTATTAAGAAATAAAAACAACAAAACTTTAAGTTATTTACAATAATTGTATATTCTGATGAAAAGCACTGAAAATACTAGATACAATGTAGTATTTTAGATTAAACATATGAGACATACATTTGATTACAATCATTAGAAATGCTGTTGTATGTTTATAAGATATATATATATATATATATAACGAAAGTTTTTATTATGTTGGCCAACCTTTTAATAATAATGAAAATATTTAAACAAAATAATTATATAAAAAAAATTTATTTAATTTTGGTCGTGACGTCACTTATTATAATAAAAAAAAAAACAAATATAATTAAATTTTGAAATAAACCCTTCGGGTTTGAAGATACGAAAATTTGTTAGCATACCTTCCCAATAAAATAAATACAATAAGTTTGCAATACAATCTTGAGTCAAAAAAAAAAAAAAAAAAAAAAAAAAAAAAAATTTGTATAAAATTGATAATTTACAGTTAAATGTTTTTTTTTGATATTTAAGAAAAGTTTATAATTATGGTTTCCATGATTTAGTTCATACTAGTTACTGTTTACACGACAATTTAGGTAGCACGGATGAAATTGGTAACTTTAGGCCAATAGCAATTATACCAGTTCTGTCAAAAGTAATAGAAGTTTTAATAGCAAAACAGTTGATTAATTTTTTGGAAAGCAATAAATGTAATGAACAATTTGGCTTACATAAGGCGTAAGGGACTTTCCACAACGCATGCAATAATTTCTTTGGTGAACAAGATTCTCGAATGCTATGAGAGCAAGGACTTTGCTGCAGTCACTTTCTGTGACCTCAGCAAAGCACTCGATCGTGTGTCTCATAAAATTCTTTTACAAAAATTAGAGCACCAAAAATCAGAGGAAAAGCTTTGAACCTATTTGAATCTTATCTCAAAAACCGAAACCAATATGTTTGTACAGAGAAAGGTAAATCTAGCTGTAAAACTTTATCAGCCGGAGTTCCACAGGATTACGTTCTGGGGCCTCTGTTGTTTTTGGTGGTTGTAAACGACCTGCATGTTAACATTCGTGCTCAGCTGGTACTTTATGCAGATGATACTACGGTCTTTACACCAGGTCCTAATTATACACAATTAATTGAGGATTCTAAATTAAATTTGAAAATTACAGAAAACTGGCTCACAGCTAATAATTTAATATTGAATAAAGATAAAACGAATACCATGGTATTTAGTCTTAGAAATAAACATTTTCATCAGCACTCAAAATTCTTAGGTTTAACATTTGACTCTACTTTAAATTGGCATCAGCATACAATCGACCTTAAAAAAAGATTAAGCTCAAGTATATATGCACTAAAACGATTGTGTGGCGAACTTGATACAGTTTCTCTTTGTCAAGCTTATTACGGTATCTTCCACTGCCATTTAAATTACGGCTTCATAGTTTGGGGATCATCTTCTCATTCCCAAGAGGTATTTACCATGCAAAAGAAAGCAGTGAGGGTTATTACCGGAGCAGGTAAGTTAGATCACTGCAGTGAAATTTTTAAAGATACTAACATCTTAACTTTGTACTCCCTTTATATTTTTCAGGGCTTAATGTATCTTCGAGCTAATCTTAACCAAATAAATCTTGTAAATTTACCATATGTTAGATTAGCTAAGTTTGATATGAAACCTGTAATTATAGCCAGTAAATTATAAAATAAGCTACCAGAAGAATTGAAAAAAAACTAAATGACAGAAATTTTAGCTTAAGATTGAAAAAATTTCTGTGTAAACAGTCGTTTTATACTACGGATGAATTTGAAAAATAATCATGGACTTTGAACGATTTTTAAAATGTATGTTTTGTATTATTTTTTTCAAATGTGACGTGTCAATGTATTTTATGAAATATTTACTGACAAATAAAAATATTCTATTCTATTCTATTCTATCAATGTTGGAGAACTTAGGTGCAACTTAGCCTTAAGTTGGAAGTAGACAGTTGCCGATGTGAGGATTAACTACCACATTAGTTTATGGTTGTATTTACTGTTCTCCCATACTTCCACCAGTCAAATCGACTATACAAAGAGAAAGAAAACAAAGACGTTAATATTGGATACTAATATTGGATATCCAAGTTAACTGACAAGTTTGGTGGTGCAAAACTTTGAGTTTTAATTTGCACATTTAGAGTGGTTAAAACTTGTTTAGCACATGTTGCAATACATTATGATTTTATTCTGCACAGACTTTATATTGATGAACTTTGATAAATCTCTTCAATTTAAAACTATTTATGACTGTCCTTTTTTGGTAGTAACTTTATAAACTGAGTTAAGTTTGAGGAAATATATGGTAGTTAAAATCAATTTTGACACCTTTGCCTTTAAAACTGTCTCTCGCCACAAAACTAATTGGCTTTAAAATTGTCTTTTGACTCAAAATCATTTGTCTAATAGTTAGTTATAAGAAAAACAAATTTACAAAGAAATAGTCATTACTGACACACAATGTGATCAACTAAAGCACACTAAACTAAGATTAGATGTGATTCAAAAGCATTTAACTGGATAAACTGGAGTTCCAATTTAATTAAACAATTAACACATTTCTGATTAACAGAACAATATTTAACAATATTAGATGTGGTTATTACATTTCAACCAAAAAATATCTACAAGAGCTGTCACATCGACTATCACTATACCGGTTCTATGTTGTAATGCCGACCTTCACCCGGTCACGTTAAGCCGGCGATTTGTCTCGCACAGCGCTACACTGCAGTTAGTGTATGAACTTAGAAAGGTTATGCTATAATATTATGCATGGCAGTCGGTTAGCTTGCATATCTCCCATGAGAAGCTAAGGTTTTAGATGTACCCGTTTCTTAAAATCGGCACAGTAGCCTTTTGAACAGCAAGTACAGTAGTCAACGAATTAGGGCGCCCCACAGTCAATGGTCCAAACACTAGGTGTCTAGGTTGATTTTGTCGAGATCCAGCTTCTTCGTGTTGACTGAAAACGCTGGGTTTTGAACCACTCATAGGTACAAGTTAGAGAGATCCAGGAATCTTAATCGTCTTCCAGTCGTTCTGGATGAGTGAGAGATTCTCCGTTTATTTTTACTAAAATGTGGAGGGTACCTGCCATAATTCATAGTTTTGGCTGATAAATTTATTAGGGTTATTTTGCAGTAGTTATTTGTAATGATTGTAAAAGGTTTTATTTTTAGTCACAGGTTTACGACTTGGTAGGTGCTGGGCTCTAGGTGATACGTTTTTGTAATTGGTTTGAAAGAGTTTGTTATTTTTAAAATTTTAAGTCATTAGTCAGTGAGTTTTAACTCTTTTTGCTAATTTTTGTGTATGTATATAGAATATCGTTGGCAGCTGGTTCTTTGTTAATAAAGAAAACTATTTGCAAATTTAAGAATTTCTGGATTCTTTCATAGAGATTGAAGGATGATTCATTACTTTCCTGTCTTAATCTGCCATTTCTATGTATGAAGTGAGACAATCTCTCTTATCTAAATATTTAGTTAACAGTATTCTTAACATCCTCCCAAACATAAGTGTTTGTGAACTTATTAGAATTTCTAAGGCTTGTCCTTTTAACTTGGCAATTATGGATGAAAACAAAAATTAATTTTGAAAATCATCTGGGTTTTGGTCTACAAAAAATATATTAACAATTTTGTCACACATTGAAATAAATCTCTTAAGTATTGCAGGCTCACCCCTATAATCTGGAATAATATAAAAGTGGGTACTCTTTTTTTTAATGTACAAGGTCTGTTCAAAAAGTATCTGACTTCTTTGAATAAAAATAATTTTTTTTAGATATACAAAAAATTACAGTAGTCCCCTTCGAAATAGTCCCTTCCCAGACTCCACACACTTTTCCCACTGGTGTTGCCACTGTTGGAAGCATTTCTTGAAGGCTTCTTTTGGAATCGTGTTCAGTCGGCTTGTCGCATTCTGTATTATTTCCTCTCTTGACTCGAATCCGTGCCCTTTCAATAGCATTTTCAATCTAGGAAACAGAAAGAAGTCGCAGGGGGCCATGTCTGGTGAATAGGGAGGCTGCCGAACCACCGCAACTTCGGATGGATGTGTGGTGGTGAAAGGAGTGCCTATGCTGGGATCTCTGTTTGTCGGGTTCAATGCTAGAAACTAGCTGTGGAAGCGATAGGATTTTCAAATGTTTGTGCCAGACTATTCTGTCAAGATAAATGTCCAAAGGTTCAATGTTCAACTGTATTTCTATTGCGTGTGCAGGGGTAGTTCTTGGACAGCCTATGCAAAATCTTAAATTTGAATTCTGAATGTGCTTCAGTAATCAGTTGTCTCAGTACATGTTAGCTACAGAACTCCTCCAAACTTCTGCACCAAACACTATCTTGGATCTTACAAACATTGTTTATAGTTGTCTTAACATCATTGTGCCTGCACCCCAGTCTCTACTTGCTATTGCTTTTAATAGGTTTAGTCTGCTTAAACATTTTTTTACATTATTTCTATGTAGGTTCGCAAAAGTAATTTAGGATCCAGTGTTATTCATAAGAGTGCTCTGTCTGTGCTTCGGCAAAAACACACCCATCTGTGGAGGCAGGAAACGTCTCCAGCATATCACTCAAAGCTGTGTTAAATAAGGTGCTGCTCAAAACAGAACCCTTTGGTATAGTGTAGTAATTTTTAACTCTTCTGACACTGTGTTATGTACTTTAGTTTTAGTTGAGCTGTTTGTTAGAAAACATTTCAAGAATTTCAGCATCTTCCCCCTAATACCAAGCATCAAGCAGTGCAAGATTATTGTGGAGTTAAGGATTCTATCGAAGCTCCCCTCTAAGTCGATCATAATGAAGGCTGTCACAGCCTTATCAGCAAAACCACTATAAATTTACTCTGTAAAATGCAGTAGTGAATCAACAGTACTCTTTCTTCGTCTGTATCCATATTGCTTGGAATGAAACTTTACATCCCTTTCCAATTTTTAAACCAACCGGTTATTGATGATTCTTTCCATAAGTTTCCCTAGGCACGATGTTAGGGATATTGGTATGTATCAATTTGGCAGTGTGGGGTTTTTTAGGGCTTCAAGATGGGAACGATAGTCGCAAATTTTCAGTTTTGAAGAATGTTTCCCGTACACCAGATACTGTTGAAATGAGAAAGGATTTGATGAAAGAGCTCCGGCATAGAATGGAGTTGTGAATGTTATCCTTTCCTGGGGCAGTATTACGTACCTCAGATACTGCCTATGAAAGTTCATCAATTGTCAATGGGAGAGTCTGCCATGTCCCAGTGTAGACATAAGAGGTCGAAATTGCATAAAGGTATTGTTCCTGTCGAATCAGGGCTTTTGGGTAAGATATTGCTGATGTTGACCTCCCAGCATATGCCAGATTGAAACAGTTAGCCATATCTTTATCTTCTCTTATAATTTGGTTATCTTGGGTTGTGATGTAGTCTATTCTGGCACTACGTCTTCCCTCAATACTCTTTAATCTTTTCCATGCTGTGGAGGAAAGTGTATTAGAGTTAATAGAGCTGACAAACTCTCTCCAGTTGTTGCGATTTGCCTGCATAACAGCTCTCTTGCGCACCACATTTTCACAATTGAACATACTTCTACGTCCTGGATCTCTCTTCTTCATCCATTGTCTTCAGGCTTTTTGTCTATCTTTTTTAAATTTAGTGAGAGAGTCTGTCCATCAGATGTTCATTTGGCATGTTTTCCTATTTTTTATTTTGGGAATGCTTGCTTCTGCTGCAAACTCAATTGATTTATCTATGTTTATTTGTTGATCTGAGTCCTGAAACTTATATTCATCCAGCTTTTGTCTAAACAAATTCCAGTCTGCACTCTTAATCTTATATTTTGTTTGTGGAATTGTTTCCTTACTTTCCTTGTCTGTTCTTGAGTGATGTATTTTAAAATATATCGGGAAATGATCACTGCCTAGGTCTGACCATATGCACCAGTACTCTACTATCAGAGCCAGCCTTGCAGACACAAGGGAGAGATCGATTGTACTGTGTGATCCTGTGCTTGGAGATTAGTAGATAGGATTTTTGTTTCTATTACAAAGAATCATCTTCTCATCTTGGATCCACTGGATCCATTTGTCCATTTTGATATTCTCAGGTCCCTCATTCCAGCTGTGATGTCTAGCGTTAAGGTCACCAATGATCAGAAAATGTTGTGTCTTTGGAGTAATCTTCTCCAGTTCATGTAGAGTTATGCCCTGGCTGAGAATGTATAAATTTATAATAGGTATTTTGAGTGACTTGCTAATAGATATTTCAGCAGAGATAGCTTCTAGATGGTTCATTGAAAACTCTTTGACATTGTCTATATTTAAAGATCTGTGAACAAACATCACCAATCCACCTCCTCTTTTAGTTTCGCGGGAATGATTGGTTAAATTGAAGTTGTTAATTTTAGGATGAATGAGCTCACTGTGTGGCAGAGTAGCCTCCTGGATGCATATCACCTTGGCATTTGTGACTTCAATCTCTTGTTTGAGTTCTGCTGTTTTGTTCCTCAAGGATCTAGCATTCCATTGCAGAGTGCCAATGCCGCAAGTGCCTTCAGATATTACTGGATGGGTATTATATTCATTTTTCCTTTTACGTTTATGGAAATTTGTTCCCAGAGAAATATGAATTTTTAGTTGCTTCACTTGTGCAGTAAGTCTGTCTCTAGTACTTTCTGCAGGGGCACCAAACTTCTATTTTTCTGTGGCGCCTCACTCTCTCCTTCTCATAATTAAATTCTTATCTATATTTAGCTGAGCTCTTAGTTTTTAAGATTGTCATAGTAAGTCCATAAAATTACTTTTAGTCTTTCGGTATGTTTGCGATTTGATAACTTATAATCCTGTCGGTAGTTCTGAGAAGAACTCTTTGGTTTATTGCTAGTCATAAGATTTTATTTACTTGTTTCTAAGAGGGCTGAAACTCATAGATGAGCAGCTACTGCTGCCGTTCAGTTCACTGTATTATGAAAGGATGTAATACAGCTATCCAGGGGCAGGACTCGGACCAACCAGCTCACCCCCATTATTTAGTTATATAGATAATTATAAAAACAATTTTACATTTTACATTTTTAATAATTCTGTGTAGGGTAATGTAAATACCTTTTACGGTCTCCTGAAAGGTATTATTTTGTTCTGTGCTTAAAATATAATCCCTCATATAGTATGAGTCAAACTGTCAATGACAAATTTACGACTCCAAATATGTGGTTTTCATAATTATCCGAGCATTTCTGTGTAAACGAATGTTTTACACATATAAATTAGTGGTGAACTATGAATAATTATACATTTTTTATTGACTACAGGTTGTTAATACTTGAAAATAGTACTCAGTCAAATGCAAGTATAAGCTGGCAAGAACTCCAAAGTGTTCATTTCGATGTATCTTGCATTTACTTAATATCTGATGCATTGTTGGACCTAAACTTCAAGACTATTTTAAACAGCACCATACCAGAAATAAGTTCAATGCATATTATTTTCCACCATGTTCTCAGTGATAGCCATTTTGATTCTGGAGTTATCATTCAGGTACTTTTGAAAAATAAAATTAATAGTACTGCACTCATATTTCGTGTGGTTCTTAGTCATAGTTTAAGTTATAAAAAACTAGCTTATTGAAACATATATTTCGTACTTTAAAACAAACTTTTAGTTATTTTTAGTTTCTGTAACTTATGACTGATTATTCTTTTATCTTATTAGCTTGTATAAAGTATCACACTCAAATTTGTATTACAAAAGAAATAAAATACTCAGATCTGAAAATACCATTAAAAATTATACAGTTTTTTGCCAAAATGGAAAATAGCTGCCTTTTTTAAAAACTTTCAAAATTGACTTTTAAATTATTTAAAAAAATAAAGTACTTCCATTTAAGTTTCTTATAGAATCAATATTTTATGAAATACCAGTAGTACAAACGATGAAATGATTTCACTGTTCTTAAAACAAACATATCTTCTGAAGACTTTAATTACAAACTTCGTATTAAATAATGCCTTCTCGAACTTCCTGTAAAGTTTCACTGAGTTAAATTTCTATAGATGGTTGGAAGTTGAGGACATAAAGGCTACGCCCTGTTAGATGAGATCTGAATTTTGCTAAGTTAACTTAGTGGATCTTGGTAATAAGACTTATATTTTATCTTTGTATTATAACTGTTCTACATTCGTTTTACAAAAGAAAATAAATTTAGAATTTTGTTTCAACCTAACTATACAGTGTTCACAATAATAATTGATTTGTAAAAATAGCAGTAAAATACACTTTTCTGTTATATTTATCAGTCAGCTCCTGGTCATGTTGCATCCCTGCAAAGTGTTGGTCATGCATTACGTGACAAGGATTCAGTTCAGTATTCAGGATATGTCGATGTAAATGTACCGTTTAACAACTGGACAGGAGGGCACTTGTCATGTAATACTAGTCTGGATAAACATCGTAGTTTCTTAGCTGATTTAAAGTTGATTCTTAATGACAGACAGTTTTCATCCTCTATAAAAGGTAAGATATACATGTGAGATATACTTATTTGTAGAAATTTATGAAACATAGAAAATAATGCTAGTCAGGTATATAATGGTTTATGTGATACTGATTGGCGGTCTGATTCATTATAATGTACACTCCAAAAATTCATACGAAAAAAATATTTCACTTTAAAAAATGATCATAGTTAAATTGTATGTTATGAAATCAGTAAAGTGACACAATATTATAGTCTAAATTTCTTTCTAATTTTGCATCATCTTTGGTTACTTTTGTATGAATTACCAGTATAGTGACCAGAATTTAGGTGCACCGGTTGGTATCAAATCAAACTCACTTTTTATATACAACCCATTTTGATACATTAAAAAATGTTTGTAATTTTGCAGTCTTTCCGTTTTATTGTTTAGTGCTGTTTAATTACTGTAAGCAATTGTAAAAGATTTGTCAAGTTGTAAACAACTGAGAATGATAGAGTAGATATTAAAATGCTTTGTAATGAAAAATAAAAAGATTGTTTTGAATTTTTTTTTTAATAAATGGTGATTTTTAACATTACACAAGTTTTCCTTGTATTACGTAATAATTTTGTTTGTAATATAATAAAACAATATACATTTAAATACATGACAGTGAGTAGGATAATATTGTTGAATGTAAAGAATGAATTACAAATATAAAACATTAATGGTTCTACAGAAGTTTTATATCCAATTACAGATTTGTAATATACCTAATATGATTTAGTTAACTCGAGATTCCAGTACAATTAAATCTCTTTTAACTACTCAGAAAAAAATATTCTTTCGCTATAAAAGAAGAAAAGAACAGAAGAAACTTTCCTCTTTTTAAATTGCTAAATATTCAGCAAAGCCATAAATGTGTTTTTGCTCCACTCTCGTGGTGCTCTAAGCTAACTGCAAACTGGGACCTTTATAAATTTTATCAGCAGGCAAGAGAGCGCATATAAAATCAAGGAACACCAAATGTTTTCAAAAATACAATTAAGCGAGGCAAACCGCTGCAACCATCCGATGAGTTGACCATTTAATATATTAGATATTTGTATAGAATAACACAAATATTTATAATTAAGTTTATTCAGACTTTTAATTCCCTTTGTTAAAAAGAAACTATTTGTTTATAAACAAATATATTGAAACTTCAAAAGAAAAAATCCTTCCTTTGTGTTTACTAAACAAAATATTAAAACCTTAGATAAAAAATTCAAGACATAACATATACATATCAATAGAATTAATCTTGAGGTTAAGTTGTTTTATTGGTTGGCCAAACTTTACCTAGTACAGTGTACAGATTGGAAAGGAAATATATAACTAGTGATTTTGTAATGTAGTTTCAAAATTTAATGAAGGTCATCTCTTCTTTGAACCCTTTTAAATAACTAACAAAAGCGTATTTATAATTAATGTTGCCATTTTATTAGTTTACTTATTATTTGTATTATTTGTTCGTCCTACAGCATTTAGTAACAAAAGATGGTAAATATTCATTACATATTTGCCTCTAGCACCTCACATTATTGATCAAAAGAGTCCATATTATTATGTTCTTTAGAGTAATGGGAAAGATAAATTTAGTTAAAATCAGAAGCTATAATATATGTTTCTTCAATGTTTTATTTTATTCATTTCAAAGAACATTTTTTGGCCTCCATAAAGTATAGCATCCGATATTTAAAACGATCAGTCGTATTATCAAACAACAGTTGTTAAAATATGTGGGGATTCATAAAAATGCTGAAATACCATTGACTGACTGATTGACTCGCTCACTCACTCACTCACTCATCACAGTATCTCAAAAACCATACCACCCAGGAACGTGAAATTTGGTACAAGTATTTTTCATAAGCTCTAGAGGCGCACTAAGAAATGATTTTAAAATGTTTGGCCTTTAAGGGTTAAAACAACCCCTATAAAATAAATATTGTTTGTTATAGATCTCTAAAACCATACTAACTAGGAACGTGCAATTTAGTACATATATTCATAGGCGCTAGAGGCGCATTAACAAAGGATTTTAAAATATTTTACCTTTAAGGGTTGAAACATCCCCTAAAAAAATAAATATTGTTTATTATAGATCTTAAAAACCTTACCATCTAGGAACTTGAAATTTGGTACACGTATTACTTATAGGCTCTAGAGGCGGACTAAAAAAGTATTTTCAAATATTTGGCCTTTGAGGGTTAAATCAACCCCGAAACCAATAAATATTAATTGGTATTATTTCTTTTAAAATTAGAGAACTGAAATTTGGCACTTATTAATTTTAAGAAAAATTAAAAGACTTAAGCTGATCAAAACCATCCTCATCTATGTATTCGCATATTAAAGACGTATCTGGGCGATCTGAAACATCCAGCTAAGACTTTGATTTACCAGTCTGTAGATTTTACGGTTGAAAAAGAAGACATTCACTCTGATTTCTTTATTTTTTAATGATTTAATTTATTCAGCCCACATACCAAGACGACTGACGGGCAGTCAATGAACAATAAATACCAAACTACAGTAATTGAAAATACATGTAATAATTCACTTTTGTGAAATAAAAGATAAAAAGAAACGAGAGAAAAAGATTATAATTATGTAACATCATGATGCAACAAAAAATTCCCCATAGCGAAGCACGGGTATTCAGCTAGTGTTCTTATAAATTTGACTGTTCATTTTTTAAACCAAGACATTATTAATGACAAATGGTTGCCCACTCTATGTCCCACCAAGAATTTGTTCAGTAAATTTTCTCACATTCAAATTTAATTTGTGTGGGATAATTTTTGAACACATTCCCTCACCACTCCCTCATTTGTTAATACAGTAGAGCGTCGATAATCCGAACGTCAATAATCCAAAACGTCAAAAATCCTAACGCATTCCGAGGCAGCCCCTGCAAAAATTTTATTTTGCAAATTTCAATTGCGTCGTTAAAAAATCCACAAAAATCTTCACTGCAGTTTGACATTACATTACAGTATCTCTTTTTAAACACTTCTTAATACTACCTGCTCTCACACGCCCTCACAGCAGACTGGCTGTCAGTATTTTCACTGTCACGCTAATAAGCTGCTTTAGCGCTAGCAGTAAACAAACATCGTGTTTGTCTCAGAGTTGAACAAAGTGGGGCGGGGTGGGGTAATAAACCTTGGCTTGTCTATTTTTGTCTACACTAGCTCGCCCCACTAACTCAGTCTATCTCTTTATCAGTTATCACGTCCACCCTCAGTCTGTCAGTGTCTACAGGACAGTAGATATCATTGCTCTGTCTTTCGTACATTTTTAGTTTTTTCATACAGAAAGTTCATTCATTTCTCTTTGTGTAATCATTATAACAGTGTGTTTTACATACAGTAGTGTACTGTATTTTTTTATTTTTTGTTTGTGTTAACTATAATGTACAAGTCAATTTTTAAACATGTACAGTACATACTGTACTTTAATTGAGAGTTCCAAGCGTAATCATGACGTGAAGGTTCTTCTAAATCATAATATGTAAGTAGTCTTACTTTCTGCTTGTACTGGTTAACCACTTTAATCGATTAAAGGGCATATATTTTAGCCTAAATAGCATTTTCTTGGTTATTTTCAAAAATCCGAACAAATTGAAAATCCGAACCCCCTCGGTCCCAATTAGTTCGGATTTTCGACGCTCTACTGTAATAATATTTTTTAACCATTGTATCTTTCATAACATTGTGATATGACTGGGCAACTTCATTTTGGATTAGATAAACTTTTCAAATGTAACTTGAATGTATACTATGTGAAAAATAATTCTTAAATATAATTAAGAAGCATTTAATCCAATAATGTTTAAGACTTTGCGACACAGTTTTGTGCATAGGCCCAATTATATTATTTTGTATGAACTATACTTTAATAACAAACTTAATCTGGACTATCAAAAGCAAAATAGTTTTTCTGCCCCAAATGGACAGTGGACAAATTATCATAAACTTTCCTGTTTTCATTTTCAGTTTTTCATAGTTGAAGTTACATCAAGTTAGTGTTTGTTTTTGAATCTGAAAGCATACAAATATTTTGACACGGCTTTTACATTTGTAAGTTTTATTCTTTACTGCAACAAATATTTTATTTTTCTAGGAACGATGAAAACATTGAATGAGAGTAGAGTTATAATACTCTTCACAACTCCTTATGAGAAGTACAAGAAAATAATTGGACGATTCATATATTCAACATCAAGGAAGCATTTTGTATTTGATATAAAAGGGCCAGCACCATTAGAATTAGGATTTGAAGTTAAATACGTTTACTATAATTTCAGTAATTTTGATTTGGCTCTGCATGCAATGACAGGAGTCAGTTTTGTCAATAACATATTAATAGTGGGTCAACGAAATGATAAATTAGTAAGTTACATACTAAATGTTTTGTTTAGTTTTTATTGGTTAGTTTTAAATTATTCGAAATAGACATAAAATATCCTCCAAACATGTTAAGAACCAAATTGGATTTTTTTTTTAAAGCCATACTGGTCTCTATTACTTAAGAAGCAGGAAGAGAGAATTTATGCTCCGTCTTGAGGAATTATTCAAACAATAGTTATAGTGACAATGTGGTGGCAATCAAAAATTCTATATCACAATAAATTGTTACATCATTTTTAATACAAAAAATTAACATATTCAACAGACATAGAAAAGAACAAAACACATATATCAACTTAACTATTATATAACAATAAACTTACTTTTTATTCAGTTTCCTTCACGTGGCTTCTTTTTAAAACACTTATGTTTTTTTTGGAGCTTTTACTCTATCATTAGATTTTCGTCACTTTACTGAGGTCATTAATACATTAATAAAAAACATTTATTAAAAAACATGAAAACGAATAGCAAAACCTGACACATAAGGATGATCCAAGCATGACTGCCCATGCATTCTTCTACAACCCTACAGTGATGTTTATCTAAAATTCTACTAGGAGCGCTTAAAAGACCGAGTACATTATGTTGTATGTTATCCGTAACATTGGCGTAGTTCCTGTTGTCAGCAAGGAGTTTCAAAGTCAGGAAAGATTGAAAGTTTTTCACTTCAACTTTGGCTATTCAGAGATCAATTTAACACAAACGCGCATTAAGTTTGTCCTCAAATATATTGACATCTTTCAAATTTTCATTTCCTTGACTTTGTAAGTTCAGCTGGTTCAAATGGCCAAAAATATCTACTAGGTATGCAAGTTGCATCACAAAAGTTGGTTCACTAGTATGTTCCAAGAAGTGCTGCAATTTCTTATCAATAAGAAATACTTTTAGCTCTTATCTCAACTCATATAGGCGTAAGCATGCCAACATACCTTTTGACAGCCAACAAACCTCAGTATGAAAATCAGTGTCTCGTGCCCAGAGTCGAATGATGCAAATAACTTTTTGACAAGCTGAGTATATAGCGCATTATATTTAACTGCTTTCACTAGTATGGCCAATTTCATTGAATTCGACAAATCTTCCGGTAATGTTTTTGATTCTTGGCAATGAATTAATCAGTGCCTCATCATTGTGGAAGAGTTATTCTCATTCACCAATGTTCCTAAGCCTAAACGTGATCCTAGCTTAGCACGGGCTTTATAGGTACAAAATCCAGCCCACCTCTTCCACCCAAAGCCATGCTTCTCAAAGTAATCACAAATGATTTTCATGAAATCTTTTCCTTTTGATGTTATTTTTAACTCTTGGGATATTAACAGTTTTCCCTTGATTATTTGTTTATTTTCAAACACCTGGTTATAAAAACTAGCAACTAGCAGCATTGAGCAACGTCTATACCTCCATCACACTGCAAATTGCAAAATGGAGACTTTTTAATTTCACAAACCAACTGCTCTTCAATGTCATTGGACATTGTATCAACTCGCCTTCTTAGTATTGTGCGATAGGGGAATTTCTTTAATTTTGTTAAAAGGTTTAATCCGTAAATCTTGTTCGGCTGCTTTGATCAACATGTATGTTGATCAACTAGGGTTTCAACAATAGTATGCGGTTTTTTGCCTTGGCGATTAAGTGTGAAACCTCAAATAAAGCTGAGTTGACTTTTTCAGATGATTAATATGCTGTAAAAGATTTCCCTAATTAATTTTCAATTTGTTTTTAAATTTTCCAGCAAAGAATTCAGGTTTTCCACGTTTTAAGGCTTCATTGCTATAAGGACAGCAGCACAAATCACTAATGCACACTTATCAGCAGTACTAATGCACTGGGGTATAATTTATTTATTTACCTCAATTGCTGTAAATCCGAACTCGATATAATCACTGTCATATTTCCACTTTGGAGCCATTTTCAACAGAAAAAGTATAAACAAACATGCACAAAATATTGTGCACTATCATTAAACACAGCAAAAGCTACCGAAATAAATTGCACTCCTCTGCAAGGTTCTCTGCTGTCTCTTCACTACACACCTAGCACTGACAGCCAGTGCGCAGACTGTGTGGCGCGCAGCCAGGCAGGCAGAACCACGAAGTGTTCTCGCGATAGAGCTCAGATAGAGCCTTGTGCCTTTATGTTGTTTAATGTTGGTGAGAGTTCAATGTTTATTTGCCACATTTATCATAATTTATGCAAATTGTTTTGTATCATATTCTGATAATTCCTATTTATAAGATTTTTAATTCAATATTTGATATAGCCATGTACACAGATATATGTGCCACATCTTGTTCAACACACATCGTTTTCAAAGTCATCATTTATTGGCAACTTTTATGTATATGCTGCCGGATCCACCTGCTGACCCTTTCCGAGGCCCTCGTGGACCACTTGTGGACCATGGATCACCGGTAGTGATGTCCCACAACCTGCTTGGGCTCTTGGGTTACTTTATAAATAAAGTCTTCATCTCAAGACTCCATACCATAGTTGAATTGAAGTAGTGCATATAAAATGAAATTGCTGTAACTCCAATGTTAGGATGGAAACAGTAAATATTCAGAAGAGGTGATGGAAGGCTCATGTGGATTAGGAAGGTTACATTCTGAGTTTCATCATTTAAGGTGACACTCCACCGTAATATCGATAAAAATTACAAAAATTTACAATTTTTTTCTCACCTAGTTTAGTTCCTGTTCTTTTCTGTACAATTTGATATATAATAAGTATTGATAATATGCTTATAATCAGTTTATTTTATCTAAAAACGAAACACTTACACATATTTCAGGCATAAAGATGTACATTCTCCAAATAACTTAGTCTTTTTCTAGGCCGTTTTCCGAAAGTTTTGTTTTCACACGTTTTCATTTACTGTTTCAGACATAACTCAAGTTGTATTTAAGATAGCCTCATATTTTTATTTTTATTTTGAAGAGGACATTGCATTGTACAACCTGTAGCATGGATATACATTAGTTCCTTTAATAAAGATTTAAAAAAATGATTTTACTAATTTTCTTTTATAAAAAAAGTAAATAACATATTTTTTACAGAAATATTTTATATAATTTAATATCCATGCTACAGATTGAAGAATGGAATGCCATTTTCGAAATAAAAAAGAAATTATGAGGCTATCTCAAATACAACTTGAGTTATGTCTGCCACAGTGAATCCTAGTTAAATCCGTAAAAATTACCGCCCCCCAGGGGGGAGGGGTAGGGGGACCAAAACTTAGGGAAAAAGTCACCTATAACCAACATTTATATATAAAACATAAAATAATTAGGTTTGCTTTAAAAATAAACAAAACTTTTTTTATGATGGAGTGCCCCCTTAACATAAGTAAAAATGGAATACCCATGAAAACATATTAGTTGTATTATTAATTTTGAAGAATATTTTGTTACGGAGATACTTTATTTTAAAGATTGTCAGGTTTTTATGGTTAAACCTGTTATTGTAACATAATAAATATTTTGGTTTCTAAATTATTTGTAAATATTTGTATAAATTCATCTTTTTGATCTATTAACGTTTGAAACCCCACTAAAGCCCCTAGCATCGTAAGTTTGTGACCACTGGTTGTTGGCAACAGAAACTACATAACTATGTTTGCTATTTGCTTAAATTTATCAGTTAAACACTGTGACTACATCCATAATACATTTTGTACTTCATTTTATTATTCAAATATTTTTTATTTTCACAGAATATAAAATAACTTATAAAATGTGGTCAGTATGCATAATGCTCAGACTGCTCATATGACTCTTTATTCCAATCGTTATTTTTCTGTATATATTTTGAAATCCACAAATATTGTCCTATTTTCATTTATTAGGCGTATATCTCTAATTTATCATACTAAAATTTTAATTTGAACGTTTCAACAGGTTGATTTCAGAACTGGTTGGAATGCAGTTATGGTTGGAGTTACTGGAAAATCAGTTTATGAATCATGGGATAATTTTGAGTATAAGGGTCTTCTTTATACACCTTTTGAAGGATTTAAAGAAAGTGGTATAACTGTAAAATTTGTTTATACTGATAATATTGATTTTGAAGCGAGAGCTGGTGTTGCTCAGTATAAGGTAAGTGAAGTAAACATAATATGTTAATGCTTTTGCCTTTAGTGGCCATACATGCATGGCAATATGACCTAACAATTTAGTTAGCTATATTCAGAAATCACTGGACAAAGTTATACTGACCGTGAGAGTTAAGTATAGACGCGGACAATTGCCTGCTATTGCAGGCGCTTGCTAAGAGGAACACGACTCACTTCAAGCATAACTGATGTGTGTTCATACTACGCTATGCTTTGATTATGCTTTATGATTAAGAAAATCTCAAAAATAAACATAGATATTCTTAATCTACATAAAGTACGGATTCTAACAGTATAAAAAACTTTTATTTTAACAGGTATTTTGAATTTTAATAATTGAAATTATTTGAGAATTATCACTGACTGACATGGAAAAGTTACTAAGCGAGTAAATTTTTTATTTTTGGGTTACAAACAAATTTCCAGCGGAAAAGTTGTAGCCAATGAATTGATCTAAACTTTTCAATTCACTGATTTGTGATAAAATGATTACATCATTATGAAATAGTTTTTTAAATGAGCGCGAGGAGGTGCCGCGCCGCCACTCCCGAAGTACAGTTGTTTGATACGGGAATATTTACATCCTTATCCATTACGTTTATGTACATATTGTTATTTTAAGGTAATATAGTAAATCACTTGTCCCCAGGTAACTATGCGAGCTAGAAAAATAACTATATTACCTTAAAAAACAATATGTACATAAACGTAATGGATTAGGATGTAAATATTCCAGTATCAAACAACAGTACACCGGGAGTGGCGACGCATCACCGCCTCGTGCTCATTTAAAAATGATTTCATAATGATGTAATCATTTTATCACAAATCGGTGAATTGAAAAGTTTAGATCAATTCATTGGCTACAACTTTCCCGCTGGAAGTTTGTTTATAACACAAAAATAAAAAAATCCTCGCTTAGTAACTTTTCCATGTCAGTCAGTGATAATTCTCAAATATTTTCAATTATTAAAATTCGAATACCTGTTAAAATAAAAGTTTTTTGTACTCTTAGAATCCATAATTTATGTAGATTAAGAATATGTAAGTTTTATTTTACTGAGGCTTTTCCATCGAGTTACAACAGCGAGTAAACGACAGCGTGCACAAGGAGTACGCTGGTCTAGTCTTGCAGTTATCAGCACAGTGTTGTCAGAGTGAAATTAGCGGCACAGTGCCGAGATCAAAGAAACGGTTTAGCCCTTGTTATAGAACCCTGCTGAGTATTGGATTGATGTTCCACGCCTTCAAAATGTTTGATACTAATGCTGAATACAGCATTGTCTACCGGGCAGATCCACGTCTACTCTTATGTCTCACAGACAGTACATCCTTGTTCTTTTATACTTTACTGTTGTATTTTAGTGAAAGCATAGTATTTAAATCAACATATTTTCTAGAGTTCAAGATTTATTCTTCTTTGTGAAATGGAATGTGATACATTTTGTTGCATCATAAAAGATGTCTATATGAATTTCAAAAATGTTATTTATATGTTGTATGGAAATAATAACTTCCAGTAAGTGTTTCTTTTGAAAAGTAAAAACATTTATTTATATTATTAAAACTATAAAGCGTATGTTCTTTTTAGGTTGGTTTCAAATTCCAAGCTAGAGATTGGAAGAAAATTGACAGTGCTTTTGTGTTACCTCAAAATAAATCCTTTATATTGCCTTCAGAGGCTCATGAAAATGAGAACACTTCCTACAATTTGAAAGGCCTGTTTGAATTGGACTCCCTAATATATCCCACAATATCAGGCAATGTAGATGTAATTCGACAGAACAAGATCTACTATCTTACAGGAAATTTGGTGATACCTTACCTAGCCATAAATGTAGAGGATGAGTTGAATTTAAGTGTAAGTACACAACTGAGATTTGTCTGTTTATAATGAACCAAATTAAATGTATTAGGTGTATTGCCAAAACTAAAATACATTAATAATTTAGTTGTTCTAAAAATGTGAACAGTTACATTACTTGATAGTAAATATAAATATAGATAGAACTTATGAAAATCATATTATTTGTGGAAATCTGAAAGATTATTATTTTCTTTAAAACCCATTAAAATAATCTAGTGTGTTGTTTTTGGACACCAACACTTTTTTTTTATATCAGAAGCATAATATAAGTAACACATTTTCTTCATTAATGTAAATGAAAATTGTTTTGAGTTTATATCTGTCTTGAGCCAAGTGAATATAGTATGTGTTTGTGGTCTCCTACAGTTAGAACTTTTCATCGCAGGTTGATTTACTGCCCTATACACTGCTTGCTCTTCCCGTCTTCATTATTCCAACTGGCATAAAGTAAAGACATTAAGCAACAACAAATATTGTGTCATAAAAGGCGGCTCCTTAATATACAGCTAAATTTTTTAAACTTTGTATAGTTTTATATGAGTGCAGCGCATCTAATATATTACTGAATATTTTTTTTTTAAATAAAAATTAGAAACATTTTTACAGCAAACGATATGGCTATATTGTAATAATAACAAAGCTTTTTATCACCTTAAAACAAAAAAATAATATAGAAATTAATAGATTTATCTAAAAATCTTTATTTTTCATAATACAATTTTTTTAACATGTAGAAAAGCAAAGGGTCATAAAAAATAAAGAAAAACATTTGCCCTTTTGTTTATTAATTTTTTTTAAACAAGTCATTAATGGAAATACGGATGGGGGAAATGTTGAAGAACAAGTATTTAAGTTTTACATATATTGCTTCACTACTGACGAGCATATAAATAATCAGTACAACCAAAAGGCAAACTTATGCATTGACTGCTGCAGGCTGCAAATACGAAGTTAAAAATAACATCTCTTTAAAATGTTTAAAGCTTCTATTGTATGATTATTTAAAGCACTATTAAATTAAATTATTATGAACACTACTTGAAAAAGTACAATTAATGAATACATATTAGCATTTCATAAAAATTACTGTTTTATTAAAGTTTGCCTGCAAAAATCTAACTCAAAACTTGTACTGGTTAGTCTTGTGGGCATTTAGAGTGGGTACCCTTGTTGTAATTTCAATAATACAAAAAACCTAAGTACAAGATTTAGCCGTAGTCCAGATTTACACCAACATTCCAGTTGTAAAAACAATATTCATTTTATGTTACCTCAAAGAAACAAATACGGTCGAACTCCAATTTTGACCGGACCCCATTCGGATAATTGAATTTTTTCCAAAAAAGGGTTTATTTTAATTAATCACTGTATGTATGTTGAAAAAGGAGAAACAAAACTACTGTATTTTTAAATATAAAGAACTTTTAATTAACTAAATGAAAAGGCAACAGTTTTACATGTTAAGCGTATGAACATGAATGAATGTCATTGCTTGCTGAACATCTCGGTCAAAGTAAGCTGTTTGACTATATTCATCCGGTTGACACCTGGCGACTACATTAAATAGCTTCGCGGAGGGAAGGACAATAGCGCGTAGACAGAATCATTATTTTGCGAATCGCAGTATGTTCCCGTCTTAATTTTTTTTCTGAAATTCTGAAAGGGAGTTCAGATAGTTGGAGTTCTGCTGTATATTCAATTCTCTTAGCTAGTGTTGAACTAATTAACTTATTGGAAGTTTTATTAAAACCCAATTATTTATAACATCAGATATTCTGTCCTAAATGAAGGTATGGCCTGTGCTCCTCTCTTTCTATACTGTTTATTAGCTGACATAATAACTTTCTAAACCACTATACTATGAAAACTATCATTTATTATATAACAAAATTAATTTAATGAAAAATCGGTGCTCTGCTAAAATAAAAAAATATATCTTAAATGATATTACTAATGGGACAGGCACCTCGCTTGAATGGTCGATGCTTCACAAAGTCTCGCAACTTCTTTCAACTCTTTGCTCCCTTAGCAGAGTTCGGATGTTATGGTGTCCAAAACTGTAAGTATCGCAAACCCATCGGGTTAGAGTTTCAAGGTAGTGGAGTCAATAGTCAGTTAATACATTTACTAGCTTAAAATGTACAAAACACTCTCAACTGGCTCAAATGTATAGCTAAAACTACTGGCTGGAGGTAAAGATAAGAGTAATCCCAGAGTGGTGTGCCGTCTGCTCTAGACCAAGGTTGCTAACAGATGGAGTTGTTCTACAAGCCAAACTAGCATCCTCTGCCCTTGACTACCTAAGTCATGACTTCAGTATATTCTTAATGTGCAAGCCATATAGCACGTTCACTGTTAATGTGAATCTATCCATGATTAATATTACTAATATATTTATTATATTTTATACGAGGTGGAAGGTACCTGTCGTACTATAACACAGATTCTCACTGGTTCAATGTTTCTAGAAAGACGATTTTTAAGAAAAAATAAATACAATCAATAGCTCTGGCTGTGGGTAATGGATACAGAAGCTTTATGATTGATCATCTTCTCAAAAAAACATCCAAACCAACATAAAGACAAAGTCAAAACGTTTTTTACATACCCTGATATTATAATGTCCTTTTGAAAAGCTTCACTCTAAAATAAATATGAAAATAAAAAATAAAAAATAACTACAAAATTGTAGACTTTGTCCTAAAGTCACAATACCCATAGAATATACACTGGGGAACAGTAAACATCGGGTGATTATGCACTAGGTGTGTTAGGCCCGGGTCTAAGAGCTGCAGGCCAGAGGAATGCTATTTTTGTTAACTATTAAATTATATGTAGGCCAGTGGCGGCTCGTGCTATAGGTTCACTGAACCAATAGCAAATTGCGTTAAAAACATAATATTTTAACAACTAGAAATATTTAGTACTTGGTTTCATAAATCTAACAATATAGAGTGACAAGTTGTTAAAATACGACAGAGAGTTACAACGCGCAGCTCTACTACGTCGTTTTCACTTGTCTGGTTCAACTCAAAGAATGAGCCTCCTAGCCTAGGGGAAGGGGTACAGGGAACAGTGGGGGAATAGACGTTTCAACATTGTTTTTCACTGCAATCTAAATGCAGCGACTCCCGACTCCTTCCAAAGATAGCTGAAGCTGCAGTTCACAAAGCTTAAGCCTACTTTTTCCTTTGCGTAATTGGTGTTTGTTCACTTCTTTGATTTATAGATTATGTCAGTTGTGCATTCTATGAAATTCATAGATTAGTTTTGTGTTTCTGTGGACATTTTATTAAATAATATTATTGCAGTTCAGTGTTGTTATTAGCGTTGTGTTAAGGTAAAGTTTTTAAAATGAACAGCGTTACATCTTTGCTAAGGGTAAAATTTCTTCTTTACCTCTTGAAGAAAAGTGTACTATTAAAGTGTACAGGTATTTGTGTCACTTCATTATTTATGAGTCACTTTATGAACTAAAAACTTAAATAAACTAATGAATAAAGTATAGGCTATTATGTAAGACAACATTGTTCTCAATTTTCCATTTATAATTAATATCTATACGCCAATCTATCATGAAAACTGAAACCCGATTTTATCTCATTGCACACTTTTCAGAGATGTCTTAAAACAACCAAATTTTAGTAAAAACATGCCTAAAAGGAGAAATTCTTATGTTTAGTAACAAACAAATTTGCAGGAACCCCCCCAGTAGATTTGAACTCCCAAGGTAATAATTCACCAGCCGCCACTAATGTAAATAATTCAAAATTTGTTATTTTATTATAGCAGTAAATGGTGTGCAAATGATTTTCGTATGTAATTATATGATAAAATGTTTATGAAAGAGTCCCAATATATGAATAGTACATAATAAGTAAGGATATGTGGTGTGAGCCCATCTGTCAGTGTCAGAACAGTCAGTATACTAAGATGCTATGTGACTGCTGTGTACGCACCTTTCCTCCATGTCATTCAATTGGCCGGCCAACACAGTGTGGAATAGCTTGATGAAGGTAAAATGAATAAGTCGTGGTAAGTTAACGTTTATCAAGGCTTTTAATCTTAGATGAAAGGACCACCATTTGCCTGCTGAGTTTTTGAAGCTCCTACGTGAAAAACAGTAAACAGCTCTTTCCCCTGACATTAAAATGGTGCTGAGAATGTTGTTATATATGATGTTAATGAATGCATCTAGAGAGAGATAATTTATTATTTTAAAAAGAGTAAAATATTACCATTGTAACTCATCCACAGATTGAAAATTGTTAAGTTTAACTAGTTTTGCAGCAAATGCTTAGTTGTAGAATGATAATAATTCTGATGCCATTATCAAGGAAGTCTTAATATAATATAATTAATTAATGTACGTCTGCTCCTACTGTTTTCCATAATTTCACTTCGGCCGTTCCGGCTTTTGTCCAACCATGGTCACGTGTGTCATTTCAGTAGACTATTTTCTATTTCGTTAACATTTTTTAAATCATGCATTTATACACATTTACCACTTATGACACACATTTAACTTTTAGTAACTTAAAAACACAAACATTTTCTATAGGCCTATACTGTTACATTTAAAACACAAAAGCGTAATTTTGTGTCAAACTAAACGTTTTAAGAGTCTATTCTTGATAATTTCCAGACGTGAGAAGCCAGCGGTGGCTTATAGTGTACTGGCCGGATTTAATCTCAATTATTATCTAATTCTAGTCTTGATAGTAAATCAAATAGAAGTTTAGATTGAAAATTTTGTTTGTCGTTTAGTATGTCTGTCAGTGTGTGTCGGTGAATGTTGACGAAGTAGAAAATAGCATACTGAAATGACGAACGTGACCATGAATTAACAAAATCCAAAACGGACAAAGTGCAGTTAAGGAAAACAGGAGGAGCAAACGTAAGTTAATTAATTATATTATAATTAAAGTCAGTCTAGGGATGTGAAAAAATTCTTAATAGCCCAATTTAAACACTTTTCATCAGCTCAATGTGATTAATAAAAATATGTAAGAAAATAATGAATACAATTTAGATAAAAAAAAATGTATTGCAATTTTGTTATGAATAGGATCAAGCATTTCTTGGAAAAGGATCACTTCCAGCCTGCCTGGCCAGCGCTGTTAACATCACTGTTATGTTTAAAACTACAAAAGCAAAGTTAGAATGATTGTACTACTGGTGATGGTTATTGATGTTAAAAAAAATTGTGGGCCACAGATAAAATTGGGCCTAGCTGCCATATTAAGTAACTATGTAAAATAACGTGCTGCAATTTTTACAAAGGCTTAGCTACCAGACTGTTTAAAGTACAATTTAAAAAGCACCTACTCAAAAACAATATTACCGAATTTCTCACACTATTCTGATGCGCTATATTTTGAATATTGATGGAGGTACAGCTCATATGATCATAATTCTATATATAGACTGTCCAATAAAGAGGTCTCTATTTTTGAATTAATATGTCGGACATATGAAGCACTATACAAACATGACGCTTAAGTGTAAACCAATCAAAACAAAATGACAGAATATCAAAAAGAACATTAATCTTCTGGAGAATTAACCAACTTTCTTCCACAGTAAAATGCAATCAAGATGAAAACAAACTTTTTTTTGTAAGGTGTCAAGAATTAAAAAATTTTTAAATGAGAGAAATATAAAATAATTTGTGCTATCGGACCAAACTCACTAAAAATGAAATACTTTTTTTTAAAGTAAAAGTTTTTAATTTGTTTATGACCTATATTGTAAAACCAATTCAAAAGCTGCAAATGTAGTACGAGTTGATTTACAGACCCCATTAAAGAATTTGAAATATATAAAGCCTTCAAAAACAATTCAAATGATTTTTTGAATGGGAAACTTAACTTTAAATCTATTTCGTTGTAGGATATCGTTGTGAGTTAGTGACAAAAGTCGGTAACAAACAGAGTTAGACAAAACATATCTAAGTTATTAATTGAATGTCGTGCTTTGTTGCAACATTATAATTATTTTCTTTTTGTTCTATTGACCCAACATGTGGCTTTTATATTCTGATGAACATAGAATCAAAATCGTGTAGCGTAAATTGCAATCATGGTCGTAGGAACTGAGTAAATATACTTATCTTAAAATTAGTGACTGGGATAAGTCAAAATTAGTTTTAAAATAATAGCCACTGCACTCCTGCAATTCTCGCTTATTAATTTAATATGGGCTTATATAGATTACAATATTTCAATAATTGATTGTGGTTTTCCTGTAGAATGAATGTTGTTTGTTGTAGGACATAGTACAACTGAGCAATCATTTCTCTTTGAGAACCAACAACTCTGTACTGGCTGAGTTAGAGTCTAGTCTTTCAATATCTGGCCTTCACACTTCAACTCTTCTTATTAAGTTAGATGCTGTAGCTTTCAGCAACAACCAATCTTTGGATGTAAGTTTAATTTTATGAATATTATAAAACTTATTTTAACACTAAGCAGAAAAGGTACCTGTTTGTTGAAATTTGTTCACCTGCTATTCCTAATTGATATCAACTTTTTACCTTTGAGGGTATATTTACAGGTAGTTCTTAATTTACCTTTAATCAAATGTTTCACATGTTTATTGGACAAAAATTTACGAAACATTTAAAATTTTTATGATAAAAATCTTTGATTATTGTTTATTTATTTTGATTAGTTTATTACACGTTTTTCACATTGTTATTTTTCATTTAGACTGTTATAATGTACACATTAAAAATATATTTTAGAAACTGATTACATGTCACTTATCAAAATAGAATGTTTTTTATATCCTAAATAATTGCCACTCTCTAAATACTGCTATTTTAAAATATCTTTTAGTTTGACATGGAAACTGCATACATCTTTAAACAAACCGGTCAGGATTTTGGGCCTGAAGGTATATATAAAGTTAACCATAAACTGAGAACACCTTTTGATTTCCTCGACCATTTCTATCTTGACTTTAATCTACAAAATCAAAACCATGCGTATGGTACCAACTTGACTCTGGATATAAGAGATGTGAGAGTTGTTGTTGATGGCAGTTTAGACATGTCTGTAAGTACACTTTTGTCTTGTAGTTCGTAATACATTTTGCATATTTGAAATTATTGTTTGGTTTTTCTTGTTCGGGTAACAGTTGAGCACTGTACAAGTAAGGTTCCCGGACACTGTACTTTACCCGGACATGTGAAACAAATATAACCGATTTTTAATAGCGCACGAATTTGACTCTAGTAGGTACCTATTTACGTTTACCACAAAGTACGGGTGTCCAATGTAAAACTGTGCACCAATAGTTTCAGATATTTATTGTGAAATACATAATGTAAAATGGTTTGCATGATTAAATTAAATATGTGAAAATAACAATGTAACTTACATGTGTAATTTACAAATGTTCAAAGTGACCGCCATTCTTGTCTACACATGACTGAAGACTTTTTGACAAGTTCTTTTTTTAAATACTCTGAAGACGCAAAGTAGTCATTTCATTAATTCATTCAGTTATCTTATTTTGAAGTTAAACCAGAGTTTGAGGATTGTTCAGGTAAATAGATTTTTTCATACAGTACCCCACATAAATAAATAAGATAGTGTTAGGTCTTGTGACGTCAAGTTCTTAGAAATTTTATATAATAATAATCTAAACATTGACTGTGTGGGCTGTTGGTTCATCTTGATGGAAATATGTTTCAATAGCTTCTTCCAGACTTAGCAGACTAAGTAATTTCATTGGGTTATTATCTGCTTATGTGACGCAGCACACCTAACTTAAATGTTTTAATCATTTAAGGGTTGTTCCAAGACCTTGTGTGGGTCATTAATTAACCATAGCCAATATTTTTTACTGCTAACACGACCCCTAGATGAAACCCGCCTGAAAAAGTCATCCCTTGCTCAAAGGTTAATGCCAATATTGGAAATAAATACTAAACACATTTCACATAATGATTATCATATGTGGGTGAAGCTATAAATTTCCAGACAGTGCTCTATGCTCTATGTGCACTACTCCTTGAAATTTCATATTGTTGGGCAAATTTCCTGATAGTTTGTTTTGGACTTTGAGCTATGCAATCTGAAAGCCATCTAACTTTACTTCTGTCAGACAGATCGTCGCCTGTTTTTAGGTGCGTTTTTAACAGAACCAGTCTATCTAAAATTTGTAGCAAGTTCCGTACGATGTGCAAAATTGGTATCTGGAAATTGTTTCAAAATACTTACCACCACACTTAAACACATTTCCTACCAAAGAAATTCACTCAATCATACTCCATGTAAAGTGTAAATAAAATAAATAATAAAATCAACTGTCAGCTGATTTAAAAGTTGATTGTTATTTACATACAAGGAAATTACATTGTTGCTTTAATATGTTTTTTATAAATGTAATAAATTATAGTCTTTTTGTCTGCGCATTTACATTAGTCTGTATATCAAAACTAATAGGTGTAGGCGAAGATATTGTATTTCAAGTTTTTCACACTTAAGCTGCTTATACGCTTACTTATTACATCACTTTTTTACCTAAAGTTGCAGTTGAGTTTGCTGGTATTAAGGCAATGGTTGTATTGAATCACTACTTCAAAACGGAGGTTCAGATCCACCATATTAAACCTAATAAGGGGAAAAGTGTGGGTTATTTATTTACCTTAAAAAGACATAGGTTATAAATTCCAGTGTATGTTTTTAAGATTGCATAACTAAGTAGACTTGAAGCAAAAATTGTTTTGTATATTTATTTTAAAATTGTAGCTTAAAAAGTATATTATTGAAAGTGTACAGTGATTGATAGTATGAGTCTTTGTAGTGTAGATTTAGAAGAAACTTGTGAAAAATAAATCAATTGACTTAAAATAAATTTGTTGAATGAAAGCGATATATCTTAGGAAGATACATCATTATTTTGGGTTTATTTCTTCTTATTACACATTTAAAATATTTTCTTGATCCCTTATAGTTTTTTATACAACTCAGAAAGTTTTTGTTCAACCGATTTGTTGAAAACAGGAAGGGATGTTAAAAAACTGATTGCAGCATTGTTTTTAGAAACAGATATAATCTAAAATTTATTGTTATCACACCACCAGCATTGAAAGTTTCAAAAAGGTCTCGGTGCATATGAAAGGTCCAATACAAGACCAGGTAACTGATATAGTACCAGCCCAGCAATTTCTTAGCCTAACTTTGTTAAACATAATGTTTCCATGATAGATGTTCAATAGTTAACGAGACAAACTGCAACAATGGGAAAACTACTGAATATTATTAGAAGACCTTATTCGTGGTGACATACATATAAAAAGCACGACAATTTCCGATTTATGTAATGTTAGTGTTTAATCTTAAGCAATGCAAGTAATACATTCGATCGTTCATGACAAGCTGAATTATCGCAAAACATGTTCTAAATGGGCTCCTAGACAGTTGACACAAGTCCATAAAGACATCAGTATTCGCTTTTGTTTTGAACTTAAACAACGGTTTTTAATTGTAGGTAATGACTTTCTAGACAGTACTGTAACCTGCGATGAAACATAGATTCACCACTATTAACCTAAAAACAGCAAGTCTTAAATGGAAACATCCAGATCAACATTTTAGACCTCCCTAAGTTAGAAAAAAAAACATTTTTGGAATTATGTCTGTCCGCATGTGTTTAAACACACTAACTAAAAAAATTAGCTAGATGGATGAAATTGTTCCCGTCTTACACCAAAATATTTGATCTGTATGAACTTTTAGACCTAATCATCAACTGGGAGAGGAAAAAATTTCTGGTAGTTTTTTGAGGTACAGTTGGGGCATTTTTAAAATGATGTACAATTTCATACAGGCTGTCGTTTAAGAATTTCTTTGGACATCTCTTGCGCCTTAACCCCAAGGTGGTAGCCCATCACTAACTGCACAATAAAGTAGCTTACCAGTATTGATGTGTAAAATTTTGTAAGTCTAGCTGTTATTTTTTTTTAAATTTATTAATCCATTTCCAGACTAAATTGATACCTTGTATGCATAAAACACATAAACAAGATATAAGCATATAGATACATTTCCAAATAATAAATTATTCATATACTCTTAAATTTGACTTAAATACTATACTTCTTTTGTTTGTTCTTGTACTTAATTATTAGAGTGTAAGATCATTTACCTATGAATATGAAGAAAAAATACCATTTTAAGTTATTGTTTGATCATGCTCATAATTTGTTTGAAGATTCTAATTTATTTACATTTCTTTTAAACATGATGTTTATTTCTCTTAACATCTTTACTTTATGTCAATTAGACCTATGAAGTTTTGTTAGTAAGCTGAGGACCAGTAACTAGGCTCAAATTTATGAAACTGTAATGACTGCTCCACTGTGTGCTCCAATTTTTAGCATAATACGAGGAACATTCAATAATTGAAGAGACAAGTATCTCTGGACAAAATTGTATTCAGTGACAGTGAAACTTACAGTACTTTTTAACATAATCTCGACTAACATTTAGACACTTATCCATAGCTTTGAGAGCTTTTCAATTCCTGTGGAAAACTTTTCTTGACCCCAAATCAACTTGACCCCAACTCCGTCAACTTTTCCTGTTGACGGAGCCGCTTGTGACCCCAAATTTTTTTTGATTTCTTTATTGTCTTCGAAATATGCAAAAGAAATAATATATTGTAAGATTTTATAGTAAGAAACATCATTTGTTCATTAACTTGTTTTAGTTGTTGATTTTTATATGTGTGGTTTGGGATTTTTTTTCTTTATTCTGTGTGAACAATAATGTTAATTATTTTTTTAAATGTCTATTTGTGTAGTATAAATTTAAGCATTACTGCTTTATGGAGGTCAAGGCTCACCATAAGCTGTAGTGCCAGATGGCAAGGTAATATACACACTTCTGTTCTAAATGCCAATTTACTTTTGTTTTTAAGTAAAAGTTTTTGATATTTATGTTTAAAGTGTAGCATATTTAATGTCAAATTGCTACCGGCTAGTAA
Source organism: Philaenus spumarius (assembly GCA_018207615.1). Lineage (NCBI taxonomy): Eukaryota > Metazoa > Arthropoda > Insecta > Hemiptera > Aphrophoridae > Philaenus > Philaenus spumarius. Next base: position 407,528 of record JAGFPH010000369.1, read on the forward strand.
TTTATGGGATAGATAATTTATTTTGTTTTTTCATAGATTGATGGCAATTATCTTGCCACTCATACAGAAATGAGCATTTTTTCACCTGTATTTATGTTACCTGTGTTAAAATTATCTCTGACAAAGGACTTTAATGAAGTTGAAAACAAATTGATGGCATTGGTTCAATACAGCATTGGTACTGAGGTAAGACAGTTCAGTAAAATCAAATTAAAATTTATATTTATTTTTAAACGGAAGACAAATTTGTGTACATTTGTTAACCATTTACTGCAGTGTGTGAAATAATTAAAAATATTATTTTAATTACAAGTTTGAAAGAAAAATAAACATTTTGAAATAAAATAACCAAGATCAAGGTTTCCGACTTATAAGGCTCATTCATTGCTAAGGTTTATTCTTACATTTACAAAAAAAGTAAGATGACGTAGGCATCGAATAAATACAATAAAAGCTCTCAACAAGCAGATGTGGTACACTCTTGTTAGATATTCTGTACGATGAGGAGTATGCAGTAATATATTGAAACTCAGTAGAAGCCCATAGAAACTGTGATTTACAGTGTTTGGTAAACTATCAATCACCAAGCAAGACATAATATGTGTTCTGGTCAGTTTTTCTCATTCGTTATGTGAAGTCAAAAGTAACAATTAATTAATCTAAAGGAAAAAGGAATGATACAAAACCCCGCCTTGTTTGACTATCAGTATCCTTTTATAAACGGTCAATATAATGTTGACAAGCTGATCGTTTTTTACTGATTGGGGATTGAATCACTAACGTCTGATATCATTTATTAGGTGTGGTACACTCCAACCTTCCTGGTTTGTTTTTTATCTATACATTTTTATGGCAGTCATTTGTTTAGTGGAGGATAAGTATATAACAGGATAAAGCAAAATCCATATGTGTGGATCTCAAATATGTTTGACATAAAGTTAACTTCAGAGCCCAAGAATCTGCATTTTAGATATTGTATAGATGTAACTTACAAATTAATTTTTATCTTACTGGATTTTAAACTGATGTTTTTAATGCACTTGTTACGTCCGTAAAGTGACTACTGTAGTCATTCACTACTTGCTCAAAATATCAGCTGATTCAATAACCAGCTGACTTCTTTATGGTACTAGGACCAAAAAGTATTGTATGTAAACAATGCATTGCGGTACTTTAAAATTATAACAGATGTAACTTCAAAAGGTTCAACTGTTTTCCAACTAATACAGTAGAGCTTGGATAATTCGAAGTTTCCGTTCGGTCCCTTGAACTTTATATGATATCAATGTAAACAAATTATGGATAATTCGAAGTAAACTTCTTTAATTCGAAGTTTGTTTGCAACACTAAAAATTAAATCTTGTGCTGTGAAAGGGATCGCCTGATAAATAGGTCACTGTCTGGTAGAAAGGGGGCAGGACATACGTGTTTGTACACGTATTGTAATTCTAGACGCGGTATCGGTTTCCAAGAATTTTGCCTTTCAAGACTTCTCTAGGTACCGATACTGTAGTTTGTCATTGATGCTCTGCCCAATCTCTGTCTGTTGTTAAATCTCGATGAAACCTTTTGTAAACAGAAAAGAACAATCACCTTGTTTATTGACACTTGTACTGCGCCAAACTCTATCCCACTTATGAACAACGTTACGGTTATTTCCCCCTCCCCCCCCCATGAACATGACTTCAGTTGTACAGCCAATGGATTAGGACATTATAAAAAATGTTAAGTGTTTTTACCGGCGACTTATTGTACAAACGCTCTTGACAGATTCATTGGAAAACAAAAATTTAAAGTTCTGTATCCTTCAAGCAGCAAGAATGTGTCACAATGTATGGTCTAACAAGTTATTAACAAACAATAGCAATTTGTTTAAAAAAAGTTGTATTTGTTAAGAAATCTGACTAGCATCCAAGTGAACTTTTTAGAAGAAGTGAAAAACAAAAAATGAGCTGAATTGTCGGATTTCGGCGGTACATCGAACTACAAACCAGTGTAAGTGAAGCTGTTTTTTCATTCTCTTTAACGTACGGGACGATTTTGCAAAGGTAAAAACAATTACTGTAATTCTACAATGCAATCCAACATTTCACAATACTTTAAAGTACGGTTTATATTTTTTATTATATTGTACTTAATAAAAAAGCACCATTTACTTTTGATTGGTGAAAATAAACCTTATATAATAAACTTATTCAATATAGTTTTTATTTCAATAATTTTGAGAACCTAAAAATCAAAAAATAATGTTACTTTTATAATTCGAATTTTTGGATAGTTCGAATTTTTACAATGGTCCCTTCAGCTTCGAATTATCCAAGCTCTACTGTAGTAGTACTGTCGCACATAGGTTAAATCATGTTTAAAATCTGTAAAAAATGAATTATATACTTTAATTAATTAAGCGTTTGTGCTATTCTAGTGCAGTATAATAAAAAGTATCGTTCATAATTTGTACCTAAAGTGCTTTTTGTTGCCACCAAAAACATCTACTTTAGCTGCTAGTAATAAAATATACTATTTATAAACCCCTAAAATTAAAACCATGTTTACTAATGTTATTGGTATTGAGTTGCATCTAGACTGCTTAGTATACACATTCAAAAATATCTATTGTTATTTTGTATCAGACCAAAATGTCGTCTTTGAAAATGTTTCTCACTAATTAAAAAATTAGTTAAAAAGAATAAATGTGATTAACAAAGTAAAACTTAATTCTTAAAATATTGTTTACACAATTTGGAAGCTTGCAGTATTTGAAGACTTAATTCAACATAAAAACCTAAGTATTTTTATGGAAGTTACAGTACAATGTATAAAACTACTTTTAGTTTACGGTATTTACATTATTTAAGTCTCATTTTTTTAGATTGAAAAATCTCCAATAATCCAATATGGCGTAGGAGGAACTTGGCATTTTGGAGGAAATGAGCTGTTTAAGTTGAGTGGTTATATCTTAACCCCTCATTCTAAACTGGATGAATTGAGAGCGAGTGTTTATTATTCTCATGATGTGCAAGATCAGTTATATTTTGTTGATACTTTCTTCAAATATTCTTCAGACATAGAAATCAAACTTCGAGGAAATGTTGATAAATCTAATTTGGTTTTACATATAGAGACGTCAAATGAAAATTTCAGGTATTTAATCGTGAAACAGAACCGGACTGTGGTTTCAGACGATGCGTGTTCTGACGAATAATTCAAATAAGTTACATAATAAATAAACGCAGAGCTTGTGGTTGTAGTACATGCATATTATTCATTATATGCATTTACATTATTTAATTTATTTGTCCAAGCTGGAACGTGTTTCAGAAAACGCATCCACTGTAACCACAGCCTTATTAAACCTATGATTTGTACACTTGTAATAAATTGTGTGTTTTAATTTTACTTCCTCAAAGAGTGCATGTTCACTTAATTTTTCAAAAGTATGCAAAGGGTAATTGAGCTTTACTTTAGAGAAGAAACTATTTCTAATAATAATAATAAAATTACCACAAATTCACAATAAAAAATATGTTATTGTCTAACAAGTTTCAACAGAGCTTGTGCTTGAGCTTTGTCTAACAAATTACAATTTGTTATAATAACTGACAAAAATACCATAATATAACTACACTATGTATGGATATTAATATGAAATAAAACAAGAAAGGCAAGCAATTTAAATTTGCAATAAATATTTTTGGAAGTTATAAAGGTTTGACTAAAGTGAAGTACAAATCGGAAAGGTTTTATGGATAATCTACACTTAGATGAATCAGATAGTATGCCTATGCCTTTAAAGCTTTAATTAAGAATTCTGTCAATTAACTTTAGAAACCCCGAGAAGTGAAACTTAGTCATGGTAAAAGGTTTGCTGTACAGTATATGTATTGGATTTGTTGTACATTATTTTGCAATTATTATCATATTTATCTCTTCCTTTTACTTTTAGCATTGCATTAAGGGAGAGAGAAAGGGAGATGAGAGAGACAATAAATAGTCAATACTTTGCTGTTTTCTGTCAATAATGTTCTATGATTAAAATTAAAAAGATGTGATTATCGATTAAATCTTTTTAACAGAATTGTTGATGTGAATGGAACAGTAAAGCAAAATGAAGAAGGTTATTTTACGATAGAATCAGTTGTGAGCTCAGATTCGGTCATCACCATGCAAGGAAAAATGACATCATCTTATGAAGTTCCGGTGTTTGTAAGTAAATATTTAAAACTAATTTTAACTATGACATTACAGTAATCCCTCGACATTCGTGAACTTGGTATTCGCGGTTTTGATTATTCGTGGTCGCTAAAAAAAGAAAAAATACTGTATAAATGGCAATAAAGTACAAGCAAAATTTATAAATTATTATAGTGTAGCGCTGTAATTATTATTGTACGAATTTAATAACATTGTATAAATACCACGTCGGCAAAACACTCTCAAATACAACAAAACATACAAGATGGGATTTCCCTACAACACACCTCTGCGTAAATACAAGTGGACTTGTGCAAATGAAGGTCAATGGCATACTGTGATTTAGTTGGAGACATCAATTTAGTGTACAGCAAGTCAAATTCATTTTAAAGAATTAATCAAAATTACAGTAAAATATTTTGAAAGAAATTAAGTTTTTACTACTGTTTATCACTCGTAACAGTCGTAACCAATATTTTCGCTACTGACAGCGAACGATAGTTTGATGCCTTGACATGACTAAGTTCTAAAAATAGACAAACCCAGACAATGAACGAGCAAGTAGTAATGGGTAAAGGTAATTTATGAGAGCACTGACCTTGAGGGGAGAGTGAGATGACAAACAACGCTCCAATAACTTAAAAAATTATCAACTGTAGTCTACACTCCAAACAACTCAGCTCAAATACTAAACCTTTCAAGGACTTTTTTTACCGCGTAAAAGCGAAATTGTGTAAAGCCAGACAACGTATAACAACGACTGCCTATATCTTATGTAAATTAATTAATTATAGGCATAATGTTTAAACATAATGTTTTAAAATTTTCTATATGTCAAGAACATAACCCCCCTATTCCAATGATTTAGTTTTCGCTATTCGCGGTTTTGTTATTCGCAGCAATTTGTCGGAACCTATCCCCCGCGAATAGCGAGGGATACTGTATTTAACTATCATCTTTGCAATATTATTATAATCTATAGAGCTACATTTTCTTTGTTTTGTATTTGATCATTCTGCACATCATATGTTTCATCAACTATCACAGTTGGGGCAATGTAATAATTTGTAGTAATAGTTTATTTAGAATAAAATTTTGATATTCAGTATGTTTTGGTACATTAATATTACCAGTGTTGAGGTATCTTCTTACCTTATTTCCACTGCAGTTTGTGTGTATGAATATGTATGTGATTTGTGTGCTTTAAACCCCTTATGATTGGTAAATAGTAACCCAAAATTGCAGTCGAAATAAGGTAAGAAAATGCCTCAAAACTGGAATTAGTAGACATATATTAATATACCAAAATTAAATTTCACTAATCCGTGGGCTAACCACAATTGAATTTACTTTCAGTATGTTGTTATTTATAACAAATAATAATTGGTACCATTTTTAGGAGTTCTAATTTGACTATAACAGAAGCCTGGTTTGAACCTATGATAATGCAAACCTTACCCAGAAGCAGCACCATATTACCATACTAAATGAGCCAAACGCATTCTTGAAATTTAGATCCGTTTGTTGTTTATGTATAATGACTTATGATTACATTATTTTCCTCTAATCATCTTTTAGCTACAATTTATAAAAATAATCTATCTTCTAGTTGGTAAAGTAAAATTATTTTTCATACTTAGGTTAGATTATTTGGTGGATCTATAGCTGGATATAATTCAGGGATATAAATAAATCAAATTTCTAAGGCCACTAATTTGAAACACGAAAATATTAAATGTCAATTCTCCTAAAGATCTAAACAGTGAGAAAAAAAGTTGTTGAATCAAGTTAAAATTCTGAATCTTTATTTAAATTTGACATAAAAGTGATTTTGTTAAAAACCATTATAAGAACTGATATGGTATCATTAAATAAATCATACATTGCCATTAACCAAAGCAAATTTGTTTATTCTGCTCATCTTGGATCATTTTTAGTTGTCAAAAAAGGAAAAAGAAATTGAAAGAGGTTTGTTCTGGTTCACATACTACACTAAATAAATATTAGTCATATTATGTATAAAATCTATAGGTAAAAACACTGATAATTCATTAAATATTAAAAGTTTATTAAAAAGTGCATACTAAGTATTGCACATTAGAAACAGTAAAACATTAATCAGAATCTAGGATGGGTCGATATTAAATTTTTTTATTCTCGATACCGATACTTTGAAAAATTTATTCTTGATACTAATACTTATCAAAAAAAAAAAAAAAACAATAATTCAATAAATTATTTGTAATAAATACAATCTCAGAATTATCTGTAACATTTCAATTCATAGGCGGATCCAGCCGGTTTTCAATGGGGGGGGGCTGTCTCTGGGAGTGTAGAATACTTTTTTGTAATACAGTGCTTGAACACGTCTTTTTTAACTATTGCACGTACACCCATTTTGAATAGGAATTAAGGAATATATGCTGTACCCAAAAATGATATTTTATTATAACAAATTGTAGTGAATAAATCATAGAATTGAACTGTATACTTGGAAATTTTAAATAGTCTTTTTCTATAAACTTGTTTCACTTTGTTTTACTAAATTAGAACCACTAAAGAAAACTCTCACAAACGTCAATGACTTCATATCAATAAGACGAAAAGTTCCAATGTTAAAAATTCAGCTCAGGGAAGCAGGTATAAAAGTGTGTTTCCGCTAGGAGCGCTGAGCGCATGTTTTGCCGACGAGTGTGAGACTACACGTACATTGAAGTGTAGAAGAAGAGATGTGGGGAGGGAGAGAGAGAGAGCTAGAGCATTAGTTTTCCTCGAAAACTGCTGTGCAGTGTGAGAGTAAAAACCACGCTTCATTACAGTTAGCAGCGCTGGAAAGTTATTAAACTTTTACTATTTGTAGATAAGAACCATACGATTCGTATGCTGTAAACAAAGTTTCTGTTTCTTATTTTTTTTATCAATATTAAAACAATGATGTTTAATTCACTTTGATAATGACATACAATTTTCACTATGCTGGAAAGTTTTTTATTTATGGTCAGAGACAAAGTGTCTGTTAGAAAGTTTTAGATAAAGGTTCAAATTAATGTGCAGTTTAAATGCAATAAAGAACATGTTCCTCAAGGATTCGAAATTAAAAATATAACAATACTGGAAATGTTATACTTAAAGTTATAACTACTAGAAGTATCCGACCCTGCTCGCTTCGCTCACCAACCCCCACGGTGAAGCAAATGCAAACAGATTACCACTTATAAAACAAAGGTGTCAATAATGGGAAGTATAACAATTTATTTTTATTGTGAAGGCGCTGTTGCCCCCCAGTTCATCCATTAGACATAACTATTTAAATTTCGTATGTTATTATTTATTTTATTTCCTATAAATCACTTAAAACTAATAATTGCCAAATGTTCAGTTCTCTAGCAGGAAAGTATAACAATCAACATTCTAGCCTACGTTACTCAGAGATAGTGTAGCTTTTTATTAGTAAAACTATTTTTTCAATCGGTTCAGTAATTCTAGAGATTACCCCGACCCCCTACATACAAAAAAAAAAATTTACCTCTTTTTAGGCTCTTTATAATATTAGTATAGATTTACAAACTGTTCAGTTGTAATAAAGTTCCCTTGTCCGTCAAATTTTCATGTTTTGAAGCTACTGTAAGGGCATTAATGTGTTATGGCGCTCAGGTGTGGGGATATAAGGAAAGCACTCAACTTGAGGGAGTTTTAAGGATGTTCATTAAAAGACTTTTTCAGCTACCAAACAATACTCCAAATTATATGTTACATTTAGAAACTGGTTATCATAAGGTTTATTTATTCACTTTAAGAAATCACGTAAATTATGTTGCTAAAGTGCTGAGGTTGCCATCGTACAGGCTACCAAACATTCTCGCTGGGCAGGTGATAAATAAAAACGTTTATTGGTGTCGCGAGTGGAAATCCCATGGACAAAAATTCGGGACTGATGTTTTTCTGAAAGGGGATACCGCTGACCGAGTGCTTGAACAGCTGACATTTATTGTTGAGGCAATTGGAGATAGCTGGTGGGATGATTGTTTGGTTAGGGCAAATAGTTTGCGGTATCACAGACAATACAAGTCTCTCGACCTTGAACTTGGCAGTAAAACCTACCTTATCGATAGTTTAAATATAAATATTGTTCGCTGGATTTTTAAAGCCAGAACTGATCAAATAGATCTAAACTTTAAACCTTGGGTTAGAAATAAAAAGTTTTTATGTTCCTTGTGTAATACACAGGAGAATGAAACTGTTTACCATTTTGTTGCAAGGTGTCCAATTCTGTCAGGTTTTAGAAATAAATGATTTTTTAAAAGTACTTTAAGTAGAACTGAATTCGTTGCATATTTGAACGGGCGAGATTGGCTTTGTCTTTATAAATTCCTAAGACAAGCGTGGCATTATAGATGGTTTTTAGTAAACGAGTTTAATTACGAATTTAATGAGTCTGGTGCTTAAGTAAAGCTTCTACAATAACTGCAATACATACTCCCAGTAGATTAGGTAAAAATGGGAATTATTTCATTTTTAGACATATTATTTTGCATTTTATTATATTATTTCACATGCGTTGTGGGTCGATTCGAATATTTAACTTATTATCGTCATCTTTGTTTATTATATTTTATTTTATGGGTATTCAGAACAATTTATATTAAGTATGATTTTAGCCAGGGTTGTTGCAGATATATTGTGTTTACGATTAGTTCAGATAATTTAATGAAGGGGTATTTTATTTGTAAGTTATTAACAATAATTAGGGTATTAAGTTGCAGTTAATTTTATGGATGTCATTTTTATGTATTTATTTCTTCATGTCGCATTATTTTTTTGTAAATTTGTAAGTTTTGTAGGCAAGTGTTTATTTTCTATGTGTGTGTTAATTTCTTGTTTATGTTAATTTTAGGTAATTTCTTTGTTCTAGTTAATTTTGTTTTTAAGTCTGTTATATATATATAAATTTTAAACTAAGAATGCCAACCCAGCAGACGGTCTATGGACCAGTGCTGAACAAGTGTTTTTTTCAAATGAGAAATGTTTGTGTTACTTATAATTTCTCAAATAAAGCACTATTATTATTATATTATTATTATTATTAGTATAGATTATATTTTGCTCTGTTATACTTAAGTTGAAATCGAAGTTGAAATACAACAAACAACGTAATTCTCAAGAATTGGAAAATAAAAATACAACAATACTGGAAATATTACACTTAAAGTTATAAAATATTATATTTTATGCTGTTATACATAAGTTGAAATCGAAGTTGAAATACAACAAACAACATGTTCCTCAAGTAAAATACAACAATACTGGAAATGTTATATTTAAAGTTGTAAACTGCTGTATTTTGCACAGTTATATTTTTATTTTTATTTAATTAATTGCCACAATACAGAACATACAGGACACATATCCAATGCCAAATGACATGTCAATGCAATACAACAATATACGAGTGTTACAATACACAAACATAAAACGAACATAGTCAACAACAAACATAAAACATTTAAGGGGTGCAGGAAATGCAACATTTTGTTTTGTTCAAAAAAAAATTTGTTTTCGTATTTTGATTCAATAAAGGGTTTAAGCATCTACTCTCCTATAATGGTAAGTTTTGACTTTTACTCTTGTTTACTGAAATTTCGTTTTGTTCAAAAAACCTTTTTTTTTGCGTATTTTGATTCCTTAAAGGGTTATCTTTAACCTTTTCGCTGCGTATTAAAATCCAAGCAGCTCCCTATATTTTGCAATTATGAGTGAAATTTAAAATTTTTGAATTAAGGTTTATTTTACTTAAATATCTCTTTATTACTATTTCTTGCATTAATATATACTACTATTTTCATTAAAAAAAAAATTTGTATGTGTGAAAAACATGATTTAAGCCCTAAAAACATGGAAATTTAATAAATTGTTAAATATTTTTAAGTTCTCACATTAAATAATATTTACTATAAAAAACAATGAAAATATTAAATCTACAACAATTTAATATTAAAACATGTATAAGATAACATTTATAAGCATAAATTAATAATTAATTATGTAATAAGTAGCAAAGATACAGTAACATATAATTCTAGCCTAGCTAACACACAGAAATTACACTTTCTTGAAGTTGAAATAATGTCAATAAATTTTGTTTCTATAATGGAATATTGTAATAATAATTTTGTTATTGTGAATACTTTAAAATGTTTAAAAAGAGTATTTGTTTTATTTTAAATATTCATTCATTATAAATTAGGTTAGAATTAATCACCAATGCAGTACTTACATTATAAGAAAATAGGCCTCTTAAGCCAACACTAAATCACTTCAGAACTTTAATTATGTAAAACAAATATCCACGTGCAATATATACTAGAAATATAATTAAATATTATCATAAACACACACATAAAAGCAATGGAAATCATTACAACCACAATATAACCTTCACTAAACACCCGGTTGGAACGTCAAATGTCAACAAAAACATGTGATACTACAAAGTTTCACTGGCTTAGAAACAGGGAGCAGCACCTACTTGAGGCTAAATAACATCATTTCTGTTCAGTTGGGACTATAATCGACTTACGCAGCCAAAGGAAAAGTTTTTATAACGATGTGGACTGAAGTCGATTTACGCAGTGAACGGTAAAAATCTCAAATCGACTGTAGTCAATTTACGCAGCGAAAAGGTTAAGAAAATATAAATAGTTTTGCTGAAAAATTTGTTTTAAATATGTTAAAAAAAAAAACATATCTAAGCATCTACTCTTCTGCTATAATGGTAAGTTTTGACTCTTCAGCACATTTACCGAAACTTTAGTTTTTTTATATAAAGGTAGGCCTACACTTTTCTCAGGAAGTACTTAAGATAGAAGGTTGAATTTTTTGTGAATATGGATGACATAGTATTCTAGAATTACAAGCAAAATTATTTCCATAAATTAACATTTTCATTTATAAAAAAATTGATTATTAAAAAACCCTTAAAAATGTATTTTTTATTATTTTATTATGAAACAGAAAGACGTGTTTGCTAACCAAGGAGTATATATTATGCTGTTAAAATTTTAATAGTGTAACTTCAATACTTCTGAGAAAAATGTACCTAAATTTGCTAATTTTAACAAGAGTAGAACAGACCTTTTCTGTTGCCTTAACACTAAAAAACCAAAGTTTCAAAATACATACTATTTAAATAATGTTTGTTTACAGAAACTACACCTCCAAAAATGCCACAGGCAATCCGTTCATTTCTGCAACATAAACTCCCTTACTGAATAAAAACAGTTTTCCAACTGACACGTTGTTAACTCCTTTTTAAATTTCTTTAAATTTGCAATTTGTTTGAAATAACTGGGAGTTTTATTGTATATTTCAATACATCTATAGTTTGGAGCTTTCTCAAACATTGTGGTTTTATGTAAAGGATAATCGAACAAATGTTTACATCTTGTTGAATATCCATGTTCGGTTTTATATTTTAGAAATTGAGAATAGTTTGCTTTAACAAAACACAATACATTCAATTTATATATACACAGAGCAGGGGCAGTATTCCTGCTTTTTAAAATGTTGTTTACAAGAGTCATAGCATTTTAAATTGAATCATATCCTGAATGGTATTTTTCACCAGTTAGTGCACGCCCCTCTTTTGGGCGATGTCCAGGATCGGACGGCAATGCAACAATGTAACAAAATAAATAATATTTTATTGCAATAATAAATTTAGTCAAATGCGTTTCATTTATTTTGACCCAGAAAACTGTTTTATTAAATTTATGCACTTATTAAGTACAGAGTAGTCTGAATAGTTACTAAACTATATTTACAATATTTTTATTGGCAGAATATATTTCACTTAGGAGGTAAAGTGGAGGCAATACTCAGCGTTATTAACATTCCATAATTAATTAATAAAGCAAACACAGTTTAAAACACAAACAGCTTAGTGTTAAAATGTATCTAAAGGCAATATTATGGATACAATATTGTTTTTTGCTTTTTTTAGAACAATAATAAAGTCAACAAAAACATAATCAGCTGGTGCCGATTGTTACTATATCATCACAAACAATAAGACAGACAACAAAACTCAAATCATTTGAAGCATACGAATCAGCTGATTTGATTAATCAGATGGCAAGATACAGTTTAGTAGTAACTGAAGCAATTCTTAAAAGTACTTAACAAGAGCATAAATGTAATAAAAATGTGTATAAACAAACAGCTTACTGTGTCAAAATAAATGAAACTGATTTGATTAAATTTATTATTGCAATAAAATATTGTTTATTTTGTTGCACTGTCGTCCGACCCTGAACATCGCCTCCCAAGAGGGGCGTGCAATGTCTGGCAAAAAATACCATAAGTCCTTTATTCTGTAACTAATTTAAAAAAAAAACGAACTTAATCGATAGGGAATTCAATTTACAAAAAAAAGTTATTCTTGACATATTTTTGGGAAAGCGCTAGTTTTTTCGTTATTTCCGTTCAAAAGTTTTAAACGGTCGCTATTTTGAAAATATTGAAGTCACGTCAACATAACTTTTTCCCATTTAGGTAATACTAATAAAAAGGGTTGATATAAATTTGGTATTATTTCGTTAAGTAATGTTTTAGATATGGATTTTTTTTAAAAACATTTTTGTCACATTAGGACAACCGAAATGATTTTAAACAAATTAACAGTGATTTGGTGATTACTTTGTACCCAGGAACAGTTCCAAAAAATATGTGACAAGAGTTATGAAGCACTCTGTATAATAACCCCCTGTTTTTATTAAACCGATGTATTTATTAAAAACAAATTCAGTTATTACACGTTTTCCTAAAAAACTACAAAAATATACAAAATATTTTATCTCAGAGTCTATATGACCTCTCAGAACCAGTTTGGTATTACGCTTTAGCTAATTGCCTCTACTACAAATGTTATTATGTCAAACACTGGCTATCGTTTACTTGCTATCGAGCAAAAACTGAATAAAAATCTGTACTTTTCACATTTTTTAGAAATTTTTTTAAAACTTCAAAGAGCTCTATCTCGAGAAGTATTATGTCTATAAATTTCAACTTGGTCTCAAATTGTATATAATTTAATCTAATTTCATAAAAATATTTACAATCTTTTTTGTCAGACCAATACTTTAGGAGATATTTTGGAAAAACTTGGACAAGGTCAAAAATTCCATGGTTTTTTCAAGATGGCATCGCACGCAGTGGTATGGGGAATTAGAAAACTTGGATTTTCTAAACATCAGTATACCAACCCATACAACATATAAAAAAATCGGAACTACCCTACTTAATTTAACCATTCAGGGTTTTTTTTGACAATTTGACTGGACTAGAAAGAAAGTTCGAAAAAATAGGCCATCTAAATCTAATTCCAGTCTCGTTGATTCTTAACTTTCAAAATGTTTTTACTAATTGGTCCAAATTTAATCTGCAAGCTTTTTCATGTTTATTGGTCAAGATACTAATACCAGAAAGTCTAGTCCGAGACATCGAGTTTTTTAAATAGTTTTTTTAATTAATTTAAGTTTTGAAAAAGAACTTTCACTTGTGGCCACAGTTACAGGTAAAGTTAAAAACATTAAAAAAGATGTACACAAATTAGAGACACTGCAAGCAATCAATTTATTTTCAATTAGCAAAAATGTGCTAAATCCTTAACGTTGCTTATCTTTTTGTTTTGAATATCTTCCTTACTTAGATTTCGGAAGCAAACTATTTCGTTCACTAAAGAGTAGCTAACATCAGTTTCATACTTATCACAATATTGTGTAGCTGCGGCAGCAAGTTCTTGGTCCGAAAACTGAACAAGCTTATTTAGTTTCAAAATTTTTTAAAGTTTCTGTAAAAGTGAAGAAGAACTGTGTAAGGGATTTTTGAACTGAAAGTCAGAAGTCAGTTAATAAAAAAAGGTTTTTACTATTCTTTGTCCTTGGACTGGCAGAGAAGTTTCAATGCTCTACAATGATGCTAGTGCCTGAGCTTATTGCACAATTACTGCAAACTCTTCTCTCATTGCACTTATACCGCCAAAGTTTGTTTTGAGAAGGCCACTTGCATCATTCAAACTAATGTTGATTCTTTGAAGAGATTTTGATGGTATCTGAATTTTCTCTAAAATTTTTTTTTGAAATCAATCATCAACACAAAGTTAAATGATATATTTTTCCAAATCCAGTTGCTTAGACTATTTCACTAATTTTAGAAGACGTCGGAATTGTATTTGTCAAACATTTCATCACTTTAATGAAATTTACGTTAAGTGATAACAACGCATCATAATATCTTGATAGTTTCCTAGTAATGGAAGGATGGGAGGGTGAATTATTCTAGCCTCTCTAGACTGTGTTTCCACTAGCATACGTTGTTTAACTTTGATGTAACCTAATATGTTATGTACTGTTCTTAGTAAACATTGTTTCTGTATTGTAAATTGCTACAATATGTTTCTAATTGGGACAAAGGAATTAAATTTAGATATCAACGATTTTCAAATATCACTTATTATATGTAATTTATTAATTTTTACTCCCCCCCCCCCCCCCCCCCGGCACAGCAAGAGACATAAAAACTACCTTTAATAGATGCAGTTAGTCTATACTCCCCCATGTGAATTTCTGGAAAATAGCCCTTTAAATCGAGGCATTACATACTGTAATAGATTAAATCCAATTTTTAAAAAGTTAAATGTTTCCGTGTTTAAGAAGAAAGCTAAAACTGATGTTGCTTGAAATATCATACTACAATGTTAGTGAATTTCACTGGTACAAAGAAAATTCTGTCCTTTGTCTGTATTTTTTTTCTGTATTTATTATCTGTTTGCATTGTAAGTTTGTATATACATATAACTCTAGAAACAAATTTATATTTATTTTAAATCGTGAGAATTCCTAGTTTTATAAATTATCTGTCCATATTTACTTTGTAAGTTTATATTAACACGTTCTGTGCTGAGCGCGGTTAAAGCCGCAAAAAATGTCCATCGCTATGACTGAGTACGGCTTTAACGGCACATGCACTATTTACTTTACATTGGAAAAGAGGGGATTTGGTCATTGCCTATGGCCATATTTCGTTCCTCAGTAGTTAGCAGAGACCCTTCTACGAGTACTGTTAGCATAGCCTAGGAGAATATCAACTACAATGAAAGTTATAGGCGTTCAAAAACTGCGTTTTTTAGCCAACTTTTCGACCATTCTGCCAATATTTTCACAATTTAAAGTAAGTTATTAATTTAAATCAATTATTTTTATCACTTCTATTCATATCATAACAAAATTACGTCTTAACAGTTCATTTTTTCGCTTTGTCCTCATTTTATCTTTTACTCTGGGTTTATGAATGATTAGTATTTTTATATAAATCTAAATTAATATATTATGTACATTTTTTGAAATATTTTCATAATGGTTCGTAGAAGAGGAGGAAGCGAGAAATTTTAAAATAAAGAACTTACGTCTTAATAAGAGTTCATTTTTTGCTTTGTCCTCTTTTATCTTTTTCTCTTGGTTCATGAGTGATTAGAAAAATGTATTATAATATATTATGACTAAGTAACATAAAAAATTTTATTTTGTGTCATTGCTATTTTGATAATTTACGAATTATGTTATATAAAACACATTCAGGTTTTACTAGCACTTGTTTTCATAAATAAATAAAAAATCATTTACTAATGTAATTAATTTTCATTATTGACACTTTTTATTAAATAAATGTGTTTTACGTAAAAATAATATCCTCAGTCATAGGTCGAACGCGTCAAGACCTATGACTGACACTGTTACAGCCGCAAGCTCGATCCGAGGGCGCCAACTTGCTAGTCATTGCTAATAGGACCGTAAAATGGCGTAGCACGGAAAGTGTTAATTCTATAAGACAAGCTGCCTAGCTGCTACATAACTGTACTATCTGCAGCTGTAACATAATTTAGTAATTTAAAAAATAAAACAAATTATTATATACAGTAGTATTTTTTTACTCAATTAATGATGATGACATAGTCATTGAACTCTCATTCTGTTTTGAAATATTTTGTTTTGTTTTGAAATTTTTGTTTAATTCATATATAATATTAGTTTTCCAGGGTGT
The DNA here is from genome assembly GCA_018207615.1 of Philaenus spumarius. NCBI lineage: Eukaryota > Metazoa > Arthropoda > Insecta > Hemiptera > Aphrophoridae > Philaenus > Philaenus spumarius. Next base: position 423,815 of record JAGFPH010000369.1, read on the forward strand.
CTAGCGACAGGAAAAATGGGGAAAACCTGGAAAATTCAGGGAATTTTACTTTTCTGGAAAAATCAGGAAAAAGTCAGGGAATTTGGTTAAGATCAGGGAAAAATAACATTTCTAAGGAAAATAGTTAAAAATAACTATTTAAAATCATAGATAATTACAATTTTTAATTGAGAAAAAGAATATTAAAGATACGGTAAGAAGCATTTCTAAATTAAACAATAAGAAAACTAGTATTCTGATACGTAAAAACAACTATCGGCAAGTTACGGGAATGATTGTAGCAGCTTGTTCTAATGCACTTGCCGTGATATGACCTTGAAACCTTCCTCTAACGTCCTGTTTCTAAAAATGTTAGTTTATTATTAAATTTTTTCGAATTTGGGTATATTGTATCAATTAATTAATTAAATATTCAATGCAAATCCGTTCCGGTAGCTGGATTACAAAAACCAATTATAGTCATAAATGTGTAATTTGCAACTGCTGGTGGTTGGTACAGTAACATAGATAGTATTAAATATTTAACTGTTATAATATTACCGTGTTTAATTAAATATTTAATTAATTCCCTAAACATTTATTTGCTCACCAATATAATATGATTGATTTACTAAAATAAAATTAGCTTGGTTTTGTTTGTGCTTTTTCTAAGGTTTGGTCAGGGAAAAATTTATTTAGTCAGGGAAATGTCAGGGAAAAGTCAGGGAATTTCAAAAGGTCATATCACTAGCCGCCACCCTGTTTGAGTAGGCTATAAATATTTTAAAATTAATTTGCTATTTTTGTAATTTATTTAAAGGCGTTAATTTATCCTAACTTTTGCTGCTAGAAATAATTTCTATTTGTGTTTTTTTTTTTTAGAAGCAGAAGTAGCAACATACTGCTCATTTCTATTTTGATAGCAGTCAAAGCGATTAGTGCTGAAGTGGCTTTTTCAACACTCATTGCTTCTAATTAAATTTAAAGAAATTTATGTATTATAAACTATGAAATTTGAATTAAAACAGGTTAACATGAGTGAGTGTGTATGGCTTACTTGTTTTAGCTGGACCTCAAACTATATCATAGAAACACAAGACAACCTCTAGTTGGGGTGAAAATGGATGTAAGGATGATAGAAAACTCCAAGGGATATAATATGCTGCTATTGGTACAATTTGACTCGCTTAACATAAATTTAGAAGGTGATCTATCAAATACACCAGCAGAAAACATATTCAACGTTATTGTAAGTAAATGTCTATATTTTATACTATTAACTCATATATTTGAACATTAAATGTCATTTTTGTATTAAAATATTATGATTACTTCACTTAAATTTTATTGAGAAAGTTTATTTTGCCCAAATAATTTCATTCAATTCAGATACAAAATATATATTTTAATCCATCATCTCCAAAACTGGAGTCTTACAGGGTTTCATTTTGTAGCCAGTGATATTAATATTGTACTAAAATTACTTACATAATAATCCAAATAATAAATTAAATGTCTTAATTAATTCAATAAGCTAAAAGAGTCTAAGACTAACTATTAGCCTGATGAGACTTCAACTCTTTGACTTAGAAATCAAAGGTCTTATACAGGTAAATAGTGCTTGCCAGTATAATGGATAATTTTTTATTCCCAATATCTTTCATCAATATGCATAGGTACATTACAAACAATATGTACATAAAAATAAAACTTATTTCTTAACACAAAATAATCTTGTACAAATAAAAAGGCAAAAAAGTTAGTTATTAACATTATGAGCATATGTTGCATAAGCAAAAGGAAGAACATAGATGACATAAACTCTTAAAATTAACTAAATAATATTACTTATATAATCTATAAAAGAAAATACAACTTATGTCCCTATTTACACCACAAAAATCACCAAATATTTTTAGAATATACAAGAAAAAGAACGTACCATGAGCCCAAAAGACAATTCCCAATGAAAAAAGTAAACAACAAAATAATAGTTTAATAACAATAAAACATCAGACTCAATCTCCTCCAAATCCATTGTGAGCAATAAACAATCCTGCAAATTTATTAGATTTACAATGTATATACTATCAAAACTCCTGGACAAAGAGATAACAAAACACCCTCTGTAGACTTCAATTCAACAAAAACCATAAGAATTTTTGTAAAAATTATCCACATTGAAAAATGTTAACCGCCTAGTCTTAATAATTTTTTCCACTATTTTTGAAAAAATTGAGAGTAATTTAGTAGGCCTATAACTATTTTAATCTGTTACAGCACCCATTTTATACACAGGTGTCATAACTGCTGCCTTTAAAGACTCTGGAAATTCTCCAGTAACAAAACTAAGATTAATGACTTGAGTTGAAACAGGACAAACAGTATCAATAGCAAATTTTATAACAAGAGTCAAAATTCCATTTATACAAGGAAGATTTATTTGATTTGAATTGCCTTATAACATTGCTAAGTTCACTTAAATAATTAAGTCAAAGAAATGAGGATTTCTGAACAAAAACGGCTTTGATTGAGGAAAAAGTGCTTGAAATGTCCCGAACTGCTTGATGAACTCCAACCCAAGTATTTCCTCAAATAACGTAGATGTATCATCAGAAAACAAAAAATCTCCCTGCAACCCTTATTATTTTTCATGAGTTGTTAATGTATATAAAAAATAACAAAGGAACGAGTGTAGTATCATGTACAACCCCATACTCAACTGGTCTTTACCAGAATGGTAAAGATCATTACCATTTGATCATTATCCACACCACATACAGAATCATACTGCTTGCTATTCAAGAGATAACTTTCAAACCAAGAATAAGTTTTTAATGTGAATCCCAATATTTTCAACTTTCTTTTATAACCTATCTACTGAGTTGAATGCTTTAACCAAATCGAAAAAACTAATAATGGTTGTCCATTACCTTTTATTACATCTTTTCTTTTCTCTATACTACATAAAATACAATATCTTTCTGTATGTCTGTCTATCTATTAATTTATAGCTTCAAAACCAGTGATCTGATTTTCATGCAGTTCTTTCAAGCAAGTACGTATGACATCGGGGAAGGCTAAGTTTAATTAAAATTGATTCATTACTTCCCTAGTTTGAATAATGTATCTCTATATGTAGCAAAGACCTCCTCATTTACCCAGTATTGCCATTACATTACCACACTGCTCCTGGTTCACCTTTTCATCGTGTGGATTGGAAGAAGCATGAAATCGTACCGTATTAACCCTTGCTAGAATTTCTATGATAAGATGCCCTACTGAATTTTACTCTTTTTTATTTTACACACTGAGACTCTCTCTGAAGTTTTGTTTGGAAAAGTCTTTCCCTTATTTGTAGCACCTTTTTTACAGACATAAAACTAACACGCATATTTGTATTTCAAACATTGGCAGTTCAGGAACTTACTTAAAATAAAAATATTGATTTTGTTTGTTTTATTTAAATAATATTCTTATATTTCCAATTTACCTTTAACTGATATGTACAAATATTAAATCTTGATACAATTTGGGATACATTGTTTAATTTATTCTAATGACCTTGTACCTAATTTTGCAGTTTTATTTCTATAATATCTACCATTATTTAAAAATGCTTTGTGTGAGATAGATTAATACTTATTTAAAATGAATTCTGTTTTATTTAAAACAATTACTTATTTATTTGATTAAAACAGAATTTATTCACATTATACTTTCTGCCAATATGATCAATAATTTGTTATTTGAGTGATGTAACCTTAGGCCAAGTTTGAGGTACCTATTTGGAATTGTCTTGGATTCCGTAATAGTTATGCCGAGTTGACTTCCTAATACCTGTTGATTACAAATGCTGCTCCTAGTGATCCTTTTGTCTGGGTTCCTTCCGTAAATTCTTCCAAGGTATACTAGAAGTTCCAGCTGTTACCAAAGTATTTGCATTTTTCTTGCAAATAGTAGTCCTAAATTGCCACCAGTATTTGAGAAAGTGTAGTTATTATGTACTTTAAATCCTTATGGCTTCCTGCCACAATAATAGCTAAATTTATGCATGGCTACTTCATTATTTCCAAAGATCATTTTTAAATAATGGTAGATATTAAAAAAATAAAACTGTAAAATTAGGCACAAGGTTGTAAGAGGCAAAGTTTTTAAGGAATAAACTTTCTATTTGAATCTGAAATCTTTTTAAATCGGTGCTATAGTTCTTGATTTACTGCCATTTTTTTCCTAACAATATGTTACTCATTTAACTTAACTACAACAGTTATTGCTTTGATGTTTGAGTTCACCGTTATGGGGTAAGATGATATTGCATAGAAACATCTAACTTGGCAACTGTCAAGATTAGTCCAGTTTTTAGTGCTTTGGATTACATCATTTTCTCCTCTAACTCAATAAATCACCATATTTTTTATTTAGGCCTATTCTTTGAAAACATTTTATTCAGAACAGAAGGCTACTTATCTTAATTGTATTCAAAATTTCTTACTTATTTTACATAATTTCTCAAAACTGTCAGTGACAACTAATTTTTTGTCAATGACAAATTTAATTTACTTTGTATTATCAATTTTATTTGAATCGGAAATAGTTTTGGAATTGGTGCAATAGACCTTCAAGTTATCATAATTTGCTGTTGCTATTCATAAATTTAAAAATTACAATTATTCTGTATATTACTTAAATTATGTAACTTCTTAAAATGTACAGTGACCACCGGTTTTCAACAACAAAGTCATTAGATATTGTGAATAAAATAGGGGCCGAAAACTTTTGAAATCATTAAAGAAGTACTCATTATGGAATTTTGTACTTTTTAACTTTAATAAAAAATGCTGGAATTATTGTTCAAGAGATTTTTAGCTTTATACAGCACACAAAAGAGTAATATTTTTGTCTTGATATTATCTCTCCAATAATATTACAATACCAAAACATTTACCCTCTTATTTATTTGCACTTTGTTCCTTCAACTACTCCTAGAATAAACATTATACCGTATAACCTCAGCACGTCAGAATGGGATACTAAATAGGTCTGGTTCATAATGATTGCATGAGGATTTCACAATAAAAGTTGACTGCTGATGTTCAGTTCAACACTTAAATAATTATCTGGGAGGGCGTCAACGAACCAGCTCAGCTTCACAGTTTGCATGATGATTTTAAGAAAACCATAGTAACCTCCATTTTCTGGTGGTGGAACTTATCATTTTGATTAACCATTTCAGCCAAAAAAACTGTGATTAAAATTAATTAGTTGTTTTACTATTAAATCTCTTTTAATATGGTAGCATAAATAACTAAATGTTTTGTCATTACTATATCTAGTACAAGTAGTTTTAAGAACAAGAGTCATTGTTCTGGGATTGTTACAGGTAATGACAAATCACCATGATTACAAGAAACTAAATTTAACTCTGCAATTACCATCAGCAAGAAACTTATCAAACATATCAAGGATGCAACTCAGTGGTTCAACCGATTTGAAATTACTTGTGTCAGAATTTATAATAATCTGTAGTCATTGGTAAGTTAGAAATGAAGAATTCCATAGTATGTATTTATTTAAAACTAGGGGAGACCTCTGCATGCTCTGCACTCTAACCCCCAAAGGAACCTTCTAAATCATATTATGTTATGTTTTATTTATAATAAAGGTGTAGGATTAATAATAACCTCAAAACTAAGATGGTAAATAATGTTAAATGTTCAAATTAAATTATTTCTTATATTTTATAACAGCAGTTACAATAATGGTTAAAAGAACCAGCAAGGCTCAGGTCTACTCTTTAAAACCCTAACCTAAAAGCTAGAAATACAAAAATAATTGCTTCAAATTTTTAAATCAGCTGTTAATGGAAATATTGGAGCAAACAGCTATATTACCTGTTATTTTATTCAATTGGTTGCTATGGTAATAAATGTAAATACATGTGTTGGTTTATCATTCTAGGCCTAACCTAAGAATTTTTTCCGACTAAATTTACAAATATTGAAATAACAAAATTTGGGAAACGGTTGACCCTAAAGGCCATCCATGTAACTTCCCGCTAAGTTTAATTACAACAAACACTATTTTTGGAAATTTTGAACTGCCATAACTTTTGAATGAATCAACCGATTTTTATGCGATTTGCAGCAATCGATGCAGTTTTTTAAGTCCATTGAAAGAATCAACAACAAAAATTTTTCAGATGAAAAGTTTCGGAGAAATTGAGGAAAAACACTTTTTTTTATTTTCTTTCGTTCACGATATCTCGTGAATGAATCAACCGATTTTTATGCGATTTGCGGCAATCTATGCAGTTTTTTGAGTCTATTGAAAGAATCGACAACACAAATTTTTCTGATGAAAAGTTTCGGAGAAATTGAGACAAAACACTTTTTTTAATTTTCTTTCGTTCACAATATCTCACGAACGAATTAACCGATTTTGACCGGACTGTTAGCGATCGACGTCGCTTTTCAAGGTTAAAAGCTGATTAGATTTTGGAATTGATCGGTAAAGCAGTTTAAAAGTTATTCCAAAAAAACCTGATTTGAAAAAATTTATTTCTTAGTTTTTTCGAAATTTCTCAGAACCTACCGGTCCGAATTAGTTGAAATTTTCAGGAAATCTAAGTTTGATGGAACTCTTTAGAACGCCGTTTGGTAGGATCCAATCGGTTAAGCCGTTCAAAAGTTATAAGCGGGTCACATACTTACATACACACACACACACACACACACACACACACACATACATACAGACAGGGTGACACCCTCTCGGGAGTGGTCAGGGAAGATTCCTAGGACCTCAAAAGTCGAGATCTGATGAATACTCGATTTTCGAAAAACGGGGTGAAACCAATAACTTCCCCATTTTAGAAAATTTTCAATTTTCTTAGCGGGAAGTTAAAAAGGTTTTTATCGAAATTAATTATAGCCTATGTTACTCAGGGATAATGTAGCTTTTTATCAGTAAAACTATTTTTTCAATCGGTTCAGTAGTGCCAGAGATTACCCCCTACATACAAACAAACAAACAAAAAACCAAACTTTACCTCTTTATAATAGTAGTATAGATAGCTTTTGTATAAACAAATCACTATAGATATTTTTAAATTGCCAAATGTTTTACTTATTTGCTTTTTATTTAATTAATTTTATGTAATTCATTCAAAGTTAACAGCATAAAGCACCTTATATAGTTTTGCAGTCTTAACTAGAACTTTTCTGTTCTGTAAAGTAAAATCCATCTGTGAGCTGACTTTAATTTTATTGTTGCTCAAGGTATTCCAACAGATAACGTATCTTCTCTAGACAATGTGGTTGAGAGCACATTCCAAAATGATGTGTTATGTTGATTATATTACATTTATGGACTCTGCCTCAGTGGAAACTAGAGTAGGTTTGATTGGTATAGATATTGTTCCGAAATTAAATTACCTTATCTGATTATGTTCAGAATAATTAATTCTTGGTATATTGCTGAAAATTACTTGCTTTGCCTTTAAAATTTAATAGAGGGCTGTACTATTCAACCTGTGTTTTCAGATGTTGGTTAAGGTCAGTTTGCGTGAAAAATTATGTTTTTAATAACACATGTTACTGTAACAATATAATCAACTACTGGTAATTAATTAGACAAGCCTAACAATGTTTTGTTAACAAAATGAACGTGCTTAATGTATCAATACTGTGCCGATTTAGTTTTTCAGTAAAAATTAATGTCTGTAAAACTTATAAGTTCAGTTTTAGTATTAATAGTTAAACTATTAAGTATTAGATGAAGAAATTAACTTTTTTTTAAAATTAATAGTGTTTCATTATACATTAACAATTTCTTAAAAGTTATTTATAAAGTTTCTGTTGTTGTTATAACTATTTGTTTGCATTACTTCATTAAATAAAATATTAAGTAAAACAATATATTTCCTCAAAATAAAAATATAAATAAACAGAATGGCGTGGTATGAATTAAGGCAGTACACAAATTTGGTTCTAGTTGCTGGCATTCAGATTCAACTACCCAACCACTGCTCCAAAACTTCAAAAAATCAAGAACTAAACTATAAATAAATGGTGATGGACCTCTGATATTTTTAAATATTTGAAAGTATGATGTACTCATTTTAGGTGTTTTAGCCTCCGGAATATGGTATGCAAATAATAATATAGGTACGTACTGCCACGCACAAAACCCCTTTCTCTCTCTCTCTTTTGTTTATTTACCTTCGTTCCCCACGTTCATGCTCCACTCACCACGCACAGACCCTTTCCACACCTTTTTTCTTTAATTTAATCAATTACTTTTCATCAAGTAACACCTAACTTGGTTTTAGGCCTTATTTGATGTTTTGTTATTTGTACTAGTCCGTTTTAACAATGTGAGAGGTTTTGCGATGACAAGAAAAAAAATCTTTTGTTTTCCAGTTCTTATGAATTTAATTTAAATTTACCTTGATCTTTTTTGTTCTTTTTGCAACTCTTTAGTACACTAGCTAATTCTGACTCTACTCCGGGGTCGTTCCCTTTGAAGTTAAAGTTGTGTGTGATCGGTGGCTAGCTTACCTGTTAACCTTCTTATTTCTAGAGCACTTTATGAATTTAGGATATTAAATTTAATTTGTAAATAATATAGTCTAGATTAGAAAAAACAAAAACTATTTATTCAATCAAAAACACAAAATTAATTTTAAACGCAACGGCATTTCCAAACAAAATACAATCTAATCATAAATTTGGATAATATTATAAATATATTACATTCGTTGATTAGCCATTGTGAGTAATGAATTTAAATGAATTTACTTTAGTTTAAAATCCCCTGAATTTAGTTTGTTTTAAAAATATTTAAGTTTGAATTTGCAAATGGAAATTATTGTATTTACTAATGGAATAACTTGAATGCCTGTTACTTACAGACACAAGATATTCTATGTTGATTCTTGACTCCTCCTTAGGTGTGACTTCTTCTAGAAGATGCCTCCTTCTAGATTCCAGATTGGTTTTGGTTCCCTCTTCTTAACTGTCTTCTCCTCGACTGCTCCAACGTTGATAACTCCTTTTCTTTAAAGATATTTTCTCCTTAAATCTTTTGTGTCTTTTGGCAAGACAAGCCTTCTTCTTATTGTTTCTTCTCACGATTAATTTACGGCCCGCTAACTACCGACCGGAGTTAGGAATAAACGAACAACGTATCTTTCACGTACTTCCACGAATCTCTACACTATTTCCTCAATCTGAGTCGTGTGCACGCTGTGCTGGTCTTTCCATAACTAACTTTTTAAATTGCATTTGCTGAACTCTCTGGGTTGTTTTCAGTCAAACGAGTCTCTTCCATTACATTTATAATAAATTCTTATTTCTTAAATTATAAATATATTTCTTGGGTCTAATATATTTGTTGAATTATTTCATGAATTTTGGTGTAATTATCTTCTCTTAATTATGCATCGTTTAATTGATTTCGACATGTCACTGTTTCTTCAATGATGTTGACTTTACTCGAGTAGTCAATCCTATGACATCATGTCCTCTCTCGACCTTCTTAGTTCGCACTCCTGTCTGAACTTGTTTGTTGCTAAATTCTGTATTGTTTTTAATAAAAACTCTATAACTTTTTCGTCTGTGGCTTGATTTTGAATTTGAAAGTCTTGAATGACTCGTGATCACTTTCTAAATCCTACCTCGTTCGAATGGTGTTTCTACTCCTAATATTTCTCCATTTATTCGCTTTGAAAGTTAATGCTTTTATTTTTAAATTTACTTTTTATAAATTTAACAATTTTGAAAATTTATTGTTCTTATCTTCTTTGCTTTGTCTTGAAACGCGCTAAACTGGTTTTGGATGTTTTGTAACTTGATTAGTTCTTGAGATAAGCTCCTTTTTATTTGTTCTAATTACTCGCTTTTGTTTTTAATTTTCCATTTTCCCTTTTTAAGTTATTTTCATTTCTCACATGGCTTTACAATAGATTACATATAACTTGTACATACTCTATCGATTTACTCCCCTTTTTCACTTTACTTTACCTTTATTTTAATTAATAAAGTTTTTTGTTAATTTATTTTATTTTACAAAAACTATTTATTATTTTTTAATGAAATTTTGATTAATTATGCATTATTACTTATTATATTTATTTCTAATTTTCATTGTTTAATTACCTTTGAACTTTTTACGTTAATGGCTTTTTTAAGCCCAAGAATAACTTTAAAATCTCATTTTTGGTTAAAAATTTGTATAAATCTGAAATTATTTTTATTCCGTCTTTATTAACCCTTCCTGCTTTACAAATGACTCTATTTAGTTGTTTTGTTTCAAATAAAATCGTAAAAGTTTGTCTTTTTCTCTCTTACATTTATGCTTATAACTTCTAAACAATTTATCTGATTAAAATTATTTTTATAGCTTTTTATATAACTCATTCTCCTCTTTATATCTAGCTAAAATTAACAACTAATTTTACAATTTTATATTTTAACCATGTAAACTAAACGGACAACTTTGTGCCAGTCTTTACAGGACATATCCTGTTCAATCTTGCATCTTTTTGATCGATTCTTGTTTCCAATACTTACGTCATACCCCGATATGAATTCAACTAACTTCATTTGGTTACTTTTCAAAATAAACTCTTGAAAACGCTATTTTAACTTTAAAATGATTTTTTTTTAACTTTATCATTCTTAATTTTGGCGAATTTTAACCCCCTTTTTACTCTAATTAACTAATTAACTTTCTCTAATTAATTTGAATTAATTCCACTAATTGGTGCCATTGCAATAGGCCAATTAGCCGTTGCAGTACCTTTAAAAAAGTTTCAATTCCTATTGAAAAAGAAATAGGAATTGACGTTTTTGTAAAAGGTACGTACCTATATTATTATCCGTATAATGTACCAGACAGAATATTTGAATTTCTATGCTGAAGCCAGTTTAACAAACCAGAGCAGTCAAAATTATATTATAAGTGTTCTGAACCATAATTTTTAATTTTCCCCATTTCAAGTTTGTTATAACATATATATATATATATATATATAAGAAACAAACAAAGAAAAAAAGTGTTTCGTTTGTTTATGAGATGCCAATAATTTGAACGATAAAATTATCACTCTGTACATAAGACAAGCCATTTTAAATCCACCGCACTCCCCTCTAATAATTACTTAGTGGTGTAAGCCGCTCAGGAGAGAGAAGGTTTCTAGAAAATATCAAATACCCCAAGTGAAAATTTGAATTTGACTGCAAAACTGAAGTTTTAGGTATTTTTGGACCTAAATAATGAGATTTTCGATAAGTCTGTACAAAGATCCTGCACTATTGCTACGAGGATTATTACACTTGTTAAATTCTTTGTGTAAACAAATCCCAAAGATTTGTAATGGCTTTGGGTTACACAAAATACCTTGTGGGGTAATTCAGCAGGTGCAAAACAGATTTCCTTGTGGCAAAAAAAAAGGAAATTAGAGCTATCTAAGGAGTCTCAGAGCAAGAGTCTTGTAGGCCAATTTTTATAAAATTAAATATTTTATCTGTATGTAGTATGTTTATCCTTTACTCATTGTTGTTTGTTAAAGGAAATTTGGAAGAAGTAGCTATCATGGACATGATACCAAAAAATAAATTTCTGATTGATGGGGCTTTTGTTAGACTTGGTAAAACCCAAACCTGCCATAAACATATGGCTTGTTTGTTTTAATAGGCTCCCTAAAAAGTTAGATTGGTCTCTGTGAGACATTTTACACGTGTTGGGGAAAAGTGGTTGAAAGGCAAGTTTTTCTATAGTGTACAGGATGCGGACATAAATGACTTGGTTTTTTAGTCTTCACTGTTTTTTTTTTGTCACTTTGTGAAGTATTTTTGTAACTACTACTTTCTAAGTCAGTTGCAACTATGGTTGTTCAATGACAGTAAAATATTTCTATTTATATTCTGTTCTATTTAAGCCAAACATAATTAATAATAAACGTAAGTAGTAGTTGGCTCACTATTTATTTAAATAACTATGTTTTCTTTTCTATAATTTGAGGTAAGAGTTACTTTTATACCCAAACTAAAAATTTTCTTGAAAACAGTTGAACAATTATGAATAAACATTTTTTTTTGCAGCATATAAAACTTATTATAGGCAATACAAGCCCTTGGTACTCTTCACCAGTAACTTAAATAATAGTTTTATTTAACAGAAATATAAATTATTTAATCAACTACCATTAACAGTTAGATGTTTGAAAGCAGATTCAATGCTTTTATTATAAGTAGTTCAAGTGTATGGCCTTTTACTCATCGAACGATTTATATGCAATGTGATCTATCAAATCTAGCAGTATAATCAGGTTTAAAAAAATCAACTAAAAATGTCACAATTTGTATTTTTAGTACCCATTTGTAATTTTATGTACACATGTAATATTTTGACTTTTGCCCATTGCATTGTAAAATGTTTATTTAACATCAATAAAACACTGAATAATGAATTACAAACACAGAAAAATTTTATTGTCCCTCAATGTTGGATCTAAACGGATATTATTGGAAGTAACAATATTGTTTGATACTCACAGGGACTAAAATTAACTATATGGAATAGATGCGTCACTAACAAATATAAATGTATACTTGGACTTCAATCCAAATCCCTTGTATTTATCATTTTCTTCACAATAAACCAATTCATGTTTCTGTCATCAAAAATGTTGGATCTTTGTAGGTGTTATATGCAATTATTAACAATACAAAAGTATTACTAAATTACACACAAGTATTCAATAGGTTATACTTTTTATTTTTAGTGCACCAGAATTTTAATTAAGATACTTCATTCAGTTTGGTGGCTTATATTTGTTGTCAGATACAAAGTTATAAATTGATTGCTTGTTACATTTGTTGAAATTGAAATATTGCAGGTCGAAAGGAAATGAAGGATATTTTGAAGTAAACTTAGAATCAACACAACTCAGGGGCAGATCGTATTTAGCTTGGACATTAGACTACCTTAAAAGAATGCAAGGCTTTGCTAATGCAACATATTCGTATGAAAATACAAAGACAGACTTTTCTTCTCAATTGTTTTTGATAAGCCCAAATAAAAGCTTGGATAACATTTTTATTGGGGCAGATTTTAACACACTCAATAAAAATTGGTGGTAAGTATAAGGTATTACTTTTCTTCTTCTTCCTATTTAAAAAAAAAAATTTAATACAACTTAAATTATGACGAAAAAATAATCAAATTGCTTGTGGTGGAAAATAATTTACAACGCCATATTCATAAACGTTTTGTTGAGAGTCGAAGCAAAGTTAGGAACAGAAGGCCATGTTTTATACTGGACTCTGGTCTCATTTAAAAAAATATATAATTAATTTGATATATTTAAAGATCCTATATGAATTCATTTAAGTTAATAACAAATTGTATATCTCAACCTATCGAGGGAATGAGAAGTAATAGGAAACAAGTGTAAATAAACCAGACTTTAAAATTTAGCTTTAGGCTACCTTTAATTAAAATAAAATATATAGACCATTTTATTGTACAGTATTTTTAAAAGGAAATATAGAAACAAATAATACAGCTATTATATTAAAGTAATAATGGACAGTACTTGCAATGGCTACTTGCACGTTGTGAAAAGGTTATCCTGATACCCCTTTCCTTGATAGTCTTTGTAAAGTAGTAGTTTTTTTTCCTGTTTTCACTTAAAAATGCAAACACTTCTATGATCTCACTGTTGAGAACTGATCTTAAGATATTTTTTTCTTACGACAGAACCAACATGTCAGACAACAAGGATCTCCCATACTGCTTCTCAGCCTATGTTTGAATATCTTCAAATTGCTCACTATTCTCTCAGCTTAGCAGTTTATAGCTGGCAGGGCAAGAATTATTTGATACATCGTTGTTAAATATGAAAAGCCAGCAATGTTTAATAAACACCTATAGGGTCTGATCTTTATCTTTGCTAGACCATCTTAGATTCCTTACTAAGAACTAAGGATATCAGAAGGATCTTGTGTTTCAATTTCTTCATTGCTTAAGGCCATTTCACAGCGGCGTACTGTAGCAAGAGATGCGGCGACGTCTTCGGAAGACGTAGTGATAGGGTTCGGATTTTGAGCCCCTTTTACCCGGGTTCAAACAGCAAGTTAAAACAATAAGGAACAGATTAGTAACAATACATCAGGGGTTCAGTGATAATACTAAACTTATTCTAACATTGATTTATTCGCACGCCCTTGCAATTTACAGAGCCATATGATTTGATACATGAGCCTACACTTATGCTACGAACAATTCCTTTACTAGATATTACGCTCGTAGGACAGACACTGGATCAAGAATTTGGTAAACAAAGCTACTGTATTACTCCCATTAAACTTTTGACTCCAAACTCAATGTGATATCAATAGACTAAGTATTCTGTTTACTGTCTCAAATCTCATTCTACTGCAGAACTGGTTTCGTCCTTCAATCTCGTGTATACCTTCTCGTAGTGTTGACTTGACTCGTGCTGTCCTGATGACAGCTGTGTTGACGCTACACTTCACAATACTTGGCCAAATCTCGGACCAACGTCCCTGGCAAATTGGCCTCGGTTCCGGCCTCACACTTTACCGGATTGGCCCCGAATCTAGATCAGGGTTATGCTTATATAACCCACCTTGCTTGCGTGTTGACAAACTACACTGTTCTTACGTGCAACACCAAAACACTTCCGCCAAGCCCATCCTTCCTTATTATGCTTCCTTGTTTACCTCCATATCTGTCTTACGCAAAGTAATATCTTTACACTAAACATACTAGATCTAATAATGAATATAACTAATATTATATATTTTATTACACACCCCATCTATTTGTAACAGTAGCACATATCCCGAGTATTAATACACTAGATAAGGACAGTTCAAACCAAAAGCGACGACTTATAAACTACGTTTTCAGTTTAATTTTTTATTTGCCCACAAGTTGAGCTGTGGTTGAGCGAATATTGCTTTTTGTTGGGGTTTCTTTAAGCTCAATGTAATTAGTAAGATAGTAATTTATAGTCACGATATGGCGTTTAGTGTTCCGTGGTGTGAGCCATGTTGTATTTATTATTTATACGGGTTATAAATATTATACTTATTTAATTAAACAGTATATAAAGTAATTAAAAGAGTTACAGACCTTGGAAACAAAACTTGAGTGAAGAGCATTTTACTAGTAAAAAGTTGAAAAGTACCCCTAAACTTCAAAACTCTGTAATTATTTACCGAGTGAAGATAAATGAGTATAAATGTATACATTTTTTAAGGAAATCTTCGCTCTACAACTTACTTTTTCAGGAGTTATCTGTAAAATGGAATGGGAAAGAGTTCTAAGATGAAGATTGATGAAATACCTGAACCGCTACTGCATTTTTGACAAATTTTCATATTTAACGGCTTATATCTCGAAAACGGTAACACATAAGTACACACATGGATAGTATTCTATTTGGAAAGGAATTTTATCACCTTTAATTTTTGAAAGTATGAAACCGTTTCCGAGATAAACGACAAAAACCAAAAAAAGGTACTTTTTTGGCGCCCCGCTTTTCCTGAAATCGATTGGACTTTATTAGGCGTTGTTTAGGGGACCACCCCTATACATTCCTGCAAATTGGAACCCCATGATTTAATGCATGATTCGCCGCCCATGATTTAAGTATTCAAATTGAGCTAATTTGACTGCACTATATTATTTATCAGTAGGCAGAAGCATAACACTGTCAAGTGTCAACTGAGCAAGTGTTCGTTATAGGCTCAGATCGCATGCACGAACCGAGATACGAAGCGACGACTACGAATGCAAACGCGTATTATATAACTTAGGCGACGCTACGCCGGTCTGAAATGTACCATTACATTACATTACTTTAGGAGATACGTCCGCTACGTCTTTCAAAAGACGTTGGTTAAGCTACGCTACGCCGGTGTGAAATGGCCTTTAGGCTTACACTCTCGTCATTTGCATCTTTTGAACTTTCCACATCTGATAGATCAAAAATTTCTTAACTAACTTTGTATAACAACTGGCAAAAAACATTAACCTCTTCACAAAGTTCCTCAGTGTCTAATCCGTAATATTCACACAAGTCTCTGACAAGAGCTGGGTTTAGGTACAGTTTTTTAGCAACTTTTCATGGGAAAAATAAGTCATTTGCTGTACTATATTTAGAGAGCTTTCAGGAAATTGCAGGAAAATAAACGGTCACAAGACACAAGATGACTAAAGCCTTGTTCCCATGGCCTGTAACTTTTCGAGCCTCGTCTGAAGTTTGTCAGATCTCACGCCATGGGAACGCAAAGGCTTATTATTACGCGAGTGGCTTTAGGTGACTCGTCCTTTCCCGTGTAGCCTATTGTTGGTAAACCCCTTCGACATCAAGGGCTTGTGGTTTGATGAATGACAAGCCTCAGTACGGCTCGAGCAACGTTCCAATGATCTGTTGTGGATTGTTGCCATTTCTAGAACGTTTTTAGTTAGTGATAATTAAATTAACATAATGTAACTTCTTTATGCATATATTTTACTTCGAATTTTGTTCTCTTGTTTCTAAGTTTTTTCATATATGTTCTACAAACTATAAATATTGATATTTTACTCGTTTAAAACTTACAACTAATTTGACCAATGCAACATTTTATTTGCATTTGTTGACGACAACTTATTACATTACAACAACAATGAAATATTTATCCACAAATGAATTAATTTGTGAAGGTAAGTATCTAATTCCTTTTTTTAAATTAACTTATAACCTTTCACGACTTTTTTTCTTCTTCAAAAATCACCACTCAGTGCCATCAGTACATAAGCCGTTGGTGCACACGCTACTTCCTCGTCATCACTGTCCAAATTCATTTGTCACACTGATTTTCCGTACCTAGGTGGCTCGCGATTCGTTAATCCACGAGCCTCTCCGTGCCATGGAAACGGCTCAAGATCAAAATTCGACAGACCATGAAAGGCTACAGCAGACCACAAGTCTGTAAGTAGCTTGTCAAGTCACAGGTCGTGGGAACAAGGCTTAAGATGAGACGTTTTTTCCGGTGATTGAGGTAAAAGGGCTGGTGGGGAAGAATGTGCGCGGTCTTGATGCATTGGTCAAGAGGGGAGGGGTTGCCAACTGCAAGACAAGATCTAAAAATATAATAATTTGTCTGACTGAGTGATCGCTAAAAGCTTCTATACTAACGTAAAGACTAGACTGATTTTACTTTTTATTAGGTTTATCGTTTTTCATTATAAACTTATTACAACTACTGCAAACTGGTAAACATTTTGTAACTTTGTGATTACTGGAAAACAGTTTTTTAAATTCCCCCAAAGTTTGTGAAAATGGCCCAACTTGCGCTATCAGTTACCCCCCATGGCATGGGCAACCCTGGACCCTACAGTAAGTGAACGTATGTCACATTCAGGTCATGATATTGAAGTGTGTTTAACCAAGTAAATGTATTATTTGGTTATAATAGTTGCCAAGTGGCGAAGTGTTGTAACTGATTAATGTCGAAAAGAAGATTTTTCTGTTTCATTGAGGAATACTGGAATTTTTGATATTTGCAACATAGGATAGGGCTTTGGTGAAATAATTTCCCGTGCTTAAACTGGCGGCGAGGTTTTGGACGGTGGTGTGACTAAAGGACGAACTACATTTGGAGAATAGCGCTAAAAAAGAAAAAACTTGCAAATATAAACTATTATTTAAAAAGAAAGGGAGATAAATAATAACAAGTTCAAATAAAGGTTGTCTGCATTTTGAATATCAATTCTTTTTTTATATTCAATATATTTTGTGTAAATTCAATTTTTCAATGTAAACTACAAGGTTTAAATTATGAAGCCATAGGCTACATCTAAATAAGTTAAGAGGCATGCTGTTTAAAATTTTATTTCTATTTTCTATGCTTAATTTGAAAATTATTTTCATAAAAATGACACATTAAAACAATTTTAATTGACCATCATGTCTGTCTGACTTTTCATTGACAACCACAGTTCATTATTCCAAGTACTCCCACAATGATCAAACCTAAAAAATGTATCTATTTATATTTCAAAAGTGTTGCTTAATAGATATAGGATGACTCAGGATACAGACAATTGAGCACAAAAATTTAGGTGGCAAACAGTGAACTCACAGATTGACAACATTGCTGGTTTGTTTTAATTAGTCGCTAAGTGATAAATTAAGGTTATAAAGTGATTTTTAGTAAACAAATGATTTTGAATAACAATAAAGTACTATACAATAAATAATAAATTTAAATTAAAAAATAGATTCATATCCTACAAGATTTTTTAACTTAGAAATTTTTGAACTTTTGGCATTTCCCATTTTATTATACATTAACATATTTATTTTGTATTTACAAAACCCATAAGGTTACCACCAGTAACTCATACTGTATTTTGCTCAAGGTTTAACAAAAATGTGTCTTTGAAGGCTCCTACTTTCAGCAATATTGCCTTCACATCTCATCTCCACCTCTCTCACAACGTCCACAAAATGTGTAGATGATGTATGTAAACCAGTAACTCATATTGTATATTGTTCAAGGTTTAACACAAATGTGTCTTTGATGGCTCCTACTTTGAGCAATATTGCCTTCACATTTCATCTCCACCTCTCTCACAATGTCCACAAAATGTGTAGATGATGTATGTAAACCAGTAATTCATATTGTATATTGTTTAAGGTTTAAAACAAATGTGTCTATGATGGCTCCTACTTTGAGCAATATTGCCTTCACATCTCATCTCCATCTCTCTCATAATGTCCACAAAATGTGTAGATAATGTATCTAACCCAGTAACTCATA
>JAGFPH010000369.1:462641-511703 GCA_018207615.1 Philaenus spumarius
AATTTCGAAAAAAATTGGACTTAGCGGGTTTTGATACTAGGCGCCTCGAATGTTTAGATTTTATATTTTGTTTGTGGTAGCCTAAACTGGATTGTTTTAAACGATAATTATCTTTTCTTGGAATCTGTCGAACAATCCTTTTGTTTTTCGTCAATCTTATACCATGACGGCCGTTTCAACTATTTATTCAGTCATTGTCAAATGTTGCGGTTCGCGCACTCGGAACGTTGTTATTAACATTAATTTAAACCACTACACATAATTGCATATATACAAAAGACACTACAATGTACATTGAACACATATAAATTAACATTTAACATCGATGGTGTGGAAATCATCAGCACGTGCTACTCGCAACTGATGATGATTTTTATTTTAATTTAAAAGACCTCAGTTAAGTGATATCAAATTGATCAAGTACTCAAAATAAAAATATTTTTGTTAGTAATAGCTTATCCATGTAAAATATTATAATAATGGGTAATTAATTACCTTATTTCAACAGTCGAGCACTCTAAAATATATCCTTTTTGGATTACCGGTTTCGGTGGTTCATGCCACCATCATCAGATCAACCTCAAAATATATTCATTCCACTGTTGTGGAACAATACACAATTAACATAAAACATTTATGTTAATTGTGTATAGTTTATTACGACGTGTTCCACCTAATGTTTAAAATATTATCACAAATTGTGATAATTTGAAGGAGTTATGAGACTGTGTCATACAGACAAACAAACATGGGGAACCCTATAACAAATCAGACCTCTTCAGGTTTTAATTAATTCTTCGTTTTCTGAAGGGAAATTTCCATCCAGACTGAAGTCTGCTAAGGTCCTTCCATTGTTTAAAAAGGGCAATAAAGATGATATTAACAATTTCAGACCTATTTCTTTACTGCCAGTATTCAGTAAAATTTTTGAAAAACTTTTCTTAAAGCAACTACTTGAATTTTTAAACAAATGTAATATCCTTTATAGTGGCCAGTATGGCTTTCAAAAAGGTAAATCGACAATAGATGCTATAGTCGAGTTAATGGACTTTTTAGTGGAGGGTCTTGAGAGGAAAAATAAAGTAATGAGTATTTTTCTAGACCTATCCAAAGCATTTGATTGTGTCGATTTCAGTTTGTTGCTTAATAAATGTGAAAGGCTTGGTATTAGAGGTATACCACTAATGTGGTTAAACTCATTTATTAATAACAGAACACAACGTGTTAATGTTGCAGGAAGGCTGTCTAATCAGACCAAACTGAGATATGGTGTCCCTCAAGGATCAGTTCTCGGTCCGGTATTGTTTTTAATTTACATTAATGATTTGTCATCATCTATACATGTGGATAGCCTAATTCAGTTTGCCGATGACACAACTTTGAGCATGAAAGCAAACTCAGTTGAAAATTTGGAACTTGAGGCTTTTTTACAAGTCAATGCAACAGGTCAATACTTTGAAGAGAATAATTTGGCAGTAAATCCAGCCAAGACAAAGTATATGTATTTTAATAATAAACAAAGCCAAAATCAGACACCAAGTGTCATATTGGGTGACAATTTGCTTGAAGAAGTGAATTCAGTCAAGTTCTTGGGTCTTATTATAGATAATAAGTTATCCTGGAATGACCAAATTAGCGGTATTAGTGCAAAGATTAGTTCTGGTATTTTTGCACTAAGAAATTTAAAATTGTATTGTGATTTGTCTATTCTATTAACTGCTTATTATGGGCTTATATATCCACATCTGAACTATGGAATTATCCTGTGGGGAAACTCATCAGTTCAGAATATGCATAGACTTTTTGTCCTGCAAAAGAAGGCCATTCGGCTAATAGCAGGACTGAAGCAAACAGAAACTTGTAAAAATGCTTTTGGGAGGATTGGAGTGCTTACACTTCCATGTATATACATACTTGAAGTGTTGCTGTATTTTAAATTTAAGTGTGATCATGTCCAGAATATGGACATACATGACTACAGCACCAGACAAGCTTGTAATTATCGTGCTAGACAGCACAGGTTAAATGTGTACAGTAAACTTCCTTCACAAGCAGGTGCTAAATTGATGAATAAGCTCCCCCAAAGTATTAAAAGTTTACAAAATTATACATCTTTTAAAAACAGCCTTAGACAACTTTTGTTGTCTGGATCCTTTTACTCTGTGGAGGAGTTTCTGCGCTGACTCTCTGTTTTGTGATTGGGTGTGATTTCCTGCTTGGTCATTTATATAATTTGTTTCTGTGTTTGTATATTTGTTTTGAATATTTTGTAAAGTTTAATTTATTAACGTTTATTATATCTTGATTGTTTTAAATATGTTATTGGTATGTGGTTGTAATTTGTAATTTTATTTATTTTAAAACCAAAAAATGACTTGGCCATACAAATTGTAACTTTGTCAACGGCTATAATAAATGAAATGAAATGAAATGAAATGAAATATTTTTAATTTAAATAGTTTTTTTTTGTAAATACTACTTATTGTTTGTCTAATACAACTATGTTATTTATACATGTTTGTACATTTATGAGCATTTGATCAAATAGCTAAATACTAATATAAATTACTTTAAAAATCTATATGCCTGAAATATTTTATACTTTGTATTCAAGAATTTTTAAATCATTTTTTTAGATGAATAGAACTGAAAATAGCTTAGATAGTGAGATATTCTTGAGAAAAGGAATAGGCAGCACGTTTTTCTTACACGACACACTTACTGCTAAAAAAATAACTCCTAGTTTTGAACTTATCAATATCTTTAAATCCAGTTTAATCAAGGAAGATCTGTCACTGAAGCTGTTATATGACAAACCCTCAACAAAACATATTATAAAGTAAGTATTTGCTGGATACATTAGTTCATAGTTTATAAATATATTATTATAGTTTTCTTTATAGCCAAAAGGATATTTATATATAAATATTTTATTATTTTATTTGTGTCTGTTCTAAAATATCTTCATATTTTAGATATTAAATTAAAAACTCCTGTTTGAAGTAAATGAAAGGTACTATTGGTTTCAAAGAGACAGCAAGGAAGAAATTGTTCTATATACTGTGATTTAAAATTTGGAGATATGGGGAAACTCCAAATACCCAAATTGGACATTGTTTGCATGGATTTATCATTAGCAATATTTCGTAAAATTTGTGTTTCTGTTTCTTAAAAAAACCATAGTAATAGTAAATAATAATACAAAAATCAACATTTTGAACATTAAAGGCTGCCATCTTGAAATGGGACCAGTAAGTGAAATCTGTTTTTTTATGTTTACATTTAAAATGATGTAACACTCGACCTATGTTCACATTTTGAATTTCATCAGAATGAAATGTGTTATGATTACATATGATTACGACGCCCACCAAAATGTGCCTACTAAATGTCTGAACTGATTTGTTTGACTACCTATGAGTAATCTGTTATACCCTGTACATGGTGTGGATGCCTATTAATTACTTTGCTTTTCCTATTTAAAACAATATTTATCAGTTTTAACGTTGAAGAATGCTCTTTATTATTTTTTTTTCCCCCACTTACAAACTTCCTCAGCAAGGGATATTTAATTAAATTACAAGTGAAAAAACATAGACCAAGACCGGGTGTTGAACCCGGGTCCTTTACGTTCCTGTCGTAATGCTCTACCAACTGAGCTACCCAAATAATAAATAATAATAACACCACTGTAAGCTGCAAAATAAGAATTAAGATTGTTTTCAATGTCGTAGTATTTAGTCTGGCATTCACGAGGTATTCAGTCTGTTTGTTCAATAGTTGCAGTAAAACCGTACAAGTGAGATAACATCGACCAATATCTGGAGTGATCAGGGTAGCTCAGTTGGTAGAGCATCATGGGCGGATCCAGCCGGTTTTCAAGGAGGGGGCTGTCTCCTATTAGGGGGGGGGGGGGTTGAGAATAATTTTTTGGAGTACAGTGCTTGAAAACGTCTTTTTAGACTGTTTCACGATCACCTATTTTGAATAGGAATTAAGGATTAATATGCTTTACCCAAAAATAAAGTTTTATTGTAACAAATTGTAGTGAATAAACCATAGAATTGAACTGTATACTTGAACATTTTAAATAGATTTATTCTAAAAACTTATTTCACTAAATTACAACACTAAACAAAATTCTCACAAACGTATAGTATACATGATGGAACAAAGTTAGTGTTAAAAACTTCGGGAAATGGTTCTATGGGTAAAAATAAATAAAAAATCAAGAATAATATTTTTTCGAAAACGCTTCATTTTCCAAATATCCGCCATTTTGTTTCTTTTACTAAATAATTAATATCTAGATAACGGTTTAACCGATTGAGTTCAAACTTTGCATGAAGTTTAACCTAACAATGATCTATCTTAGGAAAAATATGAGCGATTATATCCAATCCAAAAAAGTCAAGGTACCTTTTTTGTAGCCCTTTTTAATTCTCTATTTGATGATTTAACTTTCAAAACAATCGGATGAAGAATAATAGTTAAGTTAAAGATAATGACAGCAAATGTACATTACAATATTGTAGTATTTACTGTGTTGGTATAGGATGCCAGGTTGAAAAAATCAATTATTACACATAACTTAGCTTTATCCTTCATTCGATTGTTTTAACAGTTACACCAACCGATAGGGAATCAAAAGGGCTACAAAAAAAGTGTCTTGATATTTTTTGTTAAAATGTACGGGTTTTGAGTAATTTAGGTTTGAAATATTCAAACAGCTGCCATTTTGAAATGCATGATTGGATATAATCGCTTATTTTTCTTAAAATAGATCATTGTTAGGTTAAACTTCATTCCAAGTTTGAACCCAATCGGTTAAACTGTTATCTAGATATTAATTATTTAGTAAAAGAAACAAAATGGCAGATATTTGGAAAATGACTGGTTTTATAAAAAATATTATTCTTGATTTTCTATGTATTTTGAACCATAAAACCATTTCCCGAAGTTTTTAACACTAACTTTGTTCCACCCTGTATAGTTCCAGCCAGACAGGAAAAGGTAGCGGCTAACGCTCATAGGGCGTTGAAAATGTACATATTTACGGAAATATCCGAATAGTTCGGAACGCTAAACCAGGTTTTCCTTACATTAAACGAAAATTTAGAACTTGCACTTCAAATCGATATAAAAATTACTATACGAATACAGCATATAGATTTGTAATAGATACATCGATTGCAAAATGTGCTTTTTCATTTTTTGAAAACTGTCCAATGGCAAGGATTTACTGACAAATTCATATCTAAGAAACAATAAGAGTGACGAATCAATAGAAGATCGTGGTAGAAAGTTAAAATCTTGACAAATCCAGTGGTGTCCTTATCTTTTTCTCAAAACAAGTCTGTCTAACGATTATGTGCCTTTAAAAAGTGACGAGTTTGAGTAATTTTCTTATGCTTTCTAGCGTTTGCCAATATTGATTTAGGCAACTACAATTTTACAATGACGATTACATATTCAAATATACTTTTTAGAAGAAATTTGTAAATACAAAAATTGAAGTTTAAAATATTTTCTTTCCAATGGTTTTTGTTTTATTGAGATTTGATAATATTTAGTGGGTGAAATATTCGATACAAGTTGTGTTGTCTTACACTACTCAGTTGAGCAGTCTGCCACTTAGACGATTAAACAAAAATATAATAACCCAAAGGGGGGGCTGCAGCCCCCGCAGCCCCCCCCCTGGATCCGCCAATGTAGAGCATTATGACGGAAACGTAAAGGACCCGGGTTCAACTATGTTTTTTCACTTGTAATTTAATTGAAGAATGTTCCCTATTCCAGTGCACTAGGAAATGTTTTACAATGTTACTAATATTATTGTAAATATTACAAGTACAAATTTCAAATTACAAGTGCTTCTGATTCATAATAAAAAAGATTAATAACAATATTAATTGATTTCTACATGTAAAATTTCCAATTTCCAATTCATCTGATTTAGCAAAATAACTATAACAAAGTTAACTAGTTACAGTTAGGTAGTTAACTATTATTTCTAATTATAAATCAGTCTCTCTTTTACTATATTTTTATCAAAGTTTAGATAAAAAATCATTACAATAAGAGAAAATTTAAAAAGTGTTTAATTTAATGAATGTTTTAACATAATTTGTTTTGTTTTTCAATTAGTTAATTACAAATATACTTAGTCTAGAGCTGCAAACATTTATGCTTTGTTTAAAATTTAAACCTACAACGTTGGTTTGCTACTGAACAAATTAAAGTAAAATGTTTTAAAGTAAAATGTTACAGAGTAACTACAGTAATGTATTAGTTTGTTTTTTTTGTCACCAGAACCTTCCTTCTTTAATGTACAGAATAATTCTTAATCAAAAATAATTTAGAAATGCAAACGTTAAGCTATGCATAAGCTAGGGTTGTAAAGTTTGTAGTTATAAAAATAAATATAAAATAAAAGTTAACTGTTCAAAAAAATGTGAATTACCAAAGTTTCAAAAATTCAAAGTAAAAAAAAATATCTATTATAACCAAAAATTATGTAGGATGTGCAATTATATATCAATTACTTTATTTAATTATTAAATTATCAATTACTTTCAATTCATAACACTTATTTATTTAAAAATAAAAAATAAATCAATTTTATAACCTCAAATTATTTATGTAAACTAACCTATATTTTATCTTTCATAGCACATACTGCATATCGTCATCTGTGATGATTTCACAATCTATAGTCACTCGTTGCAATCTGTGACTACTGTCACTGTTCCCGTCCTCATCCTGCTTGACAACGGTTCGCGCCACTGATCAACGCGCGATTACCACTTTCCCGCGAGAATGAAGAACGAAAACCTGTGACGTGTCTCTGGATTGCACATCATTATATTACACTATATTTAAGTAATTTTGTGGTTGGTTCGATCACTGTAAAAGTACTTTGTAAGTGGATATGTGGAAGGCAATAAATCTAGACATGCATGGCAGCTGAATACTTTGATTCACTCCATGATTAAACTAAGACAAATTATTCCATCTTCAATAATACATATCAATTATCAAGTTGTACAAATCAAAATAAAAAAATAAAATTTCTTCCAAATATATTATAAAATGAATTTTAGAAGTATAAAAAAAATATCGTTAGTAAAAAATTATGGCAGACAACCTATTTCTAATGATACTTGCAAGTTTTTTATGATGCGTAGTGTCCAAAGTTCTGACCTAAATCATTGCACTGATAATACCTTTAAACAACTTTTTTTCTTGTTGTTCATTATTTCACTTTCAATGTTCACCAGGAATGTCCTTTGTCCGACGCACTAGACTATTTATCTATAGCCACTATTAAATTATTGTGAAACATTTACAAGTTCACCATGTGGATGCTAATTTTATATCTCCTGTAACCCTCTCACATTAACATACAAATCACTTTAAATTATTTTTACGTATGTCGACGACTCTAATAAATTTAATTAACTTGATGAAAAAAACACCTTTTCAGGTAAAAACAATTGCAGCTTTGTGCAATGCACTACACACATCTGTTTTATCAGACGTCCATCTTAGTAGTATGATCTAAAGACAAAGCTCTCCTTTACAGATATTGACTATAGTTTCAGCAATCACTTCCCATATGTTATATTTTAATATGGCTGTTGTTCCGTTCCTTATTCCTTTGACAATATTGTCTGCTTTTAAATGTAAACAAATAAATAATTATTTGAATCCTACCTAAATTTATGGTTGTCTCTACCTTATTAAACTTGTCTGCCTTATCTATTAACAATTTTAACTTTCCTACATTTAATCAAAATCTATTTCTTTAAAGTTGTTTAATATTGTTTTAATTCTAGGCTAACAATGTTTAAATCATTTAGCCTATATTTCAGCATACGTCTCCATGAAGAAATTGCACATGTCTAGGCCTATCCACTTTTTCCGTCGTACACATCAATTAACAATTGAATCGTTTATTTTCAGAGTTGATATGTTTTATCCTTCATCAGTGTCCGTAGTAGGAGCCTCAGTTGACTACGCCAGCATTAACAACTTATATGCCATATTCAACTGTACAGCTCCTTTTTCGGGTGAGCCAAGTATAGCTGCACAGATTAAAGCTGTCACTAACCAGTAAGTTAAAATTTGTATATACGATAATAGTAATTTAATGAAAATATTGTTTAATTTGAATTAAAGATAAGCTATTTTTAAACCTCAATGTGATGTGTTGAACACACATTAAGTAGGCTTCTGTAGCTGATTGGGTTAAAATTGTTTTCATATAAAATCTAAAATGCTAGCTTTATGAAAAAGCTAACTATATATACAAATATATTTTCTAAATGTGTTCCAAACAAACAGTTACAACAAGGGTGTAGGTGTGTTTTCATAAATTTTGCATTGTTTTCATTGAAGGCTTAAAGGGTCTTGGACCCCTTTGTACAATTTGCTTTGCAGCCCCACACAAAAAAAAAATGTAAAAAACGCTAATAAACAACAACTATACTACACCATTCCAAGTTTACATCTGGAGTTTTAGACAAAAACAGTTAAACTTTATCAGCGAATGCCATGTGCAAGTAAATCCTTTTTCAAGAAAGGCTTGTTAATATGCATATGTAATGCTGAATGTTACACATAAATACCGAAATTATTGCAATAGTTTTTCTTGGATTCAAAATGGATACATTATTTTTACTAACCACATTAGCTGTTAAAAAGTGTCTTAATCTGGTTAAAATCAGAATAATTTTGCTGAATGTATGAAAATAAATCTATACAATTTAAATTATACAACACTTGTTAATACTGCAGTAAAGATCGCCTTACAGTTAAATAAAAGACATGTTTTCCTTAAATCATCATAATAAAATAATACTTGAATTACTCATTATTTTTAACAGGTAAATGATTTAGAACATAGATCCAACTTTCTCACATATGGAAAACCAAAAGGCAGTTTTAACAAATAATAACAGTATTATAGTAGACGTAGCAGTACTTTTGTACTGAAATCTATAGAGTTGACTGTAAAATTTGGTGTTATGACTATGCAAAAAACATGTTACGTATTTATTACAAAAGATATTTTCGTCGTGCTTAAATTAAATTTTAAAGCCAGACAATAAATTAGTAATAATAATATAATTATAACAATAGTCTTATTCCATGTAAAAATATACAAATTGTGTTAAGTGGAATACTAGCTTTCTAATATAGTTGCAATGACTAGCTCTTTTTGAATTTTACACAATAAACATATGATCGGTCTGAAATAATACATTGTTTAAAACCTTGGTCAGCTGCCTGTAGTGCTGTGAATCAAACGTTCATGTTCTATTAACGCTTAAAGTGCTAAGCTAAAATGTGGGCTACCGCTCATTTAGAGTTAAAAAAATATTTATTTATTTTCTCAATGTTATTTTTAAATTTTGATTCTTAGGGTTAAGAAGTACACACGAAAAATACTCAACTAGTTTTAAACTTGTTTTCAATATTTTTTAAGAATTAAAACAAATTAAAACTAAACGTAGCTGAATTTACAATTATTAAAAAACAAAATACATAAAAGCAATACTTATTGTTGTCTAAAAAATAAAATAACTACGCTCTAAACTAAGAAAAACAAAGAACTTATTCAAAACTAAAACTTTGGAATGAATATCAGTCAGCTATCAGTACAAACAAACAAGGAACAGCTGAGTGAAACAGATGCGTCTAAAGACGTAAGCTGTGCTGAGAACACTTTGCTCTGGTGATACAACACAGACCGATAAGATGTAACAAACATTGCTTATATTTAAACATTTTTTTAACCACATTAATGCTATTCACTACATTTATTAACTTATAATTATACTAGCTTACCCGTGTGAAAATTTCGCAAGTTAGGCGTACTTGCCTGATTTAATACATTGATTTAATTAAGTAAATTATGTTGATTTATTTACGTTGGTTTAATTTGATTGATTTGTGTGATAGCTTACACTTGCATATAGAATGTAAAGAATCTAACTAACAGCTACCGTATTATTTTAGTTAAACAGATTGTTAATCTTTCATTAGTAATCATATGAAAGTTTTTTAATCTATTTTTTTAACTAAAACATACATTTTAAGCTATTTGTCTATTTTTTGTCAATAGCGTGGAACATAAGCTTTAAAATTATGTTTGAATCATTAATTTTGATGAAGAATTAAGGGAAATATGGCTTTGTCACACAAAAAAAACACATTTGAAAATTAATATATAAGGGTTGTTGTAATGTTTATGATTAAGTTAAACACTAGAAGCCACTTAACTTTGAAGTAACTGGTTAAACAGAAATAATGCACTTACATATGGTTTAATTAGTAACTTTGCTGGTATTATGTACATATGGTAATGACTTACGAGTTGTTTAAGAAGCATGGTCCAACTGACGGAATTCACTAGAAACAAAATGGAAAGTGTTTCCATTTAGGGTGATCTGTTAAGGGGAATTTTATTAGGAACAATCTGACTTATTTGTCATGCAATGTATAACTACAAGTACAGATTTATCAAATATGTAGGCAACATATTTATATTACAATTATGATCACCAAAGAAAGAAAATTATACACATCCTCAGTTTTTTCTAAGTTAGTTCAAACTATTGACTCTGGAGATGGTCTGTATCAAAATGTTTTGCAATTATTTTTATTTAAACTCAAACAAAAGAAAATAAATTATTTCAATTATATTCATACTATAGCCTCTAAGGAAATAAAAATACATACCCATATGTTTTAAAGTTATGATGAGCTAAACAAATTTTAACAAAAACATAAAAAAATCAACTCCGCATTGTTTAGTGGACGAGAATTTCTTAATAATGACATTGAAATTAATATCATACAGCAGTTAAGCTTTTGCTGCAAAACTTGTTAACTTTGACAATCTTGTATCTGTGGATGAGTTATAAAGGTAATTTTTACTCTTTTAAAAATACTAAAAGTTTCTCTCTCTCTAGATTCATTTATTAACATCAAACACAACAAATTCTCAGTCCGTTTCAACATCAGGGAAAATAATTATTGTTAACTTTTTTTCACTTATCAACTTTGAAAATTCAGAAGATAAAGGGTGGTCCTTCACATTTAAGGTAAATTCATATGGGTAGATTTCAAGCCTGCCTTTTAGCAAACTAGAAAAAAAGAAGAAAAACAAATACAGTACAATACAAAACAAATCTTCAAATTGTTTTTACATATCACTAACAAATATCGTAGAATACTTTTGAGATTAAAGAGTACCTTATCTTCCAAATATTTCTACTTATTTATAACAAATATAGTAGAATACTTTACAGGTTAAAGAGCTCCTTATCTTCTAAATGTTTCTACTTATTTATAACAAATGCAGTAGAATACTTTACAGGTTAAAGAGCTCCTTATCTTCTAAATGTTTCTACTTATTTATAACAAATGCAGTAGAATACTTTACAGGTTAGAGAGCTCCTTATCTACAAATTATTTCTACATATCTCTAGCAAATATTGTAGAATACTTTTGATATTAAAGAGCTCCTTATTTCTAAATGTTTCTACTAGAATGATAACAAATATCATAGAATGCTTTTGAGATTAAAGACTTCCTTTTCTTCTAAACATGTCTACTTATCTATAATAAATACCATAGATTATTAATCTTTACTGACAAATATATACAAAACAAACGTATTTTTGAGAAATTTAACTTCTTCGATACTCTAATTACTTTAAATTTAAGTAGACAATTTTACCACCCACTCTTAAAATAGATTTTCTATTACTGCTCCTGATTTTCTTGTCCCAAAAATCAAGTCATTTGCTAAATTTACAATTATTTCTGAAATTTTTAATCTTAAGTTGATTTGGGTACGTATACAAGTTGATCTGATTCAATTGGTTTACCAGAGGACAATACCAGAGACATTGTAAGATGGATTGGCAGAACAATACTGCATTATTTAATTACACTCATACAAGGACAGAAGCTTATAATGAAAATAAAAGCATCATCTCAGATGGAATATTTATTGTTGATTTTCCATTGGCTACTCGTCATGTAGGACAAGTAACATACACATATGAAGTAAGTATAAATAAACATATTTTATGCAATAATAAGAAACATGTTTACATTTGCTTAAGAAAAACTGTTATTTGATCTATTCACCTTTGTTCCAGAATGTAAGAATATTATGAATGATATATTGAACATGATCCATATGCTCTGTACCATATAGGCGGGTTACTACTGAACTTGGTATCAAGCCCATTTCCCACAGTTAGGCTGTGGATCACTGTCAACTCCTAGAAACTAACCAGTTTTGGCAAAACAAACCCTAAACTATTTTACAGCACCACAAGGGATATCTTAACTGAATCAGCCTGGACAGTGTCTATCATTTGATAACACTTATCAAGGAATCGTATGGACTAGTTGAGTAAATATGTCCCCCGAGAATGCAAATACCTTGTACTCGTATCTTATTTATTATGGAGAAATAAAATATATTTATAACAAAAATAATGATACCGGTTCCTTCACCAAGAAATTTAAATTCCCCCTGTTCTCACACTCTGCAACAACAGGTGAATCAAGGCAACTCCCAACTGTGGTATATAATATATCTGTATATATTTACAATCTATCCACGAGTGCATACAATATAACATTACAAGTCAGAATTCTGATCTTGATGGTTTTACAATCTTTCGGATAACCTTAGTTCAGCTTATTTGTTACTTATATGATTTCCTAATGTACTTTCAGTATCATAGTTAAAAAGATAATACATTAGGTTACACTTACATTATACATTGGCCTTTTATTTGGAGTAGTTATTGAGTGTATCCTATCAAACTATTTAACAATTTTAAACAAATACAAGATGATCTTTTGATTTTCTTAATCTGTAGCAGAACAATTCCTCCTCTCATATATACAAGGCACTTGTAGCACTTCTGTGATTACTCTATATAGCTCATCTTGAAAAGTCTACTGGTTATTTCTTGGATATAAATCTATGTGGATATTAGTACAATTTATTTATGAGTAGCCTTGCAAATGTATGTCTTACAGTAACCTATTAACATACAATTTGTTATTGTTTTGTTTAGATTTTATTCGTTTTATATATCAGATTGTATATATAAATTGTAACAAATAAGTTTTGAAAAAGAAGATATAATTTTAATAATGTTTAGTGTCCGTCTAAACATACTTTCTCCAGAAATGACTATATCTGATAAGGATGGTAGGTATTTATAGCTAATGTCTACATCATTAATCTGACTTGGCTTTGTTTTAAAAGTTGATTTATTAGCTGTAACTTATTTAAATACTTAACTTCTAATTAAATTACGTTTATGATCATTGCTTTCTCATTATTTATTTATTTGTTTTATTTTATGTAAAGTTCACCATGCTGTGCTCAAGTCTATCGTATTCAAAACTTTAAAAATGTAGTGTATGTTATATGCAATTGTGTTTTTCATTATCAAATCAATAATTAAGTCATATTTTTCAGGAACTAGAGAAGTGGTTTTCAGGCTATTCTAAAATGGTGTATAATGAAGAAGAAATTTTGCGTGGAAATTTCACATATCACTTTGATACATCAACACTTTCAAAAAAAGAGGATATAAGTGTTAATGTGGACAACAGTTTTGTGCCTCTAGGTTTAAAATATTTCAGTGAGTCAAACAAAGGAATTGCGCATAAAGAAATGCCATTAAATGTGAGTACACGAATAGAAGCTTTTTTTTAAAATTATGTCTTCCTTATTTACAAATTTAATTATATATGAATTTTCCATATCTTTGCCCTAAAATGTGTGTAGACAACACTGTTTTAATACTTCCAATCAACTTTTTCATATGATAGTTAGGTTTTATTATTCATTTTTATTAATATTTAATTTTATGTGCAGGATAGAAAGAGAGCTGAATTATTTAACTTGAAAAACTCCACTACATTCAACGTTACTGGAGAGTTGATAATAAATAAAGCTTTGACTGAAGATGCCATTATGCTTAAAGGTAAGATTTGTGTTGTAAAATTTAAAAACAGAATACAATTTTGCCCATGAGATAGTAATTATCCTCTAATAGACCCGAAAAAACAACCATGGTAAATAATATTGTAACTAATTATTTGTGTATACTTCTTGCAATACACTTTAAACTTTTTGCAGCGCTAAAAATTATGTCAAACTTTGATAAAACTACATAAATAGTAATAGTGAAAAATAAATATATAATCAGATACTTAAAAATGTACTTTTCAGTAAATGATTAATTCTTTGAGTCAAGGGTAGACCTATATCACCTTAGTTGATGGGATTTAAGATATTGAATTACCCCTGATAAAATAGGTATTTAAATATTCTTTTTATAGATCTTCATTTCTACCTCTTAGTAAATCCATATTGTTACTTGTAGTGACTGACCAGATCTGAGATATATTTCTCTTTAGTTAATCTTCATAAATATTTGTACACATATAGGCAAGTCGACAACAAAGAGTGCTGAACGAATCATTTAGTATAGAAGTAGGTACGAAATAAACAACAATGTTGCAGTTGCAACTGATTTCGGTTGGTTGTATATTTACAATTATGGCGTAGTGTATGTATTTGGTTTAATATATATTTTGGTCGCTGCAATAATGGGTTTTGAACGGATTCAACTATGATAGGGATTGAAATTTGTCCATGAACTTTTATTGTAATGGATAACTAAAAGAACTGAAGTAATTTCCATGATTTTTGCATTCAATAACACATATGTACTGTAATAATAAATTAATATACTCAAGTAACATAACCGCAAATTTTTGTATGGACGTATTATTTAAAAAAATCTGTTTATATATATATATATTATATTGCGGCGGACTAGGCCTTCGCAAGGTGTGGGAAGTTTGTAAAATTTGGGCCTTCCATAGGGGCAGAGGTCTGGCCTGGTCATAAGTCAGTTTTCGACGAGTCTAGGCAAGGGCACCCGTTATCACCGATGACGACACTTAGCCTTGAACGAGTCCAAAACAAAAAATTAACTTTAAAATCCAAGAGCTCATTTGTATGCGAGACCGGAAAATTTGGAAATTATGAGTTTGGGATTTTTCATGTTGGAATGCATGGCACTCAATGTGTAACGTATAAACCAGTGAAGTCGAAGATCGTAATTATAAAAGATGTTAAAGAAATAAAAGTGCAAAATATCAAATTTTTCGTATTTTAAAAGTTAGTCAAAAGTGTTAAAGTTCAAAAGTGAAAAAAACACAAGTAATGTTAAAATGTAATAAAATTAAAGTAAGAAAAAATGAAAAGCAGATAAAGTTTTGTAATAAAATGTGAAAAAATAAAAAAACAATTAAATAAAAGGTGAAGAGATTCATACCTATTATAAGCTATAGAAAGTTAGTAAATGGTTTAAAATAAATATTTTCTTTAAACAAAATAAGGGGGTCTAAAAGTAATTGTAAAATCTCAACCAAAGGTATTTATAAATAATTAAATATAAAACAAGTAAAGTATCCGAAAAGTTGGCAAACTTCACAAACCCCAAAACCACTTAAATTGACAGCGCAACAGAATGAAAAATCGGCCAACACTTCAATTTGAAGAAGAGACTATAGTGTGAGAAAAGAAACTTCTTGACACAAAAAGTTAAAGACTTTTCCAGGGGAACAACTTGGGAAAATATGCGAACAGAGTGTCGCGTTGCAACCACTTGAAATCGAGAAAAAAGTGTGTGCTACAAGAAAAACTATCTCGTGAAACCACCAAATTTCCAGAAGGAAAGTTACGAAGGGAAAATGGAAAACAATAGACGAAAAGTCAAGCTGCAAGATGTGACATCACGGCACTAAGCGCCAGAAAAAGTGGAAGGGATGCAGAAGTACGTACTGCCAGAAGAAAAAAGTAAAAACTTTCTAATAAAATTAATATAGAAATCATGTGGCTAAAAATTTAGAGAAATGAGAACGTGGACCACACCTGAGGAGTTCTGAAAGGGTGGGAGAAAGAAGAGAAGGTTCATGAAGGATGGAAAGAGGATGGATTGCTTCGATGGAAAGAGTATAACGTATGTTGCTACATAAGAAATGATATAGTCAACTTATTAAATTTCACCAACGTATAAATAGTACTGCGGAAATGTTACAGTGTTAAATATTGTCAACTTAACATAAAAAATATTACCGCAATGAAAAGTTTTGTTACGCTAATATAAGAAGATTTTCGGGGAGTTTAAGGTTACCAGAATTAATTAATCTGTACCACTACAACCAGTACGGAAGTATTAGATTGGTGGCAAAAATCAATGAAAAAATCCGTGAAAATCGTCGTTTTACGATTACGGAATTCTTAGAACATTTCCCCCAAATTTCATGGAGTTTAGTTCATAAAGTTGTGGTTGGTAAACTTGATTACCACAAATTTTGTACCAGGTGGGTTCC
Organism: Philaenus spumarius; assembly: GCA_018207615.1. Lineage (NCBI taxonomy): Eukaryota > Metazoa > Arthropoda > Insecta > Hemiptera > Aphrophoridae > Philaenus > Philaenus spumarius. The sequence continues at coordinate 479,097 of JAGFPH010000369.1, forward strand.
GAAAATCCTAATGGAAGACCACAAAAAACAGAGACTTGCTGCAGCACTGACATTTCTGGAAGACTATGACAAAAGTGGAAACCAAGTTATCGATTGTATCATAACTGGCGACGAGACTTGGGTAAAGTAAACTGTGAAACAAAATGGCAGTCCATGGAATGGGGACACACGCATTCACCCAAGAAACCGAGGAAGTGTCTGCAAACGCTGTCAGCAAGAAAAATTATGGCTACTGTGTTTTGGGATGCTCAGGGAGTGATCCTCGTTTATTTTCTGGAACGTGGCCAAACAGTCAACTCACAGAGGTATTGGGAAATACTCAGAAAATTAAGACGCGCGATACAAAACAAGCGTCGGGGAAAACTGAGCAAGAAAGTTTTGTTTTTTCACGACAATGCTCGTACACACACGGCCATCGTACCCAAGAGCTCTTGTATGGTTTTGGATGGGAAGTTTTCAATCAACTGCCATACAGCCCGGATTTGGTGCCGAGCGACTAACACCTGTTCCCAGCGATGAAGACCTGGCTTGCTACGCAACGCTTTAACACTGAACGCATGCCGGTGTAAACCAGTGGTTGGATTCGCAGGCAGTAGATTTCTACAGAGTGGGTATTGAAAAGCTTGTATCACATTATGTTAAATTCCTTAATTTAAATGACGATTATATAGAAAAATGCCTAAGTTTACCTTCAAAATGTATATAATAATAATTGCTTTTTTTTCACTTTGTTTATTTTATATTTCAAAACGTCGGTTACTTTCTGGACAGCCCATTTATAAAAAACTTCATAAAATGAGTTTATTGCTTGAGGCATGCTTAGGAGAAAACACATTTCTATTTCTTTTAAACTGTAAATAAAAAATAAGAACCAATAAAATTAATTATTCTTAATCGAATTATTTCCAGATATAATGTTACAGTCAGAATATACTGCATATCTCTCTTACTGCTGAGACATTTGGATCTACAAAACAATTTTATGTGTAAAATAATTAATTGATAAGGTTACGAAAAGTGTAATAAATATTTCAATAATTTAACCATGCTAAAAAACAGTTCACAGGAGCCTTTTAATTTAATCAATCTTGTTGTGTTTGTTTCAGTAATTCATGCTAATGCTAACAGAAGTTTGACAATAGAAACAATCAATTCCATTAATAATACTTTCAAGTCATCTACAAACTTGTTTCTCAAACCTAACATGTGGTTCAAATCAATCCTTTCTATTTTAACAAGGGATAATGTAAGTATAATTTATAGTGAATAGATTAAAATCATAGTTATATATTTAAAAAATAATAAATCATTAAAAAGTATATTTATTTTTGTGAAAAGAAATGGTTTTGCAAACATTCTTACATGGTCAAAATATAAAAATAAATACTGTATACAGAGTGTTGAAAAAGTCCCGGACCCCCTAAATAATTCTAAAACGAATAAAGATACAAATTTGAAATTTTAATCATGGACACAGATGATAAGATTCTACATTTCAGCGTGGTTAAAAAAATTATCCGCCATCTCTGATTCACCATTTTGAATGTAAATTTTATTTTTTTTAATGGGAAGGTGGTCATGTGGTACATCATTTCGATGTAGAATTTCAAGAGAAAACCAACGGTGAAATTTTTACATCCATATCTTTAACCGATTAAAAATGGCGGCCAAAAACAACGAAATCGTGTTTTCCGATTTTGCCCCATTTTGATGTACTATTTTTTTTAATGCTAATTATTATTCTTTTTGGATTCAGAATTAAATAAGCTTTCAAACGATATGCCATACAACTGTATTTGGTTAAACCACTCGAAATCAATTTTGAAAAAATCAAAATGGCTGTAACTCAAAATTTTTAAATACTCCCAAATATCGTTTGACCAGTTTTTTGCTTGAGAGATGCAGAGGTGCATTGTCAACTAGGAGGAGAATTTTTATGGGGAGGTCGTATTCCTATAATATTTGGTCACAGCCGGTACAAAATTCTCAAAAATCCAATATTTGTAAATTTTACTCTTCCAAGTACTTTTGTGGGAATAGTAGACCACAAGCAACGATCGATGATTTACGTTTTTCACAGAGGTTTTTGAATTTTCTTATTAAGGAAAGTGAAAGTTTGTGCTTGCTGAGCGTGTTACTGCCACACATTGTAGTAAGTAGATCCTTGCTTCTTTTCTACCCTTTTGCCAAGTCTTCTGATTTTGTTGCTAATGTTTTAGTTGGAAACATCTGGTAAAATAATCCAGACTGAAAACTCTTTTTAAATTTATCACCAACATTACTGTCGCCAGACAAGCTTTCTCCAGTGATTCTAAGTTAGAACAGACTATGCCGGTTCTTGAATCTACCCAACCACCCTGAGCGGGCTGAGAAATTCGGGTCTTTAAAAGTAAATTATTTTGAAACAAAAATTCTCAATATTGTTCCTATTTTTCTTCCAATCAAAGATGGTCAAAGGCCCTATTTCGAGCTCAACAGGTTCATCTATATCTAATCTACAAAATGCTTCCATTTTCCTCTCCATTGCCACAACAACATTTTTACTCTCCATAGCAATTGTGACAATCACTCAGAGATCAAAATAAGCAAACACAAACAAAAGTGTAGCACAACTGAAGTTAACGCGGGGCAAATGCAGGAATGTTCTGTGACTGAAGCGTAGCTGACAATGACTCATCATCGTGTTATGCAGAGAGTACGCTCTGATCTTGTTGTGCAGGTAGTACATTCCCCCTGTGTAATGACTGCTGTTGCTTACAGAAATAATTCGTTTTTATACAGAGCATAACTTTTTTTCTCAAATCAATCCAGATTATGTGGGGATCGGAGATAGAAAGGGCCGACTTACTGGATTATACTGTATTGTATTTACGCTGAAATCTCTAAAAAAATAAGGGAAAATTATTATTCGGTGCTTGAATCAAATAAACTCCAAATTAGGATGGCACAGAGTTTTTGTTAACAAAATACAATTTCTGTCCTTAACCCTTTAACTCCTACACCTGTATATTATACACATAGAGTTGTAACACTCATGATCTTGTGTGCCACGCACGTAAATATGTGGTAATGTATTTTGTATAGTCACAGTTTGAAGTTATTATTTGGTTATTATGGATGTTTAATTTTATTATCAGTGATTATTCGGATAACTGCCATAATTTATGTGTTAAAATCAATACGCTGTGGTTGATACGGTCAATGGTTACCGCTATGTACTAGGGTGTATGCATGTCACATAACTTGTCTCTTAGTAGAGTAGTGTTACCAGTATTATATTATTTAAATATCAGAGCTGTCATTCATGTGGAAGCTTTTAACTTCAGTTACATCATAGCTCTTTTATTTTATAACCTTATGTGATAAATTTTATACAGAGATGGTTTTAGTAGACCAAAATGCAGAACTGAAGAGAAATTGAAATATATTCAAGATAATGGAGCTACATAAAAAGGTCACATTATAGAATCTCCACTTCATGGAAAAACATTAAATTATGGAACACTCATGTTTTCCTCCTTGCGTGTCTTATACGAGTTATCTACTGTTGCATCGGCCTGATTTGCTCCAAGCATAACCTTATTCTTAAAGCAGATCCATTAATCAGATTTAAATATTATTATAATACATTTTTAAATGGATTTATTACATGCTTCAGTATTTTTGTTGTAAAGGACATTAAACATTTTAGGCGTGGTGATATTTATTTCGTAAAAACTGTTTTATAGGCTACACTCGCCTTATTTTTTGACCATGGTGCAATCCCTTGCTCTTCCTGTTGTCGAATTGTCAACACCACAACACAGCACAAACAACAACACAAAAACACATGAAAAAGGGGTTACCAATTCAACACGGTCGTCAACGTCACAAAAAACACTGAACACGAAATCGCACAAATTGTCTTACGTTTCGCGAAGACTGATAAGACTTCGCTTCTTCAGAAACCGATATAATATTACATGCCTTCTGGTGGATGAAGGCCTGCTAGACACTTACTACGGCGTAATGTCACTGACAAACCTCGTGTCCTATCAGTATTATTAGTTGGTCAAACTCCAAGGCCGGTGAATATATGTGTGCAAGAACATCGGAATCACGTGATAAAAAAAAAGACATTAACTATTCCAAGATATATGTGAACATCAGTCGAAGTCATGACATACTATAAATTTTGAAACTGCCAGTATTATTCATAAAGAAACAAACTGGAGAAAAAGAAATTTAATCGAATCAGCATGCATGTCGATTGATACTAATTGTTTTTCACAACCCAGTGTCTCATTTCCCCATGTTTATATCCCTTTAATAAAAAATGAAATACAGGGGAAAATTCAGAATGGCAGGTTGATTAACCCCCTCTCCGGCGGTTCAGGCCTACAACGTTAGCACAACTGATAAGACTCGAGGTTTGTCAGCGACATTACAAAAGATAATATTGTATCCTACACTTAATCTCAAATAAAAACACAAAATGTATCTGAAAGACAAAATATTCTTAAACCAATATACTAATCAATATAGTCACGCAAACCAATAAAACAAAATCAATTTGTTCGAAACAACACTTAATTCAAATACACGTCTATAACCAAGCCCTCTCACACAAAAAACCATTAAAAAAACATAATCTGCGCTTTAAATAAAAGGAAGCTCAGCTCCCTTGTCCTGACGTCCACCTAGACTGGCACACCTCACAAGAAAGTCTCTTTACATCCTGAAGCCCCCGGTCTTCCAAACCTCTCTCCTCACCCAAGAATCTTTCCCAAAAGACCCCCTTCCTAATGTGTTCTTCCTATTTAAAAACTTTTGCCCCACTCAGTTTTACCAGTCTCCTTCTTACATTGATGTTAGCCTACTTAAAATTGCAACTCTGTGATTTACATCAATTCTAATTACTTAACTATCTACTCTGTTTTTGTGACCAATGACTGTTTATAGTTTGTTAGATATCATTATAATATGTATTTTATTCTGAAGATCAGTTACTGTAGGCATAGTTTAAAGTTAATAAAAGCCTTATATACTTAAAAGGTTCTAAGTCTTTTATTCATCCATAACACTACAATTTTATTAACTTTAGATTAATGGAGAAATATCTAAAACCATCCAGATTTGATGTAAATCCATATTCAGCCACAGCCTCTAAAGAATGGGATCATTGGTTATGTACTTTTACAAATTTTCTTCAGACAATAGAATATACAAATGACTGTGATAAATTCAAGATACTAATAAACTTTTTATCACATGAAATATATGAACTTATAAGTGAATGTAATACTTTTGAAGAAGCTGTATCAATTCTAAATGGAATTTATAAGAAAAAGAAAAATGAAATATTTTCCAGATACCAAATATCTAATCGAAAGCAACATACAGGTGAGTCAATCTTACAATATGTACAGAATCTGCGATTAATAAGTAAAGATTGTGAATTTAAAAGTTTCACAATTGCGGAACACAGGGATCAGTATGTCCCTGATGCTTTTATCAGTGGACTTTTACCTCCACACATTCGACAGCGTATATTGGAGAGTAATATTACTACATTAGAGGATGCTATTAAACAAGCAGAATCTCTAGAAACTGTCTCTTTTCAGTCAGAACAGTATATTCAGTGTCCAACTTACAGTACAGCTAGTTCTACATTAATATACATAAGTAATTCTAATAACTATAAACCTAGTACTGCATTAAAAGTCGGTCCTATTCCTATACTAGAATCAAGCCAAATAAATGTTTCACAGACTTCTAATGAATTATTAACTGCTTCTATTCCTAAATATTTGAATAAATGTTACTTCTGTGGATATAACAATCATCCTAGAGTCAAGTGCCCAGCTAGAGAAGCTGTTTGCAGTAAGTGTAATAAGATAGGCCACTATGCCCAGGTGTGTAAATCTAGCACAAGTAAGCCTATTCAAGATACTATAAACAAAAAGATAGCGTCTTCGATAATAGCCTAAATTGACGGCTTACCACTAGCTAAAGCTTTAGTTAAAGGCTATATTAATAATATTCCTGCTACATGCCTGATAGATACGGGAAGTTCTTGTAGTTATATAAATAAGAATTTTGCTCAAATTCATAATGTTAAAATATATCCAGAAATAGGCCGTGTATCAATGGCCTCAACATCCTTGACTTCTCAGCTTGAGGGCTATATACTAGCTGATCTTAGACTGGATAAACATGATTATCCGAACCTTAAACTTTCTGTTCTTAATGAGTTGTGTGCTGATGTTCTCATAGAACATGACGTAATAAAATTGCATTCTAAGATCGATATGTCATTTGGTGGCAAGCGTGACACTTCAAATTTGCAATGCAGCCCCAGCTCTTGTGCAGCCCCATAAGTTGTTTGGCAACCTATCCCAGACTCTAAACCTATAGCTACTAGATCCAGGCGGTATTCCGAAGAAGACACCCAGTTCATCAAATTAGAAATTTCTAAACTGCTGTCGGAAGAAATTATAACAGACAGTATATCTCCATGGCGTGCACAAGTACTAGTGACTAGAAACGGTAATCGTAAAAGCAGGCTAGTTATTGATTATTCTCAAACTATAAATAAGTATACTTTGCTTGAAGCATATCCTTTACCGGATGTAGATAGTGTAGTAAGAAAGGTTGCTAATTATACAGTATTTAATTCTATTGATTTGAAAGATGCTTATCACCAAATCCCTATATTACCAGAGGAGAGGCACTTTAAGGCTTTTGAAGCTTATGGTAAATTATATGAATTTACTAGAATTCCTTTTGGCGTTACTAATGGAGTGGCTTGTTTCCAACGAGTGATGGACAAAATAATCCATGATGAAGGACTTAACGGAGTCATAGCTTACCTTGATGATATTAGTGTGTGCAGAACATCAGTTTCAGATCATGACCAAAATCTGTCAAAGTTTCTTTCCTGTGTACAAAAATATGGGCTAGTTATAAACCACAAGAAAAGTATATATTCAAAGAAAATTATAAAACTTCTTGGACATTTGGTAAGTCATCAAGTAATTAAGCCAGATCCTGATCATTTGAAACCATTGTTAGAACTGCCACCACCTGTAAGCTCTAAATCATTAAAACGGGTTATGGGTTTCTTTGCCTACTATGCAAAATGGGTTCACAGGTTTTCATGTAAAATTCAAAATCTAATCAATAGTAAATCTTGTCCACTATCTCAGCAAGCGTTAAACGATTTTGAAAATTTAAAGAAAGACATAGCAAATGCTAAAATCACTACTATATCAGGCGATCGCCCCCTGACCGTCGAAACCGATGCTTCAAACTTTGCCTTGTCTGCTATATTAAGTCAAGATAATAGACCAGTAGCGTTTTTCTCCCGTACTCTTTCAAAAGCAGAGAAGTCCCATTCTGCTATAGAAAAGGAGGCTTCAGCCATAATGGAGTCGCTTAGGAAGTGGAAAGTGTTTTTAATAGGGAAATCATTTAAGTTGATCACAGATCAACAGGCGCTTTCTTATATCTTCAACAAGAGACTATCTAGTAAGACAAAAAATGATAAGGTTGCGAGATGGCGAATCAAACTAGCTCCGTACGATTTTGATATCATATATAGACCAGGAATAGAAAATATCAAAATCTGATACTTTATCTCGAGTTTGTGGAACTGTAGATAGTCGCAACAAGCTCTTTGAAATTCACCAGGCTCTCTGCCACCCTGGAATAACCAGAATGCTCCACTCGATAAGGTCAAAAAACTTGCCTTATTCAGTTGAAGACATAAAACAAATGACATCCCGTTGTGGTATAAGCTTATCAAAGCTACGGCACCTATGGAAAGGTTAAACATAGACTTTAAAGGACCGCTCCCAACTAAAACTAAAAATAGATATATCTTAACGATCATCGATGAATTTTCAAGATTTCCCTTTGTATTTCCTTGCCAGGATATAAGTTCAGCTTCTGTCATTAACTGTTTGACCAAACTATTCTTTTTAACTGGTTTACCTGCTTTCATACACTCAGATTGAGGCTCTTCATTTATGTCTTATGATATCACATCTTTCCTCAATTCTCTCGGTGTTGCTACTAGTCGCTCAACTCCATACAACCCGAGAGGGAATGGACAAGTGGAACGGTATAATGGCATTATCTGGAGGACCATCAACCTAATCCTTAAAAGTAGAGACCTACCAGTCACGAAATGGGAAACAGTATTAGATGAAGCTTTACATGCCACTAGGTCACTTTTGTGTACCGCCACTAATTGCACACCACATGAAAGGTTTTTCTCTTATCACCGGAGATGAGCAAATGGTACTACACTACCTGAATGGCTTTTGAACCCTGGTCCAGTTCTTGTTAAGAACAACTCAAGATTAAGTAAATACGATGATCTCGTTGAAGAAGCAGAGTTACTCCAGGCAAACCAAAAAGAAAGATTATGCATGGATCAAAAGAAAAGATGGCACTGAAACTAGCGTGTCCTTGAGACAAATTGCTCCAAGAGGTAACTTAGTTCAAAATGAAGAATCAACGCCTAGCTCACTAGATACATTACCTCACTCCATGACAATCCCTACAACTACCTCTGATTCACACTCAACGTTTTTAAGAATTCAAGAAAATTATCCATCGTCAAGAGAAAGTCAGAGTTCTATAAACTCACAAAACCAACATCAAATTGAATCAGAAAATGAAAACTTCGAAAGACCCAAAAGAACCAGAAAACTTCCAAAATATTTAGGGGACTATGTTTTGTGAATAACTTTTTTTGGGAAGGGAGAATGTGATGAATGTTATAGAAACAATTATTATTGCACACATGATTGGTTGCCATAGCAACCAATGACTGTTTATAGTTTGTTAGATTTCATTATAATATGTATTTTATTCTGAAGATCAGTTACTGTAGGCATAGTTTAAAGTTAATAAAAGCCTTATATACTTAAAAGTTTCTAAGTCTTTTATTCATCCATAACACTACAATCTTACTGTCATATTACTTAATTCTGCTTTCTAATACAATTCTACTATTGTTAAACTTTTCTAACTAAACTATCTAACAACTCATTTCATTTTGTAACACTATTTCAAAGGTCTATAAAAAATTTAGTAGTATATCTAGTGTATCTAAAACAAACCGATAATTGTTTTAACAGTCATGGGTGCTGTTTGTATTGTATTTTCCTATTTTAAAACATGCTGAATAAAGTGTGCCTCCCCTTTATGCTTAAGGTTAATTTACTTATAACGTAAGATTTTAATAGTTGTTTTTCCGTGTTTTAGGCAACTGCTTATGGGAAAAAAACTGATTTGTTTCTGTCATACCCTAACAGAGAATTTTTTATTCATGGAAATTACATTTGGGGAAATGATCAATTTATTTCCGAGATCTCAGTTTGCCCTAACAAGTTAATTGCAGATAATAGCATGGTTGGAGCTGCTGTTAACTGGAGAAAGTCTCAAGAAGACTTAGAGCGCCAACACACCTCTCTTGTTATTTCACATCCGTCATTTGAAAAAGTCAGTATAATGAATGTAATAACATTAAAACGAAATTACTTTACCAAAATTTATTTTGGAAATATTATTACATTTTTTATTTGCATGTTATTATTTTCAAAATTATCAGCTTGTGCTGATTCTAAATAACAATTAATGATATTTACTATGATATTTATCAAACCTTCTATGAGGCACAATTTTATTTGCTATTCAAATAATTTCTCTGTTATTTAACCATCATTATATCGTAGCAAGGTTTCTAAATATTCCAAATAGTCTATCAATATTTTAATAACATCTATCTTAAAATGCTAATTTTAAATATTGTAACACAAAAATTTCCTTCTATGAAAGTAAATGTTTATGATTATAGTTAAAAATTATTTACAAGACATAAGATTTCTAAATATTATTTAAAAATAATGTCTGTAACAATAGGTGCAAGTAAAAAAGTAATTGGTAAAAATATTTTGAATAAAGTTATTTAATGTTTTATGCAAAAAAGAGTAGACACCAAAACACTTTATATACACTGTAGTTACCTTTATTTTATTACTTTTATGTCTATTTACTTGAGAACCGTTTACATGATAAGTAACTATAGTTTGGAACAAACCACCTGTCTTAATATATCTGCATTATATCTCAATTCTTACTGTAAGCTTTAACTAATTATAAGAACATTTGTTAGTAAATTAACAAATTTGTATTTATTTACTTTTTCTGTAAAAACACCTTAATGTAGGTTATAAGAGCGAATTTTCAAGTACAGGGATAATACAAACTTACACAAATTATAAAATCCGTGAGTTGACTAGTAAAATTAAACAAGAGTAAACAATAAAATGTGATGTGTATTTTGCTAGGTCTTCTAAAGTGTTTTCTATGTATTTAAAATATACTGTAGTAAATATAACAACATCCTGTATAAGAGCTACTTGTGTATATCTAAGTCTAGTTTAGGTGAATCAGCTGTAGCAGACAAAATAGAAACAAAAATAATTTAGTTGACAAATTTAACACAGTAGTTAAAAAAGGTACATGCGGAAATAATAAAATTTGTTTACCTAATTTAGAACTATTAGCTGATAGTAATCAGAGATTTTGCTGTAACTGAGATTGGAACTGTTTATAGTATAAGTGCAGAGATTTTTGTTGCTATTATTAGGAATAATTTTGATGATACATATTTTTCTTAATTACAGAATTTGACTTTTATTGGGGAAATAAAGTTAAAAGAATGGGCTTTGCTGAATCTGAATTCATCTTTCGAATATGTAAAAGATAGGAAGAGGAAGATGTCATTTTCTGGTTTGTTTGAAAACAAGAAGGCTAAACTTGGAAGAGAATATTCTGTGAATCTCTTTGCTAACCATCCATCTTCCAGGTAATAAATATGGGTTAACTTAACTTAATTCCAAATTCTGCATTTTATGGTACCATAACTTAACTACAAACACCTAACTGCAATTAACTGTTGTGGCCAACAATGTATTTGACTGTTGTTCAGGGTAGCCGAATTTTGTAAAGTATAGTTGAAGTATTTCCTTTTGCAAAATAAATTCACAATACAAATCAATATGTATATAATATTGATTTAGCAATTAATTATCACAAAACAACATCATAAAAACTTAATTTACCTCCTATATCATACATATTTGTTCTTTTCTTAGGCTACTGACAATCTAGGAAAGAAGGTCATCATAATAATTAGTCTTCTAATATACTGTAGTTATAATTTAATTTAGTACAATATGAACAGAAAACATTCTTACTATTTACAGGCCTTCTAAGTAAAATATAGGCTGACACAATAGAGGTTAATTCTTACCAATTATTTAAAAAATATTAAATAGGTATGTAAATTTGAGTCATAAAATCTCTCTTTTGCTATGTTTTTCACTTAATTTACTAATTTAGAATTTGATTTTTGACCTAATAGTCCAGGAAGTAGCAATACATTTTTCATAGTGATTCGTAGTGTATTCATAATGATTGATTTATATATTTTTGATGCAAAATCGGACAACCACTGTTTGTTTTGTAGTGATTAACATTCGACTTAGGAAATATAAGGATTATGCTGGGTGAGCAAATAAGGTGGGTGTAACTTATAAAACATTGTAATAAATTATGTATTTATTTAGTAATAGATTTGATGTAAAAATAAGTGAAACAAGGTTCAGTTGTTGTACATGCTGTTTTTATGATTGTGGGCGAACGTGAAACGTGTTGGAAAAGAAAATTTATAAATTATTTCATTCTATTTAAAAAATTATGCAATGGTTTTTCACATAATGATGTTTTTTTATTGACATATAAAGCAATATAATAGCTAATAAACCAGCATAAACAATCAGCAATAAACTTGTATTATTTTATGTATCCCGGATTAAATTTATTCATGTGATCTTTAATAAGCTAGTAACTGAGCCCAAAGCTAGGGCTATATTATTTGCATCGGAGCATACCTAGGAGGATGTCTAGATCAGGCCCTAGCAACAGCCACTATCCAAAGCCAGGAAGATGCTGGTGCGAAGGGATGTACTGTCTGTACACCATAGGTGAGGAAAAGAAGGTAAAAACAGGCTCATTGAATTTGTCTGACCTGAGTTCTGAACTAGCTTTCTGACTCCATATGCCTGACATATTTCACTCGAAGCTGGTTTTGTTTGTCACTCAATCCTTAGAAACATATTTCATTCATTTTCAGTTCCGTTTGACAGCTTTTGCAAAATTGGAAATTTAAAAAATTTGTCCTGTTTTATTTAGTGTCTGGTTGAATACAGAAAACCGTACTTCAAAATAATTCTTTAATACTACAAATTTCCTCAGAATAAGGGTGCCAGGTACTGGTGTAAGGCTTGATTACGGCCATCCCTCTCTTATACCTGTTTTGCTGGTACAAAAAAGAAAATATAACTGATTTTTACAGATCTCTAAAGGTTTTAACATTAACTACCTACAGCCGTCCATATTGTTGTTGGGACTCTTTATGTACAGCTGAGTTTGTAGTTTGTGCATTACTTCCCAGTTGAGGTTGTACACTCTTATTATATTTTAAATATAGTCTAGGTATATTTTGTGTATATTTGTAAACATTTGAAGATAACAGGTAAATAATGAGCCTTACACTTATACACAATTAAAACAAAAAACCTGCATGGTGAGTTTCGTCCAAAGCGATCAATGGTGTCACATTTAGGCTTACATCCAGGATCAGCTGTGTGTCAAGCGCTAAAAATTAGGTTTACCACCAGTCTGTTTCTCATAATTCATGGAAGTGTGAAAACCCTGATATTGAAACTAGATTAAATTTATACTATACCAGCAGAACTTTAAATATGCGGTAGTTTTAATAGTAAAATTATGGAACATAAACAATACTGTTCAACTCTCAGATTCAATGTCCACTAAATATTTTTACTACCTCAGCTGATGGCCTTACCACCACTTTAATGATGATAGCTGATTGTTGTTTTTACACTTCAAATTATATTGAAGGTCACGTGGATAAATTTCATCCGGTATAAAATGACTTTACAGTCTTATATTTGTAGGTTTATACGAGTAGGTTACTTATCTTCCACAGTCAGCTATATTACCCCTTCCACAATATAGTTGATTAATTTTACTTTAACTATTTTTATATGAAAAATCATAATATCAATTTTGAAGTGATATGAAATAACTTGGTCATTTAAGTTTTCCAACAAGTTTTACATTGTCCACCAGAACAGCTGACGCTGAATTTCTTTCAAGATACACAAGAACACTTATTTTTACTAATAATCAGCCAGTTTAAAATTACTTATTGCCTCCCGGGCTATTAGTAAATAAACAGCAGTTGTGTGGATTAGGCCCAATTCTTTATTACAGATCTCAAGAAAATATAATTTATGTATTTATTTTACGTATGGCTTATTTATCGGTACAGCAAATTAATTACTTGGTGTGATTTCAGGCTAAACTTAGATTTCATAAGTTATTTAAAGATTGGACAAGCAGTTTTTGACTTTAAAAAGAACATCACTTATACTCGATCATACTTGCCGCTACAATTCTGGATATCCAGGATGAAATTAGATAGTTTGGAAAAAGTTTTTGAACTGGAGGTAAGTGCATAAAATAGTTATAAGAATCATTTATTATTATTTGATAGATTACTTATTTCATTGTGAAGGTGTTTGTTGTATTATGGGTCATTACATTTATCTTTAATTCTACATTCCAAAACAAAATTATTAACATTAAATTATAAAATGTAACGAAGTTATTGAAAGATACATAAAAAGATGGTTTTTTATAGATTTGGAACCAAGTGACATAAGTTCAAAGTGTGAGCATCATTATTTTGCTAAGAAAGTATAAAGAGTTGTTTTATACTTTTCCATCCTAAAACAAAGTTATAACATTTTTATATTAAATTTAGTGTTCCACTTACAGAGCCGTTCACTGAGGGAATTGATCTTGGTGCATGCAGACTATACTAAAGAAGGTCCCCTGTACAAAATTAATGGATCTGCTGTTAAAGGAACAGAGGATAATGTTACTGGACAGTTGTATATTAATTTAGATAATGCAGATTCAAGGTTAATTGTCAATTTTACACCAGGTAAGACATTTTTCTCTCAAACTAAAATTACTAATTAATAAAAAGTTGTAGATTTAACTAATAGTATCAAATAATGAAATGAACATTGTTTAACTACAGTTGAACTTGGTTGTAGCATCAACGAAGGGACCGAAGGAATGTTGACGCTACGTCCGAGTGACGTTATAAAGATGTACCAACAGGAAATCGTATTTTTGTTACTTTGAGTTGCTTGTAGTGGAACCCTCCCCCTCATCTACCGACTTTGATGAGACTCGACGCACATTACATTTTACATGTGAAAAAAATACGCAGTTTATTTCGCAGTTTGATTTTGAAGAGGGAGAAAATATTCGGCTTGACATCAAAGGAAAGGGGGAGTTCTAACATTATTCGAGTTCTGAGAAAACTGAATTCAAAGTTTGACATTGATATTTTGTACATTTACCACGTTACAACCGAGTGGTTAAAATATTTATTAATGCTAAAAAAGGGGTTTATAATAACGTAAAAGATAACGATTTGACCGGACCTAAAAAAATGACGCTATGTCCGAGTTGACGCATTAGTCGAGGCCGTTAAAACCAAGTTCAACAGTATACACATAGATCTGTTTGTCTTTGTTACTTATATTTGGGTACTTACGGGTAATCAATGTCGCTTAAATCCATCATAAGACATGTTACAAGCTAAAATATGGAGGGATGGGAGATTAAAAATGAAATATTTTTGTTAATCTCAAACAATGTTTTAAATCTATGAAAATAGTTTTAAACAATTTGGAAGGAATGATGTGAGGTTAGGCTTACGATTCTTTGAAGGAACTGTTAGAGGATATATACAATCATACATTCTTTCCTTCTTAGACAATGCTTCCAAACTCGCCGTACTATGTGCAATAAATGTCAGTGTGACTCTTTCATTTGTACATCGTCAAATGGTCAAAAGTCCAAGTTGAGGATTGTGATCATAACCTCTTTGACCAAGATGGCCTCCATCAAGTTCAAGGCAAGGGAGTGCCTCATCATGATTTGGTTTTAAAAGTAGGCACAGTTTTCTTTTTCTAATTAACTAGTGAACAGTACAAAAATGACCAGAGATGAACATTTGTGTTTACCAAGAGTATTATTTAAATATTCTTTACATTACTCGATTATTATGTGTACTAAATTATTTCTGCTTTAAATTTGCTATAACTTTTTCACCATAAAAGCCAGGGACAAACTTTTCAGTGGACCTATCTATCTCAAAAATAACAATGGCAATACAAGTCCTATGTAGTACACAGTTTTGGTGAACAACAGGCATATGCCTACACATACAAATAACGTAAGTTGATGCGTTCAAATAATGCTTTAACACGTTCGCTACCACCATATTAAAATTTTTCCGTACGCATAGACTAGCGTCGCAAATGCGCGACACCAGGTTTAATTCAAATAGACCGACATCGCATATTTATAGCAGTTTTATTTTGTTATTTAACTGCTAATTTTGAAGAACTAGTATATTTAAAGACCTGATATATTGGTATCAGTATGTAAAAGGTCTGCCGCTCTTGCGTTGTGCTTGGTCTGTAACTTTGACGATTTTGAACGTGGGAACGTGAAAACGTTAAGTTCTCATGAAAATTACCCCCTTTCTCAAGCCACAATTCTTGGTTGTTTTCCCGCCTTTTTCTTTTGTGAGAATGAGATGACGCAAAATTCTCAGGAATCTTTCTCCCCTCCTTTCTCCTGGGAACTCTGATTTTCCGCCTTTTTATTTTAGTCTTAATTTTTATTGGTTGTGCAAATTTAGTCAAAACACTTTGTTTAGCTAACGTTGCTTCAGAGTCTAACAAAAAAACTTACTATGTTTCTTGACATAGACTGAACGTCGTATATACGCGACGACTTAAAAAAACCTGAAACCAGTAAAAAAAACAAATAGGTATTGCTTGACATAACTTTTAGTTTATTAAAAAGTATATTAACTCATTTGAACAAAATCATACTCGTGGTCTGTGGCGAATGTCACAACGATTTGTCCCAGTCTGTGTGTATTCCAGTCCAGTTTCACGATAGTCTGTGGCGAAAAACAGTGCAACGCATATATGCAATGCTCGGTAGCGAATGTCTTAATGATAAAGTTGCATTAGTTTACAAATTAAAACCTAATAAGCTACAACTAAAAGTAACATTTTGGTATGTTTATAACATTTACTATTGGTGTTAGGAAAAAGTATTTTATCTTTATATAAACATGTATTTGTAAATATACGGTACCTGTAGTTGTCAGCATCTCAGTGGCAAGACTGGAGTCAAGCTTTAGTACTAAACAGTTCTGAACTAATAGGCAAATACAATACTGGTAACTATAAGGTATTAAGTTCAAATCAACGCTGGAATGTCATTAGAATTCCAATTACAAAGAAATGTCACAAAGGGTTTCATTCCCCCTCTACAAGCTAAGGGAGTTTCTTATGCAAATGTGAATGTTTTATGTCGGTTTGAAATGTATAGAATACTTCCCAATATGTTATAAACTTGAAATTCTTATGTAGATAGATTTTATAATGTAGAACAAATAAAAACTCTAAAAATGCAGGTTTTAAAATTTGGGTGCCTATCAAAGGGCTATAAATTAATAACTTTTTAATCATTAGAGTTATTGAGTTTAGACCTTTTCATTTTAGTCCTTGATTCTGATATTTAGAGACTTTACGTGTCAAAAAATAATTTCCCAAAGAAGGTAGAGTAGTCTAATGAAATTTCCCACCTCCAAAGATTTCTATAAAGCAGAACATAGTCTACTTAAATAAATAATTTTAGTCAACAGTATGTTTTTTATTTTATTTTGAAAGTTGCTTTAAATTGGTTAAAACATTATTTTAAGATCTAATTATACAGAATTTTTTCACATTTATTTATTCTTCACCTTTTCTTGAATGAATAGTCCTACTTTTTATTTTTATCTATTTGTTACACCTGCATAGGAAAGTGTATTTATTTGGGGTTTTTTCCAGCCATAACTAACCCTAAATGTTTAAATAATTTATTTATTTGTAAATGTTGCGACAGCACATGCCCCACATCATTTCTTCTGTATTTTTCTTATTTGTTAATTGCACGGCCTGAGGAGCTGGTTAATCGTCCCTTAGATATTTATTTTATTGTGTTTGACCCTAGTACTCCCATCACTGGTCTATTCTAGAAATGTTGGGGCATTGATCTATGGGTTGCTCAGCCGGACGAGCAGTTTGCTAATGGGCGTGCTCTAGTGCAGTCTGTTTAGAGTAGTAGAGTGAACATTGTCCTAACGGGGGGCTGTTTATATTTATTTTTAAGAGTCATTTAACTTTATTATATTTTCTAAATATAAATAAATATTATCTAAAAAAAAGTATTAATACATTTTGTCATAATTTTGTGTATAAATTATTTTTCTTGAATTATTAAAAGTAGTTTGCTCATTTCGATCGATAAAATCTCAGTTCTTTATTTATTTTCATTATATATTTTTGTACCTTTGACGATTTTTTGGTTCAATAGATTAATTATTTATCCTTATTTTTGTTTTATTCATTTATTAATTTATAATTGATCTTTTATTTTTTGTTTGATTATAAGAATAGTTTTTGAAAATCACAAAAGTTTATATTAATTAATTTTTAAGAATCTTTTAACTTTATCATTTGTTCTAAATATATATACAACTGTAAACAAGTACTAATACACTTATTTTGTCATAATTTTGTGCATAAGATATTTTTTAAATCCTAAAGTAGTTCTGCGGCAAATTACTAAGGGGCGTGCCACCACATCATAGTGAAAGTCAAGAATTTCGGCAAGTTTTAAAGAGCCGTTTTATCGCGTAGCCTAGCACAAATATCTGAAATTTGTGTAATCAAAAATACATAATTTTTTTTAACAACATTGCTATTTATTTTAATATAACTAAGATTAAGTAAAAGGCCATAGATTAAGTAAAAATATATTTGTAAGTATTGATTAAATAATAAAGTCGGGAATGGTTTTTACCACTCGTGAGCAATTTGCTGTAGGGCGAGCCCTGGTGTGTTAAAATAGGGACATGTGCTGACATGTTAATGTTTGGCTTAACATCTTCAATTTGTGCACATAGGTCTAATGAAGGCTGTTGAGTGGAATAATAAACGGAAAAGTAAATGTTGTTAGGCGGATTAGAACATGTTACAGCAAGAACCCGTAATTGTTTTGTTAATTTCTGATACATCAGAATATGTAAAATATTGCTTCAAAGGCTTTTTATTTTACAAAAATTGATCATTTTGTTTTTCAGCTATGCATAGTTCTAAATATGTACATAAGTTATTTATTAGAAAATGTATTAAAGTTCTTAATATCTTGACATTTTGGTATAATGTTTTGTACCAACAAAGTTTCCCTTCATTCTCATAACCAAAGTTATGTTCTATTCTATAGAGATGGGAATCATCGTTACATTATGGTAATAGCCTAAATGTTTCACAGCATCTAGGTAATAGGTTGCAATAACATATTAAATTTGTAACATACCTACTAAAGCAAAGGAAGAAAGTTTAAACCATATATGGTTTGAATTTGTAACATGGTAAGGATCATTTTTAGATCATATATGTTCTATTGCAAATAAGAGAGTCCCCATTTGTTTAGTAAGTAATGTCAGTGCTTCTTTTACATTAACTTTTGCCCAAAATAACTATTCATGTCAAATAACATGGCCTGTTCTCAAGGAATACCGAAATCCAATCAGGGGCGGATACAGAATGTCATTTTGGGAGGGGTCATAAGAAGTCGAAAACAACATTACCAAGAATTTAACAACAACGGGTCTGGGGAATTAAAAAATATGTATAAACTCTATGGAATAGTTTTTTAATGCATTTCTAGGCCATAAATATTTTATTGAAAGAGCAAGAGTTTCTTGCAGATTAAAGAATAAAATAAACCCTAATTATTGAAGAGTTAACAGGAACGGTACTAAAATCAATAACTCCACAACACGATCATTAAATCCACTTTGTTTCACTAAATTTAAAACAACGTAACACAAGCTCTTACTTATTGAAGTCATAAAATTCCATACAGCGGCGCGCTCTGTAAAACAATTAACCCAACCACTAGAGATTTTTTATTGTTATTGAATTTCAGCAAGCGACCTCCACAGTGGCTTTAAGGGTAGCACATAGATGTATAACATACAAAAATGATCAGGCAAGGAAATTTTTGCGCATTTTTTATAAACAAAAATAACAATAAATTTGGACTTTTTGGGTTGTTCGTTGATATTATACAAATGTATACAAGGATCACGATACTTCCAACGAAACATTTGTAGAGAATTAAAAAAAACATACAAAATGTTTTTTGAAAACCTCAATCAGACCATTTCTTATCGAGAAAAGTCGGAGAACGCTTAAAAATTACTATTTTTCAAAAGTGCATATCTTTGTTAATTTACAATAATTAGGGCAGATCTTTTTTTAAATTATTGTTTAGTATGTTCATCAGGCGGAATATGAGTTGGTCGCATTAATAGTTTTTGCACAATTGCAGTATAAACAATTTAGGCCATTATCTTGCATAATGCAGAGGAGAAGAGAAGGGCAATCTGCGCGCATCAGGCTGCTGTTTCCGTCACTACCATGCACTGCCTCTCTTGAAAATTTACCATCGGCTTCGGCCGCAAATTTACACGTTTCGCGCTATGTTCTGAAGCATTTTTATTATACTTTATCAACGTTACTAAAAAATCGCAGATATACGAATTGTAGATTTTAATGTGTCTACTTTCAGAATCGATCGGTAAATTTAAAACGGGCTACTCAGGTTAATTATGTAAGATAATGGCCTACATTGTTTTACTGCAATTGTGCAAAAACTATTAATGCGACAAATTTCATCTTCTTCCTATTTGAAGAACACATTATAAACAATAATTTTCTAAAAAACCTGCCTTTAATATTGTAAATTAACAAAGATATGAACTTTTAAAAGTTGGTAGTTTTTAAGCACTTTCCCGACTTTTCTCATTGAAAATGGTCCAGTCAGGGTCTATAAAAAACAATTTGTAGGTTTTTTTTTTAAGTATCGTGATCATTCATCATTTTTTATAATATTACGGAAAAACCCCAAAAGTCACAATTTGTTGTAATTTTTGTTTATACGAAATGCGCAAAAGCTAATTGCCTGATAGTTTTTGTTTTTTACATACCATTGTGCTACCCTTAAGTCACTGTTCATGTCGGTTGCTGTTAAATTCAATAACAAAATTAGACTTCTTTTTGCTCTATTGGCTGGGCTAAATGCGCTAAGACAATCGGCACAATGGTACATATTTCACAGACAAGACTTATAGCTGTAGCCCATGAACAGTAAATCAGGTTTTCCTTATATCAAACGAAAATATAAAATTTACACTAAAATCCATATAAACATCAATGTACAAGTATATCGATTTGTACTAGATATATCGATTACAAAATATGCTTACTCATTGGTTGAAAACCTGTCAAATCTTAAGGGCTTACAAAAACTTCATATCTAAAAAATTATAAGAGGGGCGAATGATTGGAAGACAATGTTAGAAAGTTCAAATCTTGACGAATCCAAAGGTGACCTTATATTCTTTTCAAAACAAGTCTGTCTAACGATTGTGAGCCTTAGAAACGTGAAAAATTTTGTGTCTTTTCTATTTGTTTCTCGCGCAGCGTCATCTTTTTAGACAAATACAATTACAAATGGTGATTACATAATATGTAAATATACGTTTTAGAACAACTTTGTAAATACAAAAATGAATGTTTAAAACATTTCCTTTCCAATAGCTTTTGTTTTATTGAGATTGGATGATTTATAGTGGGTGAAATAGGCCTAATCAATACAATCAGACGATACAATAATGCTGCCTACCACTTGCTCGGCGGGCTAACACGACAATATAGTGTTATTTGGCGTTTGTAGGGTAAAATCAAACATATAAATCAAGCCTTAAAAAATGTTTTTGGGGGGGGTCATGACCCCCATGACCCTCCCCTTGTATCCGCGCCTGAATCCAATTGTACCTCTATTATCTGAAACTATGGTATTAATATATATACTGTTAAAAACACATTCATAGAAAGCTATTAGATCAACATAATATATCTTCTGTCGAATTGTAGGTATAGCTTTATTAAGATTATAAAGTTAAATAACCTGTGTTTGACATTTTTGGCAGACGCATCAAAACAGCTACAAATGCGTGCTCGCTATGTGGATAATCGTCATGCTTTTTTTAACATCTGGAGAGTGTATGAAGAGGTATTCGTACCGGACTTTACATTTGATGCTAAGCTGAATCACTCTCGACTTCTGTTTGGCACATTGTCTTGGAGGCCTCAGATCAAAAACGAAATTGCCGTAAGTATTAGTAATTATATAAATTATTTCAAAGTAATTCTTACAAACAGAAGGAAATAAATGTAGATTTAATCATTACTAGAACAGAATTTCAGAGTATTCACCTGTGATTAATTTTGTATGAATCAACAGATATCTGAACTAAATAATTGAAAATGTAGATTAATTTTGATGGCCATTATTTAAAAAATTGTAATATACTACCACTTTTGTATAACTTCCATTTTTATTAATATTCAGGTACTTTTCTTAATTAGCAGTAGCTCACCTTTAACTAAAAGGAGAAACTACGCAAGGAATAAATGGGTTAGATGAATCAAATTCAGGCTATTCTAACATGAGGATGATGGGTTTATACATTATAACAATTGTTAGTCGCCATTCCGAATATTGATTTACTAATTATAAGATTTATGACTTACCATCTTCAATATTCCTATTCGTCGCTAAACGACGGCCGTTTCAGCTATTTAGCCATTTTCTAGTTTATCAGGCTAAATAGTAGTACGCAGAGTGCGTACCGGTACAGCCTCGTATGTGGTCGCTCACCACGAGTTTAAGCAATACGGGCGTGTAAATGTGTTTTATTTATTTATTTATTATGTAATTGTTGTGTTAGCTATGTGAAAGTGTTTGTGTAAGTGACGAAGGGAAACCTGATAAACTTGAAAATGGCTGAATAGTCAAAACGGCCGTTGTTTAGCGACGAATAGGAATATTGAAGACGGTAAGTCACAAATCTTATAATTTATACAGTAACCATTTGAAGAGTACACACTTGATATATGATCCTGCCTTTTGTGCCTTGAACAGTTTCCACATGAGTGTCATGAGCTGATGCTTAGTCTTTAAATGTATTCACATAATTGTGAATTTTGATATTTTCAAATATGTGGGTTTACTTCATTTGCCGATTTCATGACATTTTAAATATTTCAAGTACAAGAATTGGAGAAGATCTTCAGTTAAATTCTTTGAGTAGATTACGTACAATCATTGTAAACATTAAGGATGACAACAGTTTGTATTTCCCTCTAACAGTTCCCTTTGACAGCTAACTATACAAAAAGTGATTCGTGGACTGTCATCTGGAGAACCTCTATAGTAAATTGATTTCTGACTTTTAGTGGATATTAAACAAACAAACTGGTGACATCTTAAAGAAATCTAAGAACAAAAGGTAAATGTAAACTAAAACTGCAATAAGGAAGGTAAATAAATACAAGAGCAGGGATTAGTTGATTTACACTTTATTTTTACATAGTATTAAGGGAATTCTGCTACAACATCCGATAATTTCATTTTCATTTAATTTTATCCATTTTTTATTAGTCCTGTAGATAGTACAAATTATACTACATAAGCCATGTCATATGGAATTGAATTATCTTAACAAAAGTAATATTTTTAAATAGCACAAGTCCATCTACAAAACAGCACAACAATAAACCCCTTAAGTAGGTACTTTATTACAGAATACAATTATTATTAAATAATATAAGTAATTAAAAACTAATTTACAAATAATTATCTTTAAAAGCATGGAATAGTCATCAATTAAAATAGTTACACATTATTATTATATCAATTAAAATAGTTAGGTACACATTATTATTTAAAATAAGCATGTTACCACCTCTTACATACATTTCAACAAACAAACTCCAATTTTAAAAATCGCAACAATAAATCAACAGCAACCAAACAAACCATTAATATTAAAAATGCATAGCTACATGGCAAAAACATACATTAATAAACTTACACAGATCTAATCAAGTAACAGCTTTAAATAGAAGAAAACTTCTTCACCCGGAGGCAAAAATGGACCCCGCCACAGAGATCCCCATGTTTAAGAATATTATCTATGGTGTACAAACTCCTCCACTGAATAAAACGACCCAGTCAACAGAAGCTGTCTAACCTGCTTTTAAAAAATCTTTAAAATTTTGTCATTTCTAATGTTTTCTGGGAGTTTATTAATCAAACGTCCACCATCTTGGGAAGGGAGCATAATAGGTTACCACAAACTTTATGTATCCTTAAACACTGTATCACTGAAAAATAGCTATTACATATACTGTGTGAGACCTGCCTAACTTATATTGGCCAGTAGGCTTAAATCCAAATCGGAAATAATTGCTACAAAAGGTTTTATTGTTTTAATGGCTTCATTTTTTGCCCAATATGACTATCCTAGTTTTCCCCCCCACCCCCAACGGAGTTGTGCTTAAGTGGTGGGGGGTCAAAATGTAGCTTCAAAGGGGATATTTTTGTGTTTTACAGTTATATTTCGTAAAGGACTTGCAATATCGAAAACATGGTCTTATGGAAAGTTGTAGGGCATTAAATTCTTCATCGTATGAGACTAGACACATATTTTTTGGACCTTCCGTTCCCATACTAGGACTTATCAAAGTTGGACAAATTTGACATATTTATGAAAATTTTCGTTTTAACTTCTGTTTTTTGGTAATATCATCTAAACTAACCCATCTGTCAATAAAGTGGTCCATACAAAAATTATAGAGGAATAAATTCTGCGTTTGATGAGACCAAAAGTAAATTTTTTGGACTACCCGTTTCCGTGCAGTTCCGCGTTAAAGTTTGACCAACTAACATTGTGTAGGTTGTGGGGAAGAGTAGGCATTTTTTTTTTGTTGCAGCCTGTTTTGTATTGAAGTTCTGTCGCCTCATATATGCAGTTTAGGTCTTCGTCAAGATCTGGTTCGTCAATTTCATGTGGTTGTAGGGAGTTAGTGCAGGAGTTTCCCTTGCAGTTGGCACAAATCAATGAGTACTTAATCCGAGGTTTCCGACACCCACAATCCCTGCACACCCTTTGTTGCATTTGCAGAAAATTGTTTAGATAAGCGACTGTGGAGCTGGTTCCTTGGAGGTAGGAATGGGGTCAAAACCAAACTTTGAAGCCTGCCATCCCCAAAGAGCAGATCCATCTGGTGTCCTAACCACATTTGTACTTGTAGGTAAGTTCTCAAGCAATGTTGGCGAGCTGCTTCGGATGTTGGTGGTAGGAATGTCAGGTTGAATTTGGATTTCACGAGGGTTTTGGAAAACAGGTCGTATCTAAAGTATCTCCTGTCCTACCTCCGTAGAGGGTTGTAAAATCATAGGCCAGCTTTGTCAATTGCTTCAACTTCAGTGTCATGCTCGAACAATAGGTTTGATTTCTTCGAGAAGACATTTATTTTCGACTGTTATTGCAGTAAAAAAAAGAGGGATTTTGGGAAACGTTGTCTGGGCCCTGAAAACTGCAATGAAACAATCCCTAGAATTTAAATGAATTGTTCCTTACCTTTGGTAAGTCACCAAACTGCCAAGATGTCTTAGTATGTCTCTCACAATTCAAAAGGTACTAAATTTATTGAATTCAACTAAATACAAGGTGTTTAATAACATTTTAGTTTATTCATCAAGTTATGTGCCCTTAACCCTTTGGTGAGTAAGCACGGAAATTTCTGTGCTATGACACAGACATTATAGGAGTATGGCAATTACGATAAAATATACCATAAAAGATTGGGGGAAAACATTTTTACTTTTGAACAAAAGACATTATATTTGATTAAAACTACAAGAGAACATATAAAAAAATTTAAGTTATGATTATTTACAGTTATTTACATTTTTAAAACATTTTTAGTGTATGATATTGTTCAAAACAAGGATATATACAAAGGGACGCCTCACACTATGAGCACTCATAGCTTGTTCACTAAAAAATAAATAACAAATAAAAACTATGGCAACAAAACAAAGACAACAGAACCGTTTGTTTATGACTAGGAAGACAGCAACAGACTGACCATGTGAAGCTAAAAGAGCGTGTAAAATTGGCGTGTTATTATTAATTACCCAGTTCCCGCTATGCCTCACAATTCCCACTACCTCAAGCATGCCTACTATAAGCTAATACATTACAAAATAGAATATTTCAATATTATTGCATTTAATACTAATAGCTTAGGCCAAATTTTAATTAAGTATGTTACAATACCGTTAAATAACTGTACTATACTGGCAGAGAGAAAGCAATGTTTTATTAATTTTTTAAAAAACTTTGGCAGAATGTTAAAATAAAGAAGTAAAATGTCAAAATCAAATAAGTAAGTGAAAATCCAAAAGAAAATTCATTAAATATGATTTTTTTAAAGAGTTTTTAAGCAATGATAGAGTCCATGCTCAAAAACATAAATTTCCGTGTGTTCCCAAATGAGTAAGCACGGAAATTTCCGTGCTCACTCATTTGGGATCAAAATGATCACTCCCCAGAGGGTTGATAAAATTAATACACCTTTAGTTGTTTTGTAAGCAAACCTTAACCCCTTCCCTTTTATGTTGTAACACAAAATTTAACCCTCCCTTATTATAAGTTTTAATTTGTTTGAGGAAAACAGCTTTCAAAACATACATAAAAATTTTAGTTATTTTCTCTGGTACAAGTTACAAAATAAATTGGAGAACTAATACAAATATTCTATACTAGAAAGATTTTTGTTATACAACAAATACAAACACTAATTGGCCATAGTTTGTTTTGAAATAATTTAAAAATTTAGAAAAATAATCAAATAAATACAAAGACTAATTAAAGATTTGTGAGATGTCTCTCAATATTTTGTATATATATTTTTGATTTAGAAAAAAAACCCTTGGGGTTCAGATATCAAAATTAGCTAGCTTCGTCACCCAATAATAAGCAATTTATGCTAAGAAATAAGTTAATCTAAAATTTACACATGATGCTTTTACGAAAACACAATACACAACAAACAACCAACAATATAACTATGTGGATGTATATATATTATAACCTCAGAAAGTCTTTCTAAGATTTTTGCCTTTTCATTGTATATATATTTGTATATACAGATATATATATATAGATTTCTCACGTAATCATTTGTTGGTTTTGCTGTTATTTTTAACCAGGGTAGGTTGATCATTTTCGATCAACATTTATTGTGGCTCTTTCGTGTTCAAGCATCGGATCAACATTTCAAAACCAACAAATAAGGGACCCAATTACAAAAAACTTATACAATTTCTTATACACCCAACTTAGCGTCGTAACTGAGACCACCAATAGTTGATCTGTTTTATACAATTTATATACAAAATACCGTTATTCAGAAAGTTTTGTAAGTTTTAAACAGGCCAGTCTCACTCGCTCGCTTTCCTAACTGTACCCTGCCATCGGCCCGGCCGGCCTTTCCTACTTACCCTTCTACCTGCTACCTATTCATAGTTGAGGGAGGGTTGTGTTTATTGTTTACTGCATGGTATATTAAATGGATTATTGGTTTAATATTTTACTTCTACACAATAGACGATATGCAAATTATAGTAAGTTCTTCATTTCTTTACCGATTTTCGTAAAACTCATTTTCCTATTGTTTTTTGGGATGCTGAGCAAGAATCTGGCACTAATTTTTACCTAATGTTAAAAATAAAAATAATTACTTGATTAATACGAATTATATATATTTTTTGTAAAGAATAAATCCATTTACACAGTTTTCACGATATCTTCCGAACATCGGAACTTATACAAATTTAATCGGACATGAGTCAGACTTGTTGTTTTAATAACTTAATACTTTAGTCATTTTATTTTTTGTCAATTAAATTTTAGTGTTTGAAGTCGGAAAACATATCTGTAAAAGCAATTGACAGCATTTGATTAAGCTGTAAAAACTTTTCTTATAATGTTTTGGATAATACAGATGTATTTAGGTATTTTTTTCAACTAAATTGACAATTTCTAAAACTTTAGGGAAATGTCTCATCTCTAAAACTGTAAAAACAGAACGAAACAAAAACATATGCTAAACACGTACATTTTACATAATTCGTAATATTATTTAAGATAATATGCTGAGTTTATGCAATCAAATATAGCGGATGATGTTTCAGGAAATAAATACGCAATTGTTAAGAATGTCTTCAAATAGAAACGTGAAATCACAGTAGAAAAAGGTAATCCATTTTGAAACAAAACAGTGCTAGCCATTATAATTGTAGACCTAATATTCGTTCATTTTACTGCCTACAAGTTAAAGAGTTTTCTCCTATTTTATGTTTTAACCCTGACCTTGAAAATTTAATTACTTTATTGCAGTCACATTTAATGAGACTGCTTTACATTCAAAATAGTACATATTTTGAAGAAGAAAATACAGTAACACTCTAGTATTATTGGAAATAATAAATCGTACAAAGTGTGTGTTAGTAAATAATATTCTCAATACCTTAAAAATACAACTTATCTCTTTCTATCTGTTTTTTTATAAATTTAGAACTAATTATTATATTTTCTTACAGTTTTTTCTAACTTGTAGATTTATGACATTTAGGTAAGGTTTAGCCTAATTTTGATCAAATTAGTTCAATACTTCCCAAATTTTAACAATGTATCATTGGAACATATCAACATGGGTCAGAAATAAATGTTCTAATTTCAGCATGCTATTAACGTTTTTACGTAATTTATTTTTAAAAATCTGTAGAACCTTAATTTGTGTTAGTAGATTTTTTTATTTTTTATATAGGCCTATTATATTTAGATCTGAAGTATTTTTAGGGCTTGCTCTTTAGTTCTCAAGTTATTACCACTGTTGTTTTCCAGTATGTTACACATTTAATCTAAAAACAGAATCATTGAAGTTGGAGTTCGGCATTACGAGGTGGTATCAAAACGTGAATGTGAGCAACTGTAAAGACTGGTCATGCTGAAAGAGCTTTGTATTTTCAAGCTGTAGCCTCGGGTTCGTTCAAGTTCAAATTCGATTTTGTATACTCATATCTAATACAAATTAAACATACTTTTGTAAAGCATTTATCTTTTTTTGCGTTTATGAACATTAATAGTTAGAAACTATACTAGGAGTTTGATTTGAGCAAAGTAGAAAACAAATAATCAGATATAAAATACGTAGCCTACCTAAACTTACTTTAAAATACTTTTACTTTTTTAAGATGTCAACAAATCATTATACTTTAGAAAACCCTCCATTTAAAACGCTTTTTTTGGTAAATTAATAAATTCAAATAAGATCCAAAGTCTAAAAATGTTTTAAAACTATTTCATAAATGTTTCAAATTGGGACAAATTGTTATTTGTGGTACCTATTTATAATTATATTTCAATACAAAAAAAAGCTCTCAAGTTTTGTAAGATTCCTTAAGGATAATTAGTATAGACGAACTAAGTCTATAAAGTTTATTACTTTAATATTATTTTATTATTATTAGAGCTGTTGTATTTTCGAATTTCAATCAATTAATTTATCCTGTAAAATTGTCTACCAGTAAAATTGTTGTCCTGTAAAATTTAACAACAATCCAGTCAGGCTAACACAAGCAAATAAGGTACATTTTACTTTAAACATTTGTTTTTATGCAAATATGTTTAAAAAAGTGGCAGTTGAAAATGTTCAATGTTAAATCTAGAAAACTATACATTTTACATTTTATAAATCCATCTTTTGTAATTGAGTGATGAAAAAAAAACTTAATATTCCTTATAAAATTGCGGATCCGGCTTGCGATTCACTTTTAATTATACATTTTTATTGTGCAAAAAAAAACTTGGTACTTAAAAAAATTTCAATGACGTGAAAAATAAAAGGGATTTAAAAAAAAATGTGAAACGTAAAACGGATGCGTATTGTGACTGTGGTTAAAAAGAGACTTTGCAAAAAATGTATTATGAAAAATTAACAAAATAAATGGTTTTAAATTTAACTTTGCTCTTTCGGGATAAAACCCCAAGATGTCCGCCACTCTTTTAAGTTGTAATATTTTAAGTGCTCGCTGTATCGTTTAAAATGTGTAACCAGTGTCTCAAATACATCAAAAAGATTTTAGAATTTGTAATTTTTTTTTGTATATTCAGGTATATTGTTTAAAAGTTTTGGGCTGACCGACGAATTAAAAAAAATCGTCAAAAAATCTTATTTGTCATTAGTACAGGATGTGGCGCACAACTCCTAGGTTTCATTCTATCTGGGTTATGTACTAATGTTGTATTTCCACTCCGTATGTAAAACACCTATAGGACCTTGTATATATAATAGATATTGCATGTATTGTTTTATATCCAGAAGATCCCAGTTACACATTTACTATATTTAAGCCATCATAAATAGAGGAACTAAAGTTTAAGAGTGCATCTTCAGTACCAAAACAATCTCTAAACCCAAACTGATTATTGCTAAAACATTTCTTTTTTAAAAACATAATTATTATGAACTTTAGCTCTTTGTCAAAAACCTTTTAGAACAAAGATATCAGAGAAATAGGTTTGCAACTATTCCCTGTCACTCTTTTTGAAAATTGGTACAACTAGGGCCTCTTTAAGTCTATCAGGAAACATGCCAGTCACAAAAGTTAGGTTTATTAAAAACTATACGACATCCGTTATATGAATGTTGATAGCCTTGAGCAAAGATGCACTTACACCATCAAATTCTGGAGATTTGTCTAACTTCAGCCCACGGATCTTTTCTTAATTTCGCCCGGTGTTATTTTTGTTAAAAATATAAAAAATTTCTTTTCGTGGTCCTTAAAATGACTATTTTACATTGAAAATGAAGAACAATTTGTTACAAATGGTGTCCTGATAACATTTACAGAATTACAAAAATAAGAATAAAACTCATTTAGCAGTAGTATCAGTATACATTTTCAAGACTCAAGACTTTAACCCTTGACCTCATTTAGAATCTTACATTGCAACCTTGAATTTCCTTTACAATGTTTAAACAAACAGTATTATTATAGTACTAATATGATTTAGCCTCCTTTATGTCAACCTGTTACATGTTACCTGCCTCAACTTTTACATTTTCTAAACCTTTCCTTTATTTTTGGTCATTGGGATGTTTCTTTAATCGTCTACGTAGCTGGTTGCTTTTATTAATTTTAAAACATAAGTAGTTCGTAATCCAGGGTTTTATAATTTTTTTTTATAGACGGTCAGGAATTTGTAACATACGCATAAATCTATATTGTTTTCCAATATTTCAAAAAATGTTTCAAAAGCAGAATTTACATTCGTGCAATTGTATACATTTGAAAAATCAGTCAAAACACTGCGTTTGTTTAGTTTATAGTCAATAGCTTGAACAGGCCTAACTTGAGGTTGCAATGTATAAACTTGTGATAACAAAATAATAGGACTAAAATTATTGAGCAGTGATCTGTAATGTCATATCTAGAATCTCGGATTTAATATTTACTTTAAACATATCGTTTATTCTAACTCGCGTATGATCAATACACGTTGCTAAATTATTTACTACGTTTGTCGGTTCTTTTAATAATATTTCAAAGGCGTAATTTGGTAAAAGTGTGGTGTAATTATTTCTTTGTTTATCGTTGTTTAATAAATCTAGATGAACATCTCCTATTAAAATTTGGTCGCATTTGCTACATATAGCTGAATAAAAAAATGCAATTCTTCCATAATATATCCGAACCGCCACTAGGCTATACAATCTGTAAAGTGAAAATAAATCAATTTTTTTTCTTCTGCTACATTAAAACCGCAGCTGCAGTAACAAAATTTACGCAATATGTTTTATAGTGTATACCAAAATACACGTAATTTAAAGTGTGTAAATTTTAACCTATACCAAAATACTTCCATCTCTATAGTCGTGATTTCTATTTGAATCTGAAACAAAATTTTGCAATCGATAAGGACTAACCTCATGCTGTTCGATCCATGTCTTAGATAAAACAATACGATGAAGCAGGTTGGCAACCAGGTTACAAAATTATAAAAATGTTTCCTAACTTTGTAACATGGTTTCATCAACATACGAAATAAGGTAGATAAAATGTAATAATTCAAGCTTACATAATAATGTGATAATAAAAGCAATTTTAAAGTGTGTGAACTATTTCAAAAAATTAGAATTTCTGCATGGACAGTTTAATTAATAACTAAATGTACCGAAATAAATTTCTGGTTTTCTTTTCGTTCATAAATATTTTTTTATATCTTTGAAATTAAAAGATTTGTTACATTACAGATATCCTGCAACTGACACATGCTCAATTTACATAAGATGAAACTTGAATTAACTAACACGTAAAATTGCTTCTAGGAGTCTCTAGAATTGAACAAACACAAAATTATTTTAGCACAGAATAGCACGAAAATTGTCGTCAAATCATGTTGTAACAAATGTACTTTATTGATTTACTAAAATAGACTAAACCCAATTCCAACTAAATCGTTTACAGTAAAAATTAAAATGTAAACGTTTACGTATGTCCTCAATTATACCTTCATGATTTCAACTTTGAAAAATCCAAATTATTTCATTAGAATAGGTCTAGGTAACGAAACAATGTTGTTAGAGTGAACGTACTCTACGTTAGGGTCGAGGGGCTGCCACAAGGGTAATAAGGGTCAGAAATATTTCTATTGTTAAATTAATTTCTTAAGACACCTTACTCATCTGACAAACGGGAGTTGTTAACATTTCTACAAAATGGTTTGGTAATATTACATTAGGTTCTTATGTTATGTTTAAAATATACTTGCAAAGGAAATGTAAGAACCTTATAAATACAACTTCATTTTGATGTAGTTGGTTTGAAAAGAATTTGCAAGACTTGGCTCCACGAATCTGATCCTAAGTTTAAAGAAAATAGTTTGATTCTTTCGATTTTAAAGTAAAAAATATGTGATGCATTGATTGTAGAAAACGTTTACGTGCAGAAAAAGTGTTTATAGTTTAATATTTCTTCCAAAACCTACTGCAAAATAGGTTTAACTTCTTACAAGTGTTCAACAGAACGTAGATCTAATAGTTTCGTCCGTCATATTGTATTCTTATAATACAATTATTTATTTATTTTATAATTTATTTTGTAGTTATGTTTTTGTTATTGAATATCACATTGAAAAGGACCTGACACGTCCAATGGTAGCACTCAGTAATGGTCCAATGGTAGTAATTTGGGTTCAGGGAGCACCAAAACAAATTATTCTACTAAAAATATTTTTGGGTTGAGGGAGCACCAAAACAGATAATTCCACTAAACAATTTGTTGGTGTTCCCTGAACCCCAACAAATTGTTTAGTGGAATTATCTG
>JAGFPH010000369.1:523969-552328 GCA_018207615.1 Philaenus spumarius
TACATTATTGCACAAATAAAGTTACATTATTGCACAAATAAAGTTACATTATTGCACAAATAAAGTTACATTATTGCATACTTTAATATGCTTTCAGACCAAGAAGTAACCACTGCAAGAAAACAATACAATTTAGGTTAAAGTTATTTAATTCAGTAGAGGTTGATTAAAATGCCAAAACCTTTAACTGTTGAATTGTTATTCACTTGTTTAAACCATTGCAAATCACCGAAACTACTTGAAATTAAAAATGGTTATTATTAAATACTTAGGTTGTTTTGTTATTTAGTTTGGGTTATTTTCAGTTACAATCATAGATTTAGGTTGACAAATTTTATATTAGAATATTACTAGTTTTAAAGAAAACAATTCCTATTTAGACATTTATATATAGATATGGGGTTTACCAAAGTATCTCTTAAGTTTTAGGATAATAAGGCACTTTCTTACCTGGGTAAATTATCGTTAGTAAATATGTCATTCCAAAAACTTAACACGTTACGCATTTCACTTAGTTAAAGGAATTTGTTTCAAATTTAAAGTGTTACGCATTTCACTTAGTTTCAAACTTTTAGTTTTAACCACTAAGACACTTTTATCAGACTTTTCACTGTGACAAGTTTCTTGTAAGAAATGTAGACCTGTCACTCTCTGGTTGTACATGAAGATTGCAATCAATTTCTTTGTGTGTCTCAAAATGCTATCGGATGATGTCATTTACCGGATCACGTAACGTACGGCCAGTATTCGAGTCAGTTTGTTTTGAGAATATGATATGGCTGTTTAATGCTGCGATCAGCGGTCGCTACCATAACTATTTGCTGAAGCTAAGAGACGTTGTGGGATAAGATTTGATTATCGGCAGGATGTTGTGTTTTTTTTTTTTTATTGATGTAAACGTTGACGTTTCATGACCAACAGCTTGACCACCTTCTTCTTGGGCTGCTTGAAGAGTGCTGAAGTTATGTCACATCCACTTATGCCATGAGAAATATAAGTGGCCTTCTGATGTTGTCTACCAGTTTGAAGCTGTTGGGATCAAATACTTTTGATGGGTTCGTTTCTCTTCCAGGTTTTGAGAAATAAATGTTTGCTGATGGTTTGGCTAGGGCATTGAGCATGATGAGGAGGTCTGTATCCTCACCAACTACCACAACCTTCTCATGCTCCTGTGATACCTCAAGGACCGTGGCAACAATCAGGTGGTCTGCAACTTCATTAGCTTGCTTTATGGAGCCTTTTAGTAAGCAAGCTAATAAGACATGCTTTATTTCTGTCGTTGGAAAGGAATTGCTCCTGAGTCATGGTCACCACCATTAACTCGGTGAAGATGACCTCAGGAGTAGTGTGTCTTTTGCTTCGGTGGGGGCGCTCAGCAGTTTTGGTTCCCTTGATAGGCAGGTCTTCTGGGTATCCATCAAACACCACACTTGTCGCACTTCAGATGTAGTGTCTTTTTAGGTAGTCAGCGTATTTGGTTAGGATTAATTGGAATGTTTCACCATTCTTCCACATAACCCGGTGGAGGAGAAATCCACCATCAATGACAAAAGCTGCTCCTTCCAGGTTTACCTCATCAGTGGTGTTAACGAATCATATAACACTGACATGGAAGTCTTTCTCATTCCAATTGCATCGAACAGAGAGAATGCGCAATAGGGTGCCAGCTCATAATAAAAGAATTCTTAAAGATGTTTTTCTGATTTCTTGAGGAGTGCTATCCGGTGGAATATGGTTTCAGGGTCCCCATCAATGGTTACCTTAGATTTGAATCCTTGTATACTCACTACTTTTTTTTCAGACAAACTTGATTATGTCAAAGATTTGACCAACCAGAGCGAGCATTGAGGATTTGCCAATTTCAATGGCTCTGTGGCACTTGATTGAGTCATCTCTGACGGTTCCTGTGCTGATGGACATAACAAAATTATTAAGAGGGAAAGGATCATGGGATTGAAACCACTAATAAACTTCTGAAGGTCTGCTTTGTCAAGCTGCACTCCAGCATCCCTCGCATCAACATATTGCTCCGAGGTAGTGAGTGATACCCCACAAAACTCTTCAACCTGCTGGGTCACTGTAGTAACAGTTAGCATGGTCAGAATCCACCTACTCAGAGTACTGTCTGAAATGCCGCGACCATGACAGATCCCTCTGGTACTTTTCAACAAATGCATTAGGGTCTGCTCAGTCGTCATATTAGACTATATCCCACTCCAAAACTCATCAGACCTTCTGATAGTAAACCACCCATTGAGCGCAAAGCGTGTATAGTCTTCTTGGGATATTTTCTTTTCAAGGCCCATCATGTCTTGTAAATATAGCTGCACAGATTTAGCATACAGAAAATACCCACTGGCATGAAAATAGGGTAGAATTTTCTCAGCCTGGATGAATTGCTTCATCAGAGTAGTCATGTTGAAGTAGAGAAGCCATAACTTAGCAATGGGACCATTTAGCTCCAGCTCTTCAAGTTTATGTGCAAACATTTGCTTCAAAGTTTCATGATCAAGGGCTTCCAAGGGTCTCGTTGAGGTAGACATCTCTTCAAGGTGTTGATCTGTTCTCTCATTGTCGCTAATTCTTGTGAGGATGACATGTGCGGGAGCCAAATTGCAAAGGATATGTGCACGAACTGCCGTTGAATAGGCATAGCCAGTCATAATTTTTTCTGCGTTTAAGCAACACAGAATAGCTCTTGCAGCCCACTTCCACTCATATTGTAGCTTATGGCTCCCAAGAATGACATCAAAAGATGAAACCCTTCCAACCGTACTACGACTACATCCAAATCGGAGTTTGGAGGGAAAGGTGCCACTATCTCACCTGCCTTAAGATAATGCCTAAGAGGCTGGTCATATGTAACAAAACAGACATTTTGTTTAATGCTTTTGCATTTGTTTATTCTAGTGAGATGTGAAGTGTACCAGTGTCACAGTTGTTGGGAGGTGCATTGATGAATGGAAGGAACTGTGTCTGTGACGTCGAGTACGGTTCAGAGCACGTTATTTGCTCCATGAAGCCATTCCAACCTGGAAGATCATCTTCTTTTCATTTACAAAAAATCCACTTAAAATCCGCCAGTTTAATGTTCACTCTTGAACAATTTTTCATCAAGTCCTCAAACATGATGCTCTTCAATGGTGCTCCACTATGTTCAAAAGTTGCTTCAGGAATTACACCGAATTCTCCAACTGTACTGGCTTTTGAAAAGTACTTGTTCTAGCAATTACAGTACCACTTGAAGAGGCAGATATTGCTGGCGTTACACATTCGATATCACCCATGGAATGGAAATTATTACTGGCCTCGCTGTAGGAACAGCAGAAATCAAGTTCACTTGCTATTTGTATTAGCTCCCTTGAGCCATATTTTCTGGACAGGAATGCTCCAACCCCAACTTGGACGGATGAATGAAAAGATGTAAGTCTGGTGGAACATATTACTGCATGAGCAGTAGAAATTACTTTGGTTCTGTCTTTCTGCCATTGGCCTAGTTTGCCTCTCTTTATGATTGAATCGAGCAACACCCCTAGAATTTGTGGAACTTCCCCCTCACAGTTTTCCAGAAAGCGTTGAGGATCTGGGTAACTGACAAGGTGATACACTTTGTAACGATAGTGCTGTTACAAATGACTTATTAGCTTTATCAGCCCCACGTTAGGAAAGCCATTTTGTAACGAAAAAGATGTTACAAAAGTTTAAAATAGTTAAATATATAAAAAACAATGTTTGTCCTGACTAGACAACATTGAATAATAATTTTAAAAAACTTGTTAATTATTAAAAATTGTATAGAATGTGCTTATATTTATCAACTGTAAACTATTATTTATAATTATGTAATTGTATTTCAATTGAAAGCTTAAATAAAATTATTTAAATTTATAACCTCAAAATCTGCTTGTTTTTTGTAAACAATCCTCTATAACACATGCTATATATTCAGTTTTCATCTTTTAAAGAACCACCTGTAACATACTGACCCAGTTCTCAACAGAACAGCCCGCCAGACCATATGATTGTCACGTCACATAGTCTATCGTACCATCCCGCTAAAATCCTATCTGCACTGTTACACGTGATTAACAAATATTATTCTTTATAAAAATTATTAAATGTAAAGTTTTGTAGGTTTGATCACTGTACAAGTACTTTGGGAATTGAATCGTGGATGCAAAATAAAAGAAATTTACTCACATAATGACTGACTATAAGATTTTAATTAAACATATTAATAAACATATTCAATCTTATGAATATTAAAATTTACTATGTTAATAATTTAATTTTCTAAATAAATAAAAAAATGAAAAGGAGCAGACAGTATCAAAAATTTAAATATACTTATATCTAATACTTGCAAGATTCTTTATACGCAGTTCGGTTATGGTCTATAGCACATCGCGCTTGTTCACAGTTCGTTGTTTTATTTAAAAATTTTCACTTTTATAAATTTCGACGACTCTAGAAATTGATTAAAACACAGTTTTACTTAACTCACACCTTGATTTTTCACATCCGTCAATATCAAAAACATACAACGTTCTCAAACGTATCTTCAACGCAAACTAGGCCTCTGACCACTTTTTAGCTTAACTCATAGAAAATCAATTTTTTCTACCAAAATTCACTCCAACGATGAATATCAGTACAATGACTGATATTTTAACTATGTCGAGTCAACTTATAACTAAAAAAACTCACATTATACTATTAAAAAACACCTCTCCATCTTTAACATGCGTCTCCTACCTTTTGTTTGAAATTAACTGTCTGCTTTTTAAATATTATTTGTTAATTTATTTCTCTATGTTGACCATTGACTATAAATAATAATAATGCTACTATTTTATAATTTATACACATTCAAAGAACTGCATATGTTACAACTTTTGAACGTGTATCTTCCCGGATTATATCACCCGCTGCTTTAACAATTCGGAGGCGTTTTTGCTCATTTCCTGTTTGGATTTATACCATTGCTGGGACAAGATTTTATAACCAGTATTGCGGAAGCCGAGTACTGTGTCTCAGTGTTGACCAACTGATATAATGATGTCAATCCCATAATGGAAAGACAGAAGATAAAACCATAAGTCGCAGTCCCGTTTTCAGTAGGAATATTTACTTGTTTCCAACCTGCAACAAAACAAATTGTAAATTGAAAATTTTACATAACATATTACTATATTTACTAGGTACAAGACTAGTACTATGGTGTGCTATAGCCCCCCTACCCCTTACCCCTGGTGTGTTTTACTCTTTCAGACCCAATTGATTGTAAATGTTTGACCTACATAATTGATGCCATTCGTATATATAGTACACATACGAAGTCCTTATTGTCAACAAGTTTCATTTTAATTTCCATATTAGCTCTTTAAAGTAAATATCAGGTCAGCATTGACAACTTCGGATAACCTTGTCTCCTCAAGGTTATTTGTGTGCCTTTTATCATAGTAAATAATACAAATTACGTTTAAGATCTCAGTAGCCTACTATCTATAACTTTTAAACAAACAGGAATGCAACTTCAATACGAAAAAGGCTGCAACAAAAAAGTTCCCTACTCCCCACAACCTACACAATCAATGTGAGTTGGTTAAACTTTTACCGGAACTGTACGGAAACGGGTAGTCCAAAATATTAACTTCTGGTCTCATCAAACGCAGAATTTATTCCTCTATAACTTTTGTATGGACCACTTTATTGATGATGGGTTAGTTTAGATGATATTACCAAAAAACAGAAGTTAAAACGAAAATTTTCATAGATATGTAAAACTAGCTGAATACCCGAGCTTCGCTACGGGGAATTGTTTTGCATCACTATACCCCCGTCAATTCCCTTCGTCAAGGTATGTTTTCTGAATAATTTAAATCAATTAAAAATAAAGAATTCAGAGAGAAGAGCGTCTTCTTTTTCAACCGCTAAATCTACACACTGATAAATCACAGCCTTAGCTGGATGTTGCAGATCGAACAGATA
Organism: Philaenus spumarius; assembly: GCA_018207615.1. Classification (NCBI taxonomy): domain Eukaryota; kingdom Metazoa; phylum Arthropoda; class Insecta; order Hemiptera; family Aphrophoridae; genus Philaenus; species Philaenus spumarius. The sequence continues at coordinate 529,961 of JAGFPH010000369.1, forward strand.
CGACTTTAATATGCGCATGCATAGATCGGAATAGATTAGTTCAGCTTTACGCATTTAAATATTTCCTTAAAACTAATAAATGCCAAATTTCACATTTTTATAGCTTTAAGGAAAGAAAACCAATTATATTTATAGTTTTTAGGGGTTGTTATCACATTTTCACCCCTTAGAAGCACATAACAAAATGTAAAACTGGTTTACTTTTTATGTGTTTTTCAAGAAATAAATGTACGAAATTTCAGCTTTCTAGCTTTAAGGAAAGTATAAAAATTAATTTTAATTGTTTTAGGGGTTGTTTCAACCCTTAAAGGACAAATATTTTAAAATTATTTCTTAGTGCCTATGAGCATACATACGTGTACCAAATTTCACGCTTCTCGACATGTAAAACTGGTTTACTTTTTGTATGTATCTTGTAAGAAATAAATGTAAAAAATTTCAGCTTTTTGTCTTTAAGGAAAGTATATCAATCGGGATAGATTTGATCAGCTTTACGCATTTAAATATTTCCTTAAAACTAATAAATGCCAAATTTCAAATCACTAGCTTTAAGGAAAGAATACCAATTAATATTTAATATTAACATTTAAATATTAATGCGTAAAGCTGGTTTTAGGGGTTGTTCAACCCTTAAACGCGAAATATTTCAAAATTCTTTTATAGTGCACCTCTAGGGCCAATGAGCAATATGTGTACAAAATTCCACGTTCCTAGGACATATGGTTTTTGAGATATAAAACAACAATATTTAGGTTCTAGGGGTTGTTTCAACCCTTAGACGCGAAATATTTCAAAATTATTTCTTAGTGCACTTCTAGGGCCTATGAGCAATATATGTACACAATTCCACGATCCTAGGCCATATGGTTTTTGAGATATAAAACAACAATATTTAGGTTCTACGGGTTGTTTCAACCCTTAGACGCGAAATATTTCAAAATTATTTCTTAGTGCACTTCTAGGGCCTATGAGCAATATATGCACACAATTCCACGATCCTAGGCCATATGGTTTTTGAGATATAAAACAAACAATATTTATGGTTTTAGGGGTTGTTTCAACCCTTAAATGCGAAATATTTTAAAATCCTTTCTTAGTGCGCCTCTAGCACCTATGAGCAATATATGTACCAAATTCCACATTCCTAGGCCATATGGTTTTTTAGATGTAAAACAAACAATATTTATGGTTTTAGGGGTTGTTTCTGCCCTTAAACGCGAAATATTAAAAAATCCTTTCTTAGTGCAAATCTAAGGCCTATGAGCAATATATGTACCAAATTCCACATTCGTAGGCCATATGGTTTTCGAGATATAAAAAAACAATATTTATGGTTTTAGGGGTTGTTTCAACCCTTAAAAGAGAAATATTTCAAAACCCTTTCTTAGTGCGCCTCTAGGGCTATGAGCGATGTGTGTATCAAATTTCACATTCCTAGGAGGTATGGTTTTCGAGATACTGTGATGAGTGAGTGAGTCAGTGGTATTTCAGCTTTATATATAGGTTTGTCCAACTTTGATCAGTCCTAGTATGGGAACGAATGGTCCAACGAATATGCATCTGGTCTCATTCGATGTAGAAATCAATGCTCTACAACTTTTAATAGGGACATGTTTTCGACATTGTGAGTCGATATAACCGTAAAACCGCAAAAATAGGTACCTCTTTTGGGGGGTACATTCTTACCCCCCACCATTTAAGCACAACTCCGCCGAGGGGTGAGAGGGAGAACCTAGGATAGTCATATTGGGCCACAAATGAAGCCATTAAAACAATAAACCCTTTTGTATCAATTATTTCCAATTCATCTATTTTTTTTGTTGGTTTTTTTACTAGCCTATAAACCTAACATTTATACTAAGGCGACAACATTTTTCTTGTGATAGTTATTGTATACCAGAGAAATCTGCTACTCACATCTAGACTTGCTTTGCATCCAAGCCGTGTTGTAGGCAACTGCCCTTTTGACAAAAAATGAATGTAACACTGAATGCTTGAGTAACACTTTTCATTAATATGAATTAGGATTCAAGTTTTGATAATGATACTTTACGTTATTTATAATATTTAAATTGTTATACTTTTAGTTAAACTGGACACTATTTTGTGAAAAATTTAATATTTATTAATATTATTATTCCACACTATTTAATTTTTTTTGGAAACCTCTATTAGTTTGCGCAACAGGTGATACCGCAGATACCATGAATTTATGTAAGACCTTTAGAATTGTAACTAATTTCATGAAATTTTACTTTTTTAAATTCTTGCATTTCATGGCCTTTTTTCTTTAAGTAGCTCATCAGACCTACCTTAGTAGTGGTGTTTCTCTAGGAGTTTGTTTGCAATTTGTAACTAAGGATGGCAACATAATTAAAAACATTTTATTATAACTTTTTGCACTAGATATGGATTAATCAAATACTTTTTAACAATATTATATCTCAGAAGTAGAATTGGATTGTTAATTGGTCTTTTCAAAATGTTTATTTACACTTAGAAAATATAAATATAGAACAGCAAACCAACATAATGATTAGTTTGTGCGACTTATACAATTAAAAATTATATTACAATCCATAATGAATATTTTGTGTTTGTTCATTTTCAGGAAACATTTCAATCATCATCAAGGTTTGTGTGGACCTATATTATTGATGCAGCTGAGTTCTGGACGGAATATGTGAAGTCGGAAACAATAGAATCTATTAAAGATGTCTGGAATGATGCTAAACCAGTAATGGAAGACTTTTTGGATGACATTAAGTATGTATAAAACAAATGTGAAATTAAAAATATTATAATTTAACTGACTTAATAAAAGTGAGATATTCTGAAAGTTGTGCACTTTTAAATTTTGATGGGTTTTTTTTGTCAATCCAATTATAATAAGATATCACTCAAATATTTGGTGGATCACATCAATATGGGTATTTGATAAAAGTGAAGATAGTGGGTAATAAAAATAACTTTTTGTACGTAAGAAAGTTTGAAATTAAGAGTTTGTTTGGCATATCAGACTACCATGCTTGCTAAACTGGTAAGTACTCAGTTATTTTATTTATACCGTACTTATAAAGAACTAACTTTTATTTAAATAACTTCAACAAATAAAGAACCAGTTACTTAAAAAAATAATACAAATAAATAGCTGTTAATTGTAAAATAAATTAGTAATTGTGATGGTTTATATTTCAGGAATGTCGACATGCTCAAAGAAGATATTGAATACTTTAGGGCAATATTTAATGAATCATACGATGCAAACGAATTTTATATGCAAGATATATATAACATATATCTATTGCTTGCAGAGGAAATTGCTTTCAAGTTAGTATATTATTTCTGTAAATTATAGTTAGGGTATGTTGATTTTTAACATATATGGTACTCGGTAGTTCACACTTTTTAGTTTTAAAAATATTATTGTACCATTTTCAGCAGTCATGGGTCATGAGAAGTATAAGTAGTACTCCAAAAATGACAATAATATTATTATTTTAATCAGTTTTCTTTGTTCCTAGGAATTAATAAAACTAAAATATACCAAATATATAAAATTAAATTTTGTAAATTTTATGCCATAAAATTATCAATTATTTTTAGATTTTCAAATTTAGACTGAAACAAATTTCATTCCATTTCGTAGTTGTATATTATTAAAATTATTTGTAAGACCTAAAGTTAAAAAAAAATGCCTTTTATACTGCCGACAGAAGTAAAGAATTCGAGGCAGTTTAAATGTCTTCGCTACTACAATCCAATCAGAAAACATAAGTATTCTGTAATAATAAGCGTGTATTCCGTAATCCGTAAACCAAAGCCGATATATCAAAGTCCTAGTATGCCGTAAATCAAAAACTAAATTATAATAAAAGCCGCGAAAACAAACCTACTCCAACGAAAGACAAAACTCAACTGTCAGCTTGGCGCTTAACATGGCTAGCGAACGCGAAAAGGGTAGTAGTTTGGCCAAGGTCAAACACTTCCAGCGGATTGCTGCCTCGCATTCTTTACTTCTGTCGGCAGTACATTCATTTTTGTATGTTGGAAAAAAATATTTTCATTAGCTGCATATTATTATAAAAATCTATATTTATTTCATGGCATTTATTTTGTATTTTAAATTCCAAAAAGTTATCAATAATTTATAATTTTTGAATTGCCCTGAAATAACTTTCATTCTATTTTATATTTGCATAATTTAATATTTTGTAGTTGTATTAAAATGATGTGTAAGTCCTAAAGTTAAGAATACATTTTTTAAACAATCACTTAGGCATGTTGGTAAAATTATTTTATTTTTTTAGGTTTGATTTCCAAGTACTAACTACTTCCTTTTTTTCTTTGTCCATTGTTTTCTCCAATTTTGTCTTCTTCCTCTAACGTATGTGTCATAACTCCTAACTCATTCTTGTCGCATTAAAATGTCAAAAAGACTAATATAGTTGGCCTAACGGTTGGTTGGGCCAAGCTGGCAATCGGCTCAAACTCAGTTTGTATTGTGCGTCCAAACGTGTCTCCCACGGTCGTTTCCACAAAAGCAACTACATTTAGATATTTCAAAACAATTTGATTGAATATTTAAATATTCTTGCAGTTCCATTTAAAATAAACAATTGTTTCTTATGACTGCATTCATATAAAATTAATACGTATATTGTTAAATTGTACTATTTCATTGGGCATACATTAAGGATATTATGTAAGATTATCTGTTTGAAAACTGTTAATAATTTAATTGAATATATTTATAAATAATAAAGTACTTCTAACTTGTTGTGGAAGGAAAATATACTTTCTGTTCAATGGTGATTCAATAGAAATCGTCATCCTAAATTAAGCCATGTAATTGCCAAATTGGGTTTACTCAATATTTTATATATTTTTAGAATAATATGGTGCGTTTTTTATTCCTATATTCATATTGCTTTTATTATTATTATTATTAGTCTTTGTTTTTTTTTTTCAGTAATAGTCAGTACTCGAGGCCAAAATAAAATGCTAACCACTTAGTCATTTAGAATATTATGTTTTAAAATGCTTACAGAGTGTCATATTGTTTTTTTTAAATTTGTATGTATAATTAGCGGAATTATTTTTAGGGACAAAATGGGAAGCTTACCTAAGATTGTGAATGAGTTATGGAATATTATGGGAGAGACAGGGGAAACAATTCGACAGTCTATAGTATGGGTGACTGAAACAGTATGTACAATATTTTCACTGTTTTATTAGTTAAGAAAATTCTTATTATTTTAATCTTGTCTTACTAATTCTGAAAAAAACAACTTAACTGTTTAAAAAATCACATTTTTTAAATTAATGTGATTGAAATTATTTTACGTTGACAACAAATATACTATTCATATGAAAATATTAATTACCATACCTAGTTTCTAGTATATAGCTCCAACAATGATTGTGAGAATTCGAGCCTTTTTGTGGGCATGTGAAAAGAGAGGCTGAGAAAAGTCTTTTCATTCATCAAGAGCACTGTGTGTTTCAAAGTGCATTGTTATGAAGCAGCATCCATGTATTCACAATGACTGGTCCCACAGGAGCAAGCCATTTCCACAACCATTCATGAAATATATGATAAACATGCTGATTGAGAGTCTGTCCTTTAGACGAAAACTCTTTACGGACAATTCCAGTATTATAAAAAACAAACAAACAAAATAGCACAGTTTTGCTTTTAAATTTCTTTTTCGTTTTTTTTTTTTTTGTGACGTGGTGAGTTGGCCCACTCCTTGCTCTACTATTTATCACCGATAATAACATTTCCTATAGAACCACCATAGAAAACCAGAATCACTTTCATTTTGCTCCATAAACCACATTTCTATTATGTTGCCTTTCTTTTCAAGAACGAGGTTTCTGGAAACCATCTTCTTCATTCCTAAATTTGATGAACTGCACTGTGCTTCAAATGAAATTTTTCTGCTAACATTCTTATAGTTAATCAACAGTCAGTCCACACCCCACGTCTCTGATTCAATGTCATTGTCAGCTGCTGTTAATGTCCACGGCCTTGTCAGTGTGTATTCCCAAAAACAAATTGATGTAAAATATTTTCAAACCATCTGAATACCTGTGCTTTTGATAAAGATTTCTCTTCATATGTCTGTTTAAAATTTGGAAAGTTTCTGGTAGCATTGTTAACAAAACATGGTTGCACAATGTTTGAAATTTTTACTATCACTAATTTCTGTAACACTGGACATAAACTCAATTCAAGACTAGTATGTTTACATTTCACATGGCAACAATAAACTGTAAATATCCATACTGAATAATCTTTATTTATTTAGTTATCTATTAAATGCAACATTACATTGTTACCATATTGAACACAACATAATCAGTATCATTACATAATTTAGACGTTATAATTATTCAAAACTTGAGAAAGATTTGGTTTACAACACCGACTCTTTAAAACAAGATGATCCTTGTAGATTTTATGAAATATTTTCTTATATATCAGAACTTTAAATATGTACAAAAACTTTATTTTATTTGTAAAATTGTAATTTGTAGTGCTAAGTCAATATTATCATATTGATTCGGTTGTTAAATTAAAACACATACTGTTAGAATCCAATCACTGTTTATTTGATCACAGTTTGTGGATTCTAACAGTGTGTGTGTTTTTATTTAAGAACATCATTATGATCAAATTTCACAAAGTAAAAGCCTCAAATTTCAAAATTATTATATTGATATTTGTATAGAAAATTTGTAATACTTTTGCTAAAATTAAAACCATGTTTATAGTGTTTACTAGTTACGTATTTTTATTATTTCAGTTAAAACGAGCCTATACAAGATTTCTGGACTTTTTCTCAAAGTTCTTAAGTGGAGAAACAACCCAACAGCTTTCACAAACTGTTTCTAATATTTTTGAGAAATATGACAAGGTATGTATTTTAAATTTTGTTACAAGTTTTGTATTTGTGTTTACCTTTAAATACATTTTTGAAATTCAATCAGGGCAATGCATTATGTAATCAAATGTACTCTCAATACATTTGTGTGTGCTCAATTCTATTATATGTGCTATATTTATCTAAGTGAAATTTTTTTAAATTTGTTTTGGTTTACAATACATTTCAGATACTGATACTAAATAAAACAGTCTTAAGAGATATTAAACTTGAATACAGACCTTGCTTGATTGCATAATTCAATAGTTTTACTTGCTCGGATATAATACCCATGTCCCAACCCAAAGCACATTTCACCGTACCTGTCCTTAAGGGAACTTTTAAAAGTACTGTACAAAAGTCATTTTGAATTGCTCCTATAATTTGTTAAGTTACTTGGCTTTTCCATATAACTCTTTAATAATGGCAATCAAATATATGGCGCTTTATTGTCTTAGAGCTACCAATGTGGCATCTTCCTTTGCTCTTAGCAATTTGTTATATGGTAATTTCAAGCTCCATTATGTTTCAACCAAAAACCTAAATATTTAATAGTGTTTACAATGTTAAGTTCCTTCATCCCGTAGTACCATTTTCCCCTGTTTGATTTCCTGCTTCCTCAAACTATTTTGCTTTTATGTACATTTACTTTTATCTCCCATGATTAACAATATTTTTCTGGAGGAATAGTCCTCTCTGAAAACCCACTACAGTTGTTGATAGAATGACTATGTCGTCTGCAAAAAGCAAATACCTTTTATGGATAGTGGACGAGTATTGAACCTAAGGATATCTATCAACAACTAGATTATCGATAGGTAATAGACTACAAAAATAATCGGTAATACTTTATAGCCCTGCTTCACCCATATCTTACTCTTAAATGTGTTGTCACACCGTGTCTCATTCTTATATTAAACCTAACATTATCATATATTTTTTATTTAGTTTATTAATCGTGCCTAAACACTGTCAGGGTTGTTGGTAAATACCACCAACCAATAAGTACTAAATTTACAAAAGAAGACCAAATTAAATTAGAAGGCAATTTATCATAGAGGCAAGTCCAAAGCGGATGCCCAGTATAAGGTTTCAGCCTGAGGACAGCATACGGCAGCATTTACAAGCACGTAGGTCAAATCTGTAAGAGCATAAATAATGTCAAATGTACCCAAATCGATAGCCAATCATAAGGAACCAATATTCAAACGGACCAATCAGGGTGAGCCAAGTAAAGGCGACAAAAAAAGAAGGTGGGACAGCAATGTGTGAAAAACATAGTCTATTACAAAATTACAAAAACGTGGTATCTCCTAAATTAGGGTTCATTTTTCTGCAAAGAGCCTGTATTTGTAAATAAAAGTTTATTAGTTTCTGACTGTTTAAGTTTTATTTGCTAACATCATTTGTAATTTTTGGCTTTGTGCTACTGGTGTAAATAGGTGTACTAGTTCATTCTTTGCATTCTCCCAGGTTATTTCCCCATCTTGATTTTTAGTTATAAAACGTTCATACCAATTTAAAGCCAATTGGGCCAGATATGTTGCCAATAAATTTATCTGAGTTTTTGGTGTCCACCAATTAGCTTGTGAAGCTATCTCATATCGGGAAATGAATGTATGTATATCTTCTGAGGGTGAATTTTTTGTAAGACTTGTTTAATTAATTGATACTGACTTTAGATCACTAGATGTTTACTTCTTGATGGAAATTTTGTAATAGACCACGTTTTTCTTTCATGGCTGCCCCACCTTCTTTTTTTGTCGCCTTTACTTGACTCACCTTGGTTGGTCCGTTTGAATATTGGTTCCTTATGATTAGCTAACGATTTGGGTACATTTGACATTATTTTATGCTCTTACAGATATGGCCTACGTGCTTGTAAATGCTGCCATATGCTATCCTCAGGTTGTAACCTTATACTGGGCATCCGCTTTGGACTTACGCTCTACGATGAATTGCCTTCTAATTTAATTTGGTCTTCTTTTGTAAATTTATTTCTTAATAATTATTTTTTTATAAGTTCTTGTTGGTTGCTGGTATTTACCAAAAACCCTAACAACACATCCCTGTACATTTTAATCTATGTCTCATTGCCGTACGGGATACTTTGTTTAAAGCCTTTTGCTTCAAATGTTTATTTACAAGAGTATTTATTGCAAAATCACTATGGGTTGTACGGCTCCCAGTCTGGTATATTAATACTTTATTTTAGCGTTCTGCCCATTTTGTAATTTTATAATAAGAGTATATATTTGGCTTCCACTTGATGGTAAAATTTATTCCTCTATAATTTTCTAGCTTACTTTCACTTTCTAAATTATTATCAGATGATATGAATTCTGTCCATACCTCAGCCGGAATACCAACTAACCCTGCCGCCTTTTTTAATGTCTGACGCGCAGTTGCAACTTCCCTCTCTGACATCACTCCATCTAGTACTGGAACATACACTGGTAGGATATACTCTACTACCCCAATCTATAATCTCCTTGTGTCCTCTCCTCCTAAAAATTATTTCAATCATTCTGTTTCCGAGTAGTATTTGACAAACTGAACTAGGAAGTATGTCCTAACACACTCTTTAGAACTTCATCTACGTTTACAGAATCACCTACTACTAAAGTATTATTAATAGCAACTGATTGTTTATCCCTCCATTCTTTTCTTAATACTAAATCCCTTTTGTATTGCCTTTTGCAATGATAAATATTTTTCTTGAATATAAAATGTATTACCTAGAGTCTTTACCACATGTTCCCTAACTAGGACCCATTGATGATTTTACCAACTATTCCGTTTATTTATTCATCTCACCCTCACCTGAAGGGTAATAAGAAAGAGTAAAATAGCAAATTTCAATAGTTGATATTTTGAAGAATCCCTACCAATCCATTGATACATTATATTAACTGCCTGTTCAATTAATCCATTATGTATGGAATATTTGATTAATATTCTAAAAAAAGTTGCAATATTATCTTTTTCATTACAAATAAATTCAGCGGAATTTGATGTGACTGTGCCAGTTCTAAAATATTAAATTGCTTTCTTTTATCAATTAGTTGTTCTGAAAGCAGTACATAATCAATCACACTACACCCATTACTAGAAACATAGGTGAATGTACCACTATCGCTCCCCCATTTACCATTCATTATGCCTAACTCAAAAAAAAAAAAAATAACTTACAGGTAACATAACTGTTCATAACTGGTAGCATAACTTCACTTATTTCTTCTGATAAATCAATGAAGAAGTATATGTTCTTGTATCTTATATAAACAGTTGTGATACAAGCCCATTGTTATTCCAATCTGCAGCTAGCTATAACATTGTTAAGTTGATTATTTATTAATCTTATACAATTCTTCAGATCTGGTTTGAAAGCAACTTCACTAATATATCTCCCTCTACTTCCCGCCCTCCTAATACTTTTAAACAATGATACCTTGTTATACTAATACTATCTTCACCTGTCCAAGTTTCTACTAATGCTATAATATCAAATAAATCAATAAATTATTTCACACATAACCTATTTAACTTACTAAGTAAACCTTCAATATTTAAACAATCTGTATACAGCAAGTACCTGATAAGTATCCTACACCTGCTTCTCCCTGGTCATTGCAGCTCGTAACAGGCTCTTTTGTCATCAACCAATCCTGAAGATTTCATCTTGATTTCCTAGAACACATTTCTATCCCTCTCCCGTCTATCATCACAAACAATGTTTGATGTGCTTTCTGGAGTTTCTTGATCTACCAATAACGTAAAGTTTGTATTCTCAAAACCTCGATAGTACTTCTTGGCCCTCAGGTCGTCTGTTTCTCTCAACTCTTGCAGTGTGTAATTCCTATCCTCCACCACCAGCTTGTGAAAACTCAGTGATCCTCTGTGACGCCAGACTTAGCTTTCATCATGTACCCCTTAAGTTCACTTCTAACTCCCTGCCTCGTTTACTATAATCCTCCGAGACCCCGATTTTTGTACCTGATAATTTTCTTGTTCCATTAAGAACTTCAACTTTTTTTATAACATAAATTTTACCATGATCGGGCCATCCCTCATTCGTTTCCTACCCACCCTATGAGCTCTTAAAATATAATAATTTAAGTTTATATTCATATTCTTAATAATATTGTCCTCCATTAAACCTTCCGATTGTTCCTTCATTTCACTCTCAGTATCTTGCACATTACCAAATGCTAGATTCGAGGGCTTGAAAAACTTTTCCAATCTATTTTTCACACAATACTTCTCTTTCATCTTCTAGTTGTGCACATTAAACTCTTAGTCTTGTATTTTTCCTTTAAACATGATCCTTCTTATCCCAAATGCCTTTTACAGTTTTCTCACTGCAATCAGTTTCTGGACCAGCTCAACACCACCGATTATCAATAAAATACTATAAACAACTGTAAAGAAATTCATTAGATTACAATCCGCATTATTTTTTCTAAATGATTTCGCATAACTACATACTGTAGCAATAAGTGCACGATAGATAGAAACGCCAACGGACATTATTTATATAACCACCTTTCTGGTTAACATCCAGTAAGTAAACCCAGTGGTTGTAGCTCGAGCATCGCTGAAGATTTAAACATTGTCGATGGAACGTGTTTGAATAATTAAACGTATTGTTTGTGAGACTCTGTGCTCAGGTTATATTCTATCAAAAATACCGTATCATCTCACAAGTCAAGCTCAATATTTATGTGTTTAATAAGCCTACTTACCTACAGTATAAAATTAATACATTTTAAGAACTACATTAGTGAAAAACTTCAATTGAGAAAAGACATTATATTAACTGTTACTAAATTCACTAAACTAAATTTATTTCATATGCTTATAGTATTGTACTTCGTGAAACTTCACATTAAGCAAATGCAAACACGATATTTCATAAAACTATATAACTTTTAATCAGTCCTCCAGTCCATGTTTTAAGCAACCTTGTATATACCTTAACACGTTTAATGCGGAAGAGTCAACATATGTCTATTTGGGGAAGCCTTCTATGTGGAGGGAGACGCATCATGTGAGTCATTGGTAAAGTGAACAGCTATACGGGTGGGGTAAGTTGTAGACTTGTCGAACAGGTATCATTGCTGTCTCGTCCCCAGAAAGAGCTCTGCTTTTATGTGATACTGGTCGTTCCCGATTCAAAGTGTTTCTTTCCTAGGTTATCAACTTTTAAACTTTTTTTGCATTTCTAAGATAAATTGATATTTGTTTCTTTGACTATTCAGATTTTTAAATTAATACTAAAAAACTATTTATTAAATACTGTTTACATTTATACACTTCATACAGACAGATTCAAATTTAACATAAAAGTTTAAAATTTGTGTTGTCTTTTTTTGAAAATTTTTTGTTTGGATGTTTATCACATCTAACCGTTTTTCCACATGCCTTAGGTATGTTGATATTTGTATTTTATTGTAACATTTATAACAAACAACTTATTTCAATGTATACATTTATTTCGTCTCTTTTGAATATATTTATTTTATATTATAACTAAATTATTTTCATTATTTGAAAATAATACAGGGCATGAGTCAGTTAGTATAGGTTTGTTCACCACGGCATGTGACGCAGAGTGTGCGTCAAGAAATTTTACATTTTATTTTTATAAAAAATTATATTTTAATTGAAAATTAACCCAAGCTATGGGAGCAAATTCATCAGCAAAAACACATTTTGTATAAATCCGCCAGATGGAAGGTTCTTATCCGCATTGAACGTGCTAACTAGAGAAACTATGGATGGGAAGACTGATTCAAAGTTGTAGAATTTTCCTAAATATTGTGTTTCTGTATCATTATATTTATTTTTAAATACAAATTATATAACACAGAAAGACGATCATGGTTATCTGTTCACACAACTTTCATTATTTTATTGATATAATGTGTAAAGTATTAGTACAATCTGTATTAAGTTCCACTAACAGACGCATAGGTAATACTGTATGCTGATTTCTGCTCATAGTTTTTTGTTGGCCTAATACCAAGCCAAATGTGAGCTTAATGGTCGTACTGCTTTGTGCTAACTGTGGTGCTGGCACCTCTACTGAAGTAATAAAATAATATTGTAGTTGTAAAATTTTTAGTTATAAGTAAAACAAAGAAACATCTTTTTGATTTGTTTATTATGTGATTTACAGTTGATTAAGGATTTGCACGTGTCTTTCATTCATTATATTGAATCTCTTTGGGATCAAACTGCAGGTTTACTTGCAAACTACTGGGCAAAATGTCTACATGTTATAGAACCTGTATTCATTCAAATAGTGCATCACATTGAGACTGCATTCTGGACAGGAAGTAAACAAATTATAGGTAGGCCTACAGTAACTACTCATTGTGCAATTTAAAATTTTAAAACATTCCATTCAATTTTTATTTGACAATTTTCTGCCTATTGGGAACGGGAAGAAATGATGTTCTTTTGAAAATGATGTTTTATTTTACTAAGTTTTATATTTCAACACACAACTATAACAAAACATACTTTTGTCATATAATCTATTTGAACCATTCTTTGTAATTATTGGACCTATTTTTCCAATACCCTTTAAACAAAAATTCTCTCAAATCTGAATGTCCCATTAAAGGGCTTGAAAGCAAATTAAAATATAATAAAATAAAGATCGGCACAATATAGGCAGCAAATTAAACAATAAAAAACAAACCTCTGCCAAGCATTTTTGACACTGCATACCATTTGAAATACATAAGTCTCTTCCGTAACTGCCTTTGCTTAAAAAACAATCGTTTCCACAATTAAGACACCATAGTTCAAAGTTCTGTCATAACTGTTTAACCCTTTCAAGATTAATGATGTTAGGGAACGTCGTGAGCTCCCATTTTAAGTGGAGTGACTTCTGAAACTTGAAAATGCCTACTGGAGTAATACGTAAAAAAATTTCTCTGAATTCGTGAAACCTCAAACATATGCCATGGCACCCATAGGTTGTGTCCTTTAGCTTTTGCTATTTTGTTGTTGTATTGAAGCATATGTATCATTGCTTTTGAAACTTCTTTGTTTGTCCCTCTGGTGACAGAAGTGGCTTAGGAAAGTGACGCCCCGTCAGGTACAATTGATGTTTGACTCCTCTTTGTACTACTGGTCTAGGGACAATAGCTCTTTCTTTTCTCGGTGTGACATGCATCTCAAATATCTATCTTGGGAAGACTTTTATAATTGGGGAGCTGTACAATAATATCCCAACTACACACGTACAAATAATAAACACAATGATCTAACTAATAAAATATGGAATAAGAATAAATGGCATCCGCAAAAAATATAACTCAGCATATTTTACTGAAAACTTTACTTTGAAATAGTGCCCAAATACCTGTGGCGTGCTACTAGTCTACAGTGAGATGATTGGTTCTAACCATTTCATCCAGGAAATAGTGGACAAACACCTGTGCAGCCTTACAGATAGATGATTGGCTATTTGACATTTTTGTTCCTGTAGACAGTGAATCAGTTTTACCTAAATAGCAAACCGCCCCTTCTAACACTTCTTCCCTCTCAATAAAGGTTGTTACTCTCACATGCATGCCTTTCTGTATTCCGCTCAGACATTTCAGTGACCTCGTATCAAAACTATTTCGTTTAAAGTGTCTAAAAAATGAATAAAAGCTGTGAGACTAGCAAACGACTACATTTGAGGTTCTAGAACGTCACCTCTCCTTTTGTGATAATTTACATGAGGCGCCTAGTATCAAAACCCTCTAAGTCCCCCAGCTGATTTTTTCGGGAAATGTACAAAAACTGTAACAAGCGAGTCTGTGAACAGAATTAAATAATTTTTTCACCAAAAAATCACCAATTTTTTTAGAAATAGAGTGGTAAAATAAGAAATATATCAGACAAACAGTTGTTATCTTATGAGGAAAAATGTAAATGCAAAATTTGGATTTAGCGGGTTTTGAGACTAAGACTGGGATTTAGCGGGTTTTGATAATAAGACTAGGATTTAGCGGTTTTTGAAACCAAGAAGTTAAAACTGCAATGGGGTTTCAGAGGAATAATTTTAGATCACTCTAATTTTAATTACTACTTAATTAGTCTAAACTAAACATACTGTTTATTAAATTTAGGTTATTAAAAAAACACTTAATTAAAATCTCTGAATTTTATTGATACAAAAATTTTTATAATATGGAAACTTTATAACAAAGTTATTTTGTAAAAACTGTGTTTAATGTCTGGTACAAGTTTATATCTTCCTTCACAGTTTAGTTTAGTGCTACTTGTAAAATTATTAAAATAAAAACAAAGTATTGAAAAAAATAAAAAATCAATTAACAATGGTACAAACTGTAAGTAAATTGTTTAACAATACATCATAATCATTTTGTAATAAGTTTGACACCATCAGCTATGCAAGTTCTTTGCCAAACACATTACACAACATCAGCTGAGTCTACTTCTTCATCAATAATCACGAAGTTGGAGTCTTCATTATCACCAATTTCAGTCTGAGTTTGATTTTGCCTCTCCAAATTCAAATAGAAGCTGAGCACCTCATTATTTCTCCATTCTTCACCGAAATGCTTAGAAAGTAATTTGCCCACATCTTTTATTTTATCAGCTTTTACTTTAGTACCCTTTTTAACCGTACTCGGTTGAATGTGGGCCATGGTATGATTAGCCTTCGTAATACGTCTAGCGTTGCAAATGTTGCTTAGGTAGTTAACTTCACCCTGGAACAAAACGTTTCCTTGATCTCTTGCCCTTTTCAAGATTATTCTTTTGCTGGGGTTAAACTTGAAATGCCAGTCTCCAGGCTTTTTTTGAACCCTTTCAGCTTCTGTTTTCCAATCTTGGACTTTAACAGATGTACCAACTTTGTCGACTGTTCCATGCTTGCTCAAAACTTTCTCATACTCCTCTGGTTGCAGGATGGTATCTTTATTTTTAAGATCTTTTTCTATCAACCCAAAAACTCTATCCGGTGGAAGAAATGAATGGCCAACAATTGGGAATGTCATTTCTATAGAGTTAATTTCTTTAGGGGCTTCTGTAACCAGCCACTTTCCTAGCATAGCAGTGACTATGGTGTTTTTATTTTGGCCACCACAGCCATCTGCAAAGCATTTGAGCTTTGTTTTTCCTTCAAAATTACAGCTTTTCAAATGATCGTACAAACATGAAGCAATGATGTTGGAGTTTTTGGCATAGTCACTTTCGCACCAAGTGTAGCAGTGCACGTTTTCTTTTTCCAATTTGCATTTAGAATTACCCGTGACTAAAGTAAAGTTATAAAAAGAATACTGTCTGCTAAAATACGCCGATTGGTCTGGCACTCTGGGTAGAAGTAAATTTTTTTGGCAATCAAATGTTACGATTAAGGTCTCATTATCATCGGATTTCAAAAGAGAATAAAAGGCATCAGCCTTTAGTTTGTGAACCCGTTTTAGAGTTTCAATCTCATTTCTTTTTGTGTCATCTTTTTCCGTTTTCATTTGTTCATCAAAGAAAATACATGTAGAACAGGCATCAGTTTTTGGTGACCCAAATCCAAAATTAAAATTTGTATTAACAACTTCACGAAAATAGCTTTCTTTGACTTGAAATTCTTCCTCTTGACATTCATTGTACATTTTATACAGCAAAGCAATATTCAATTCAGCTGGGAAATAGTTCCTATAGGTAGCTCTATGTCTGTTATAGTGTGACTCAATTACTTTTAATTGTTGAATAAATTCAAGGATTTTCTCCTTTCGTCCAGAAAACAGTTCCATTTTTCTGTTTCCGCCTCTTGTTTCAGTAGCTATTGCCCCTCCGCTCGCATGGTGTCTTTTCATTACGCCTAAAACCCTGTCTTTCTTTAAGCCTAAGATTTTTAAAAAGGCGTTCTGACATATTCTTACTTGTGAACCATCACGCAATTGAAAGTAATAAAAGAAAGTAAGATTCCTCTCACGACTGCTGTCACTCGGTCTAAGTCTTTTTTTTGGCAGTGATTTAGTATGCTTCAAAATGAAGTTATCTTGCTGAATTTTATTTTTTGAAGAGTAGAAGACCGAATGAAACTTTGAGATGTCTAGAAGAGACAGAGAATCACATTTGTATGCATTTTCCTTTTTATGATTGCAGCATGGCACACCAGGCGGTTCAGTTGCTGAGTATCTGAAAAAAACGCGTTTGTTAGGTTTTTCAGATTGATGGAAGATAAATCTGAAACCCCTTTGCAGCATAACTATAAGAATATAACATAATAACCTACCATATCGGTCTAATTGACACCTAACCTAACCTTATTTAAGTTTTTATTAGAATACTTACAGCTGAACCCGTTTTTTCTCGCGCTTCCATTCCTGTTTCTTAGGAGTCTTCTTTCTAGCAAGATTACTAGGACACAGTCTTAAGTTAGTACCCACTGCATCTTCCATCCCAAGATATAATTAAAGATACTTTAACTAATAAAATATAAGAATTTTTCACAAAATTCAGCAATACAATCACAATAATGTTCTGAAAACACACTACTGTTGACTGCTCCAAGTTGTCAACAACTCGCAGAGAATCCTGGGTAGTCACGTGACAAAACCACGTGCTCCTATTGGCTGTTGTGGATTTAGCGGATTTTGAAACCAAAAATGTCTAACTTCACTCTGAATGTAGCGGGTTTTGAAACCAAGGCACATTTTTTACATTATTTTTCAATTGGATATAGAGGGATTTGACACAAAAGAATGTTAAATTTCAATTCAGCATGGAAAACCCTATAAGAAGCAATATCTAACTCAATTTCGAAAAAAATTGGACTTAGCGGGTTTTGATACTAGGTGCCTCACATGACGTTCTAGAACGTAATTACCATTTAAGTATAATTTGCCATACTGTATACACTCCTTAAAGGGTTAACTTTGTCATTTGCTTTTCCTGCCTTTTCCCAGCAAATTGAGTGGACTGTAGTTGATGCTATAATGTTCATAAATAAATAGCACAACTCAAGAAAACAATCAAACACAAAAACCAAAAAAATACAGATTAAGTTTTTAGTTCAAACATTTTGTACTAGATACTTTGTGCACCTTTGTCCATTCTTTAATAGATTACTCATTCATAATCAGTTACTTTTGTGTTTGTTTAGAATCAACAAAAAGTGAAAGTGTCATAAATTCAAATGTTTTATTTTTTAATTTAAATGTTTGAGTGTCACGGAAGTAAATGACAATTAAAATCACTGGCAGTGGACAGAAAATAGAGGATACATTGATGAATGAAAGAATATTTGGTTATTTTATAACAAAGTAAATTCAGAAATAATTTCTTATCCTGATTTAAAAATATCTTATGAATTCCAGTTTGGTCCAGAGGTACTGCTCTTACTAAGAGCATACTGAGTAACAGGAGATTTACTCCTGTAACTCCAAAAAAGGATTTACTCCTGTGATTAGGTAAAAAGGATTGGATAGTTATAAAATTCAAACCAAAACAAAAATATGCATCTGCACCTGTCTCATATAAATAGAATGAAGATGCAGAATTTTATAAAGGTGGCAACTGTACCAATTTAAAACAGAATATCTAGTTTTATACACAGAAGAAGTTTTACTATTTGGTTGCAAAATACAACTAAGATTGTTATAATAATAAAACGTAGTTGCTAAAGATGGAATACATCATACATAAGCCTTCAAAGACTTAAATTTTCAAGTGAAACATACACGAATAAGATTTATATAGCTAGAAATACAGTACATGTATATTGTAATATAAGTATTTAATATATCTACTATATTATAGACACGTAAAATATATAAAAATTTTCTGTCTTATAATACATTACTGTATTCTACTTAAATTTTTTCAGCATTTATGTATCAAAAACAGAACCAGTTTTTGAACTCACCCTATTTCTCGAAAGAGTCTAAAATTAGCCAAGAAATGGACAAATTTTACAAAGATCTAACCAAACAAGACTTCTTTTCAAATCTTAGCAAATATGCATCAATCTTTCTAGGAGTTGTGAAAGAAAAGTATTTTGCAGTTGTACCTTTTGGTAAGTTTGTAAAATCAATATTATTAATTGTATCTTGATTTCAGGAAGAATTAAAGATGTTTTAAACTAGAAATATCTGTGTTCATATTCGTTTAAATTTAAGACTGAACGCAAAGTTGATAGAAACTTTTAGGGTGATGGTGGAATCAATCATATAATGTGGGTGTCATTTTTTACTTTAAATTCAGGAATAATGTTTGGATTGAAGCTAATAAAAGAAATTTAAATTGAGATATCTATAGGGTAAATTGTTTAAACAGTTATTATGCAAAATCAATATATCCGGCAGGGCCACATTGTGCATGGTTAATCTTATAATGTTAATATTATAAGTTTTCCATAAAAAGCTTTTTTCAATTTTCTCAGAGAAAAATACGCTTATCAAAACTTACAAATTCTCATTTTAAAGGTTTTTTAATTTGCTACAACTTTTCCATTTAAAATATAGCGCTTGATCCAATTATTTACAAAATATAAGTGAAATACAGTAGAGTCTCACTATTAGGAACTAATTGGGACCGGTTTAGCAGGAATTTGGAATAGGCGGATTTCATGAATAATATCAACGTATTGACTTGTTAAGGTGTACGTTCTTGACACGGCATACGGCAGATGTGGCAAATGCTCTTGACCTCGTCTTATGCTACGTCGAACAACACGCTTCATCAACAATAAAAAAATGATATTATGTTCATGTGGCGATGGTGGAACATTACATCTTCAAGTCGATTCAGTGCTCTTTGTCAGAAAAAAAAATCACTGACTTTACGTCTTAATATAGGTTTACACCATCCGTTTTCTTCCAAAAACGAAAAGGAAGGGATCGGTTGTTCAAACGGTCCATTTTGTCATCCTGCAGTATTTCCGTTAGTACCGCATTGTCGAGAAAAAAATAAAATTCCTTTGAGATAACAAAAACGGAGGAGAAAAACGAATTAACGCAACCGGCAAGTGGCAACAACACTACTACTGCCTAGCTGTTTTATCTAATCCTTCCTTCTTTCTGAAGGACCTCAATATCCTTTTCACCGGAAGCTTGTTGGAGAAGCTTCCTGCAAAACGGATGGAAAACGTGAAGGAAACAAAACTGGACAGTTCCAACAGGCTATTGGAATTAAAACGCAAAGCAACGGAAGGGAAAAACGGATGGTGTAAGCCTATACACTTAAGTGTGTGTAATTTAGTTATTTTTTATGTTTAGCAGTGATTATAAATGATTCCACAGAATTGTATGAATTGAGCCGACATTTAAGTAACCGGCTTTCATTCCAATTTGGTTTCAAGCATTTTCATCAAGCTTAGGCTCTATATGTATGATCGGAAAAGGCGGATTTTCGGAATAGCGGGATTCGGAATATCGGGATTCGGAATAACGGGACTCTACTGTACCAAAACGGTAAACATTTTTACGATTTTATTGTTTCAATAATTCCACAATAAAAAATCATTGTTTCCAAAATTGGTATTTTCATCTGCAAACTATTCCCCAAGTTATAACGCAATCGGTTTAGCTGCCTTATATTTTGCTCTAACGACTGGTATGTATGACAAATATTGTAGGTCAGTTTAGAGGAATGAAGAAGAACAATAACACAGGTTTGTACGTTATTGTGTATTTTATAGGGTTTTCAAGCTTAAACTTTATGAAAGAGCTTGTGTTCTAGAACCTACCCAAAAATAAACTGTATAGATGGATCAAATAAATTAAATTAACTACATAATTAAATTGTTTGATTTCAGGCTATGAATTGAATGCAATTGCTTCAGATATTTACAATGAAATTAAAGTCTTGTACAATCTACCAGCTGTGAGTTTTACACTTGAAGCATCATATAAGATCTATTTGAAAGTAAGTCAAATGTATCACTAAAATTAAGTAATCATAACTGTACATTTAAAAAGATCAAATTAACACGATCCAGTACAACATCAAACTTGCAGTGCCTATAAAGTTCAAACTAACAAATTTCTTATAAAGTAATCAAACGCATTTTTTTAAAACTTCATATAAAATCAAATTAGTTATGAAAGGCCATATATGAACTTTATTTTAGGGTATTTTAAATTTTAAATTATACATAATTGAAAAAGTGACACAAAAATGTTAACAAAAAATAATGCAAATTACTTCTACCCAAAAGCATAAATAGAAAGTATGCCTAATTTATTCACTAGTCATATCTTCCTTTACGAGTGGCACACTATCTTAGTAATTTTAATATTTCACAAAAATTTAACTTTTTATAATGAACTTCATTTTCATTTTTTAAACCAATGCTGGAGTTTTTCACTTAGTTGATTTTGACAGATGGGAATGTTTTGTTTTTTGATGAAATAAAAATGTGTATGTAATAAAATATCCCCATATTCCAGTTTTTGAATTTCTATAAGTTTTAAACATAAACAATGTCTAACTATAAAACATTATGTTATTAGTTAAAAAAAATATTGTAGTCTTTTAGACTAAAATAATGCATCTGTTTGGACATGGCGAGACGGTTTGGTATAATACAAAATATATTTATTGTTTTTCAGGTAATTTGGGTTTTTGAATATTTTCAAATTGGGAATAAAATTCAAAAAGCTATACCTGTAGTGTACCATCAGTTAAGCAAGCTATCACATAATGCTCTTGAAAATGAAATGAAGTAAGTATTTCTTTTAAAAACATAAAATTGAAAATACATTTATTAAATTCCTTTGTTATTAACATTTAAAGAAAATATCAGAATAAAAAGGCAAAAGTTATTTAACAGTATTGGTTCTGCTATGCTATTTTCATTTTTTGTGTTAAGGAATCGAGATCCCAAAACCAAGTTCATCTTTGATCCAGAAAGAGGTTATATTCATTTAGAACAAAAACTACCAGTTCCATGGCATTCATTCAACGAAACACCAAGCTTTGCAGTAAGTTTAATTTGTATGTTATTATATTATAAACTAAAATATCACAAATTTAATGAACCATTCTTATTCGTACTATCCGCATATAGTTTGAACTGGTAAGTGTGTGAAAACTGTGCA
The DNA here is from genome assembly GCA_018207615.1 of Philaenus spumarius. Lineage (NCBI taxonomy): Eukaryota > Metazoa > Arthropoda > Insecta > Hemiptera > Aphrophoridae > Philaenus > Philaenus spumarius. The sequence continues at coordinate 551,961 of JAGFPH010000369.1, forward strand.
CTCACTTGCCTTTGTATTATCATCGATTAAAGACCTTAAGAACAAAAAGGTTAAGGTCTATAGAATCAAAGGTATTATACAAAACTCTAAAAGTTTATGGCCTCAAGTTGGTGAAAAATTCTTAAATTTACAAATAATTTTTAAGAAAGTTTATGCCTATAAATAGTTGTAAATAAATGTTATATGTTCATTAAAATATCTGTATATTAAAACTCAGCTGATTCAAAATGTGTTGATTCAGTAATCAGCTCTAAACGTCCATGAAGGACATTTCTCATTTACGTTAATAACTGATTTCATACTTTGAAACAATTTGTAGTTCAAATATTAATAGGTATGAATTACCTGTATACTGTCTGTCCAATCCT
>JAGFPH010000369.1:565721-611598 GCA_018207615.1 Philaenus spumarius
CTACTTAGTTATAGGATGTATTGCATCCTTTGCTTCCTATGTTTGCAGACAGATAGCTGTATAATTTCCATTTAATATGAGAATATGCAATTCAGATTTATTGTATGCTTTTGGTGTTGGCATGCATATGAGCTGTGTACTATCCAATCAATGTAAGGAGACTCGCTACATAATTATTGTTTCCACTATTTAGTTATAAGATGTATTGCATACTGTTTCTTTCATTGTTTTGTACAAAGGGTTGTGCTACAATCTTTGAATTTTGCTTTTTGAAGACTTGTGGTCTAAATAGTGGTTTTTAAATACTATATATGGTGCTTTGGTTTCTTTGTCTTACTATGGTTTTGTTCCTACTTATACAGCATAATAGAGAAATGCTTCCAGTATTCTAGCATTTAATTTTCCATTAGATTAGGGCTTTATCTGAGATTTTGTATTTATTGTTATTTGAGCAAACCAAATTATACCCTTACACACTTTAAAAGTAATTACAAATTTACCTCTAATGGCAAAGCCAGATAATTCTCCAGATGGTTCCTTTGACCTATTCAACTTTTTACTGAAGTATGGCTGAATGTTACATACTTTTCTAAGGGAGGAAGGAGTTTTGAGTATGTAAATATCTTTCTTGTCTCAAAATAATGGTTTTCATTTGATAACAAGAATTGATATGAATTCTCAAAATATCTTGTATTTTATTTAAGACAAATGACAGCAAATGTCTTAATAAATAACTATAAAAATAATTTTAAAAATGTCAGTAGAAACCAATTTTAAAGTCAGAATGTGTGAATGTCAATACTGTAGTCTTAATTTTAAAGAAAATTCTTCAACTTGATTTTTAGTTATTTCTTATCAATTGTCATTTTAGTTATTGGTTGTTTAGTCAATTTGTCATCACTTTTGATGGGTAAAATCCAAGTTCTATGTACACCTGATCACTAATAGTGTTTGCCTATGTAAAATCTGGTAATCCTTTTATTTTTGGTAAGAGCAGCGTATTGTTTTATGTTTTAAATGATGACCTAAGATATGATACAGTATTTGTGCAGTAGACTAATATATATGTATAAATAAATGAATGATAATATTGTAATTCAATTGTTTTATTATTTTTAGGTTGGTATTTTGGTAAGACAGCTGGTCTTCTTGGTACAATGGACAATGAGCCAAGCAATGATATACTTTCTTCTAGAGGATATATGGAACCAGACAGAAACAAATTCATTGCCAGTTGGACTCTTGAGTCTTTAAGTTGTCCTGGTTCTGCTTATGACTCTCAAGATAAATCTGACGTTAATGTTACTGGAATTGAAGAGTGCAACAGTCTATTTGCTTCCAAGACATCACAGTTCAGTACTTGCTTTCACGTGGTGAGTGATCTTATTAAATTAAAGGTATTAGTTCAGCCAGGTATTAAATAGCCAGTTTGAGCTGCAGAATTATTAATTGTGATCTAATTGTATATATTTAATACAAATCAGTATTAATTAATTATTTACAAAATTAGTAAAAAGCTAATATGAATGATTGTAATATGTGTTGTTCCAAAGTATTTCTTTGTTGTTCATTCAAACTTTGAAATGGCCAAGACAACAGTGTTTACTTTAAACTTATACTGTTCCATAAAAAATATAAACATATGAACACAATGTATTCATGTTGTATATAAATAAGTATTTATATATTATTACAGAGTGTACTATAAATACAAGTGAATAATAAAAGTAAATATATTCTATAAAAACTTTTTATTGGAATGTAATGAGAAATTTTGTATTCCATTTTTTGTTTGCTCAAAACAAGACTTTTTACTGGGAAACAAGTGGGATAATGTAATTTTTGTTATAAAAACTAGGCAAAGTAGTCACTCTAATTTATACATTTTACCAACCCAAGCCAATAAAACTAGCTGTAATGGATGCAAGGAAATGTTTTTTGCCCTTTTTTACTGAAAATGATCCTGCAGGTCCAAAATTATCCCTACATGTAATTACTACCTTTTTTTCTCTGTGTCTCAAACAAGTATAAAAAAATACATAAAAACTGAGAATCCAATTAACACATGAGATTAATGATCAATGGGTGTAAAAGCATTATCCCAATCTGTTACAGTTGGAATCTCGTAGGTTCGAAACCGAATACTGCCTATCAATTTACCTGCTACCCCCTCTCCCTAGCCCAACTAGCAAAAACTAAGGACCTATGTCTTACCCAAAGTTTTGACATGAAGATAACTGCAAACGCTATTATGTAGTGAGTCCTTGACTTATTAACTTTCAATAAAACGAAGTACCTTATATCATAAATGAATATACACAAAATGTTTAACAATGTTGTAAATATGGGTAGAATGATGTATTCTCTCTATTGGGATATAATCTACCAGAGGTGGGGAATACTATTAACTTCCAAAATTATTTGATTCAATTAAATTGTCATGACTTTAATCAATTTTTCTGTATTATTTGAGTTTGAGTGCTATTTCGTTATTTATTTACAACATTATTAAATTGTAAACATCAAATCTTAACCCTTAACGGGCGGCTAGCGCCTTTAGACGCGGCACGACCCAGTATCTTAGCGCGGTTAGTGCCTTTAAACTCAAATACACAAACACAAGCTTAGATGATTCCGTAGTTCACGAAACTTCCAATAGAGTGCAGAGTGATGTTCTTTGAGTATGTTTAGACCAAATACAAAATATAAGCATTGTCTGTAACGCCTTATCGGTCTGTGTTCTGTCGCCAGAGGAAATGAGTCTACTATCACAAGCGATCTCAGCGCAGCTTAAGCCTATAGACGCATCTGTTTCACTCAGCTGTTCCTTGTTTGTTTGTACTGATAGCTGACTGATATTCATTCCGAAGTTTTAGTCTTGTATAAGTTGTTTTTTTTTTAGTTTAGTATGCAATTATTTTATTTTAGACAACAATAAGTATTGCTTCTATGTATTTAGTTTTTAAATAATTGTAAATTCTGCTAAGTTTACTTTGAATTTAAAAATTTTTTTTATTTTAAAAAAATATTGAAAACAAGTTTAAAATTTGTTGAGTATTTTTCGATTGTACCTCTTAACTCTAAGAATCAAAATTTTTAAAAATATTCAGAAAATAAATATATATTTTTTGAACTCTAACTGAGCGGTAGCCCATATTTTTTTAGCTTAGCGCTCTAAGGATTAATTCTTTATGGAGTACCGCTAAATATCGCTAAAGGAGTAATGCCGTTCGGGAATGTTCCTAGTTTTAATTGTTAAAAGGAGTACTGCTGTTCCAGAACGTTTAATATAAGATTTTCCTAAAAGTACTATTTTACAGTTTTTTGTATTTATTGTGAGTAACAAGATTAGTTATGCAATAGTTAGGTAGTGTTATTGAGGCGGGAATTGTGTTGTTAGGAGCAATGTGGGCAATTAGACCACTAGAGCAGCTGACACCTCGTCTACAGAACTGGCGCGAAAACATCTTATACTAGTTGTTGTTTTATTAATTTGAGGTTTTGTTTTCTCCATGTAAGCGTTCCGTCATTATTACCTTAATATTTGTTATTTTCATGGTACTTGGTGCTCGGATAATTTTTAATAATTGTTAATTTTGAAGAGTTTTTTGCTTATTTTTTATTTTTATGAGAAATAAAAATGAATGATTCGATTTTGTGACATTTAAAAATTTTTTTGGTTACCATTCTAACTTTTGGTTACCATACAAATTCTTTTGACTATTTTCGGTATCAAAATGGTCACTCCTATCGACATTCTCATTTTCGAATATGTCAGGAGCATATTCCGACATTCCGAAGAACAAAGAAGACCTAGAGTAATATGTCTTAAAATGGGATAATATATTGTAAAAAGAATTGCTCTATCATTGCACTTATTTATTAATATTTTTTTAATGTCTTTCTTAACATCAGTCAATTGATAAAGACTGAGGAATAGCTTTCCGCACAGATTCAAATACGTCAAACTAGATTTGATCCTGTGCAACTGTGATGCAGGTTCAATGATATCAAACTGGATGCACAGCCCATTGCGTCAACACTACTCCCTCTACCATTGGAAATTTTAATTATAAAATTAGTGATATCTATCATGTAATAGCTTGGATAAGCAAAAATAACTCAAACCAAATGTAAATATTATTAAATGTCTCTCTTTTGTTTCAACATACTAACAACCATAATGATGAACACGTCAAGTTCATAATCCAAGTTAAATTATTTAAATTTCCATTATTTAAATTTAATATTTTGTATTTTTCAATTAACAAATTTTTAATAAGTTTTTCTTGTTTTGTATACCAGAACTAGTTTAAAGACGATGATTTGCTTTACAGGTAGACCCACTTCCATTCAACAGCTTCTGTCAAGTTAGTTTCCACGATCACAATGATGATGAATTCTGTACTTCTGCAGTGTCCTATGCACAAGCTTGCCTTAAACAGAGTATTCCTTTGCGGATACCTTACTCTTGTGTCAAGTGAGTAAAAACAAATATTAAGAGTCAGTTTCACTTTTATTATATAAAGGGTGTTTTAGGAGGAAAATGTCATCTTCTCAGTCCTATTCCTCTCATGAAAATAGTTAAAAAGGGTCATAACTCCTTAAGGGTCTGCTGTAGTGGCTGCCATCTTGGATTTTTATCCCATAAGAGCAATGCTAAATTTCAAACCAGTTATTTTGTTTACTTTTTATCATAAAATTGTTTGCAAGGTCTCATTTTTTTAAGCACAATCACAATACGCATCCGTCTTGAAATTTACATTTTTTTAAATGGTTTTGTTTTGTTATGTAATTGACATTTTGTAAGTACAAAGTTTGAATTTGTTTCCTAACAGAATAAAAAATTTAGAATGAAAAATAATTTGCAAGCCGGATCCGAAATTTTATAAAGAATATTCAGTTTTTTTTCAACACTCAATTACAAAAGATAGACTTATAAAATGGTATGAAATGAGGCAATGTAAAAGCGTTCAGCTGCAAGAAATTGCACTGTTTAGATGGGGATACAGTGAGATGTGGTTGCGTTTCCAGTTGCTTTCTCGTTTACTGGAGCAGATCCTTAACATAGGGGTTTTTTACATAGGTTTGAAAATACATTGCTTATGAGCTATTGCTAGTGAAGTATTTTGCCTTGATTCCAGCTGTAGGACTACTACTGTCAATGGTGGTAAACAGTTACCTATCTATATGGTAATATTTAGTCTGAAGTTTGTGTTTAGTATTATTTTTCAAAGATTATTAATTAATTCTACATAGTTGTTTAAATATAAGATAGACCAAAGTAATTAATTTTAACTTATACAAAATTATATTCAACATGTTTTTTAAGACAATAACATTGACTATTTTTATGTTTGGATATTAATAACCAGGGGCAGACTGACCCGCCGGCCCACCGACCTAAGGGCCGATGCGCCTTCTTTATGCCCTCGTCCAAAAAATATTCGTTAAAATTCAAAGAATGAAAGTTGACACTGTCGACAACTGAGAGCAAAGCAGCTCTTCTCTCTGATACGTGTACTACCCACGAAGTATGCAAATAAGATGGAGGGAGCGTTATAGTCCACCGGTGAGGCAAGCTGCCGGAGAAATATGGCGGCGACCTTGTACCTCCACACCGCGCATGCTTTTCGTTGTTTTACCATCAGCAGATGTAAACGTTTGTAAAATCAGTGAAGATGTTATAAGACAAAATTGGAAAAAATTTGCTTACTCAAATGTCTTCAATGGTCCCCAAAAACTGTGTGTGGCTAACATTTTTCAAAACGGACATTTGTTTGACGTAGAAGACAAAAGGCAACCACCATGTGTTATTAACTAAATCTATAAGTACCAAATATTTCAATATTTGACTACATCATTATTCAAAAGTGTTCAACCAAAACATTCACAAAACAAAAATAAGGAACAGTTTGTGTAAAACAATTTTGTTTTTGGGCCAGTAAATGTAATGTATCCATTGATTGGTTTTCTTTATCATCCATATAACCTTATTAGCGAAATATAATTCTACAAATAAATTTAAAAACTAAATAATAATTATTTGAAGAATTCATTATTTTTAAAATACATAACATGTTATGTTAAACGCGGAAAGGTAAAACAATTTCTAATATTCGTACAAAAAAGAGTTTTGCACATTACTTTAAACAATTAATTATTTGAGAAAAACATATTAAAGAAGTTAAAATTTGCCATTCATATTTAAATGTTACTATTATTTAATCAAATCTATATTGTAATTGGATAATATTAGAAGTTATTTGATGTGATCGACACAATAACTCAGTAGCAAATGCTGGGACAGCGGCCGTGCTTAACAGAAACATGTTACATTATTAGTTGTGTTCAACCTGTCACTGTGACAAAACTACTCGTCTTAGACAGAAAAGGTAAATACATTCTTAATGTTCTCCTATTTATCTACAACTTTGCCACTGACATAATGTTTCTGAACAAACAATAATAATTTTCCTCGCTTACTAACTTTTTCATGTATTTTTTCTCACATTAATAACTGATAAAACTTTAACGCTTAGTAAAAAAAAATTAATTAAATATAACTAATTTGATGCATATTGGTTGCTTAGAAAATTTAACATTTCTGACAAATTTCACATTTTCCCCTACATTCAAAGTCATTCAAAACTGGTACAAATGATAGGCGGCAAACTTAAATGTTCTCCGCGGATGACCGAATTTGGTGGATTTTGCCTCACCGGCAATACAGGCTTATTACTATTGTCCGTTTACAGTTTAGTTGATAGCATGAGCAGGAATTGTCCATGTTATTGAAACGGAGATCTTACGCTAGTAGCCCGCATGAAAACATAAAACTCATTTAAACTAGTTATTAGGAATATGTTTCCATTGATATATGTTTTATTGATATTTACATATTCAAGAATAATTAGTGTGAAAATATAACCAAAGTGAAAAATAGTTGTTTTGTTTGCATTTATTTTTATGGAAGAGCTGTTTTTTAGAAAAGTAAATGATTGGATATTGTACAGCAGTAACTGAATAATAATATAAAAACTTTAGGAAAATCTTTAAATTCAAAATTTGTTTTCAAAATTAATTAAGAATTGAGAAAAATAATCACTAACTTTAATTTACAGAAAACATCAGAGCATTTTTGGTGCTGTACTATCTATCATGACCTAAATTCTGTTATAATTGTTTGGAGAGTATATTATTTTATTTGGGAGAATATATTTGCTTTCAGAAAACAATTTTAATTTGTTAGAAATGTTAGAAATGAAATAGCACAGCAATACAGCAACACACGTTAGAATAAAACTAATGCAATGTTAGTTTTTGTAGTTTAAACTTACTCATAATGTGGTTTATTTAAACATGAGATACATTACTGAAATGAAGAAATTTGGATCTTGAGTTAAACACTGAGATAAGGATATTCATAATTCAATGTGGTAGTGAATAGGAGCCAATGTAGTTGGGTCAGGTAGTAGCGCGGCAAGCCTCCATAAAACTCATGCTATCAACTAAACTGTAAATGGACAATATCACTGCTCTCGCCAACTTATTTATACTCCGTAGTACTACCGAGTATTCTCAGAAACTAAATGAGGTAGCTCCATCATTTTTTTAAGGGGCTTTTATTAGTTTTTTACATTTTGGGAGTTTTTATTTTAAAATATTAGTTTTTAGATTGTTTACAATTAAAAAACTATAGATTTAAAACATTTAAAATTTTAAGTGCGGTATATAAAATGAGTAAAGTTTAAAACTACAAGTCATTACAAAATCTGACTAAGTTTTAAGCCTAAACAAAAACAATCTTATTAGAGTTAAACTTTCAAAAATAATGAGAACAAAAAAATATCAAAAACAAAATTCACAAATGATAGTTTATTTCATTTTCTTAGCCGGCAGTTAGAGCAAAATAATAAAACAGCCTTTTTTAAACAATTAGGCTTTCAGTTTGTAATCAATTCAACGAAAAAACAGTTTAAGTCAATAATGAATTGTTATTTTTGTAAACAGCAAATATTATGTATTAAATTATATCACAGAAAATTTGATGTAAATTCTATTTACAGCGCCATTGTACAGCAGTTCGAGATTGTAAACAGGAAGTACATGATTTATTTTATAGGCCTACATGTAAGGGAAAATACAAATATAATACGAAAGAACCTAAGAAAATCATTGTATAATGCTTAGAAATTTACTGTCAGAATAACATCAAATCATGTGTATACGATGTCATTTTCCATAACCCCCAAACCCGGAACCTCCCAGTATGCGCCTTCAGGCTAATCAAGGTTTACGCCTTAATGGAGGACCCAGCCCGCCCCTGTTAATAACTATCCCTTTTGATTTGTTTTAATACATTTTGCTAATGATGTTGCTTGGAATATTCAATCTAAAACTATATATTCAATCTATATTTCTTGAAAATCCTGGTAACATTTTTTTAAGTACATATTAAATAATCTCGGAAGCAACATTACATTAAATAATACTTTTGCAGCCAACTGGTAATGACAATAGGTTACCATATTAATAAGTTACTGGAACTTTTTAACAAATAACATTGAAGTTGCAGCCTATTACCGCAATGTAATGATAGATCCATCTATAGTATGAACAGCTATTGTAATATATACTGTAAATAGTGGTACATTAAATCATTTAAATAAATATTTGTTTTTGCTATCAAATATTTCTGATAGAAGTAAGCCAAAATTTTAAATCAACTTTGTCAGTGATTGATTTCAAACATTTTTTAATTGTGTTTATTTTTTGATATAAACATATGTTTTTAATTAATTAATTTTTGTACTGTATTTAGTAACAACAATTTTCTTAGAATTAAATGTTTTCACAAATTTGGTTAAAACATGTTATTTGTTTATTGTAAGTTCAATGAATTTGTTGTACGCCAAACCTAAATAGTATGTTTTTTTTACACCAGCTTTCTTGGAAATCACTAGCGATACAGCTCTGGTACCAATTAAAAATTTCAGCTTAAATTACAATGAAACACCATTCTTCCCTACATTTTGTGCCCCAAAAATCACATTTTTCCCATCATTTAAAAAAAAAAAAAAAAAAAAAAAAAAACTGTGTTCTTCAGACTAATTTAAATGATTTTTTTCAATATTTCGATGAGAGATCCCATATTCCTCCTGTAAGAGACTGTATAATATCAGGTATAAATTTCTAATGAGGTAATTAAAGTCTAGAAATCTCAAAATTGAAACATCTATGTTTACACATGGTCTTAGTAATAAAATGTGTATTGATTTATTAGAACATAATCAAAGGACCTTCATGTTTTCTCTCCCTTTTATTGGTAATGTGCTCTGGTTTTAGTCACGAACTTCAACAGTTGTAAATCCTTTGCATGTGGTTTATTTAGAACATAATACAATATATAAATTCAAATTTGTCCTCACTATCCTTTAAAAGTTATATCAACTTTAATTTTTTTGGATTTATTGTGACCAATAAAAATGCAACCTCATTGAACAAATAATACATTGTGTAGTTTTTACCATAATAACGATTTCCCAAAGAGATGATAATGCTCGGCATAAGCGCAGACGATATATCATCAGCGACCATCGTTTAACAAAGCCAGCTTCCTGATCAAACTAAAACAAAAATCTTATGCTCTCTAATGGCCAGTCTAAGAACTAAATTTAGCACTAAATTTCAAAACGCACTAAAATGGGAATCCCATCATACATGTATTGTGCAATTATTACCTCGAATATACAAGATGAAATTTCTTAAATTAGCAACTTTGTTTTCAACTTTGGGTAGCCGCCATTTTCGATGGGGTTAAGATAGATACCTCTAAATTGTACCATTCTTCTTCATTTCTCAAGCCCTTTAAAATGAGGTATCACTTGATGGGGGTTTGTATTTAAGATTTTTGAATTGCCCTTTCAACCCCCAATTTTGGGGTAAGGGGTGAAATGGTCGGTTACACCAAAATTCATCTCCCTGCATCATATAGAGGTAAACCAAAGCTCATTTATTTATTTCTACTTGTTCCAAAGTTAAGGGGGGGACTTTTTGGACACCTGGTAGATAACATCATACACGGACGAAGGAATCGAAAATGTTTACATAGAATAAAACACATGCTAAACCAATAAACCTTACAGAGGTATGAAGATAAAACTATAAATTTGCCTTAATCCTTAATCCATTTTTTCAATTTTAACTATGACATCTTCGTTTTAACATGTTTAATGTCATTAAGTTATTTAGTATACCATTAAAAATACATGTAGCCCTAAAAATACCACTTTCGCCACCCACACCCCTATTTATTTTTGGTAAGTGGTAAATTTTTACTCCTAGATATTTTAGTAGAGGCAGTAAACAAATCTTTAAGTTTATTATAATGGTAATTAAGTGAAACCTAAGCAAAAAGTTGATACTCACAAAGTGGCATTTTATCAAATAAATATTATATTATTGCCAAATACAACCTTTATCAACTTGGAGATATTTATGAAGTATTTGAAGCATATTCAAGTTTGTTTGATAACAACCACCCCATGCAATTATTCCATAGTTAATAATACTATGAAAAGGCGTAATAAACCATTACTAAAGTCTTCATTAGCATAAATTTAGAAAATTTATAAAACAGAAATTAGGTAATTGGTTTTGTTTATAATATAATGGATATGATTTTCCCACCTCATTCTATAATCAAAAAATATGCCAATGTATTTACAAGATTCCACTCTCTTAATATTCATACCATTAATTTCAACTAAAAATGTTTAGGTACACTATTACAGTAATTTCCAAAGGTAATATAAACTGTTTTATCTATGTTAAGACATAGTTTGTTTAATGCCAGCCAATTTTGCAATTAAGACAAGTTGATATTTCAAGACAAGTTATATAGCCTATTATTGTTAAAAGAATTATCCAAGTCCCTTATATCATTTTCTAAATTATTCTAAACACACAACCAACAACATTATTTCTCTTTAACACAGATTAATAAATAGATTTACAGTAAAGAAATAATGTTTTGATAAAACTACAGACTATAATTAAAGTTCAGCCATATTCTGCTGCACATGTATGGATTAACCTGTCAGTTATTTTCACTCAAAGAACAACTGTACAGTTATTTTTGGTTATGAATCACCAACTACAGCCAACACTATAATATAGGCTGAATCTTATCATCCTTACCTATCTGCACATCTTTTTAAGATGGCAAATTTCATCTTAAATAAAAATATTTATATAATTTGATATATGTGTTCTTTTAGTGAAAAAACCCTATTTGATGTTATGTTAGATTATTTCAATTATAATTTTAAAATTTCATATTTTTTTCATTAGTTTCCTCTAAAAATAAAAATAAAAAAGAACACAATTCTCACAAAAATATGTTTAATTGTCAAAGTTGTCATCTTCAGTGACGTATGAACTCCAACTAAATTATAACTGAAGGTGTTGACTTTGTCGTTGAAACGCTTTTGATAATTAAACTTTTTAGAATTGAGTTCTGTGTTTTTATTTTTAGAAATAATATTTCTCACGAGTCAAGCTCGATTATATTTATTATTTTTCTGTTGGAAAAAAGTGATTACACATGTCTAAAGATTGTTTATGCAAATTTTATTATTCTCAAAGTAGGTAATCATAAAGTTCTATAACAAAATTTTAATTTATAAAACTTATATCCTAGCAACAACAATTTTTGTCATCACATTTTTATTTAGTATAACATTGATATGGGTTTTCTGGCATGATTAAACACTCGCATGGGGATCCAGGAACACCCCAGTACAGTTTGAATGTACAGTTCAATGGCTTTGAAAAAGCAAAAACATTTTATTACATGGCCCATATTCTCATTTGAAAGTACTGAAAATGCTGATAGGTTAGCCAAATAGCTGTGAGATTTAACACAAAACTTACCTATTTGTGGTGTTTCATACATCCTGTTCGAGCATTTAAGAATTAATAATATCAGCGATCACTATTGATAGCTGATTCGGACAAGAGATTGAACCAGATAATTCAATAGCTGGAAAACCTAGCGCCTACTTTATGTAAATTATATTAAAATTTGGGTATTGGGCACGGATTAGAACAACCTAATTTTGGTCAGAATTAGTACGGTATGCGAAAGGAAATTTTAGAATAATGCCATAGAATATTAAGAAAGTGATTATTTATCTTTTTTTTACGGTATACTGTATATACCAAGTAGCACCTGAAAAATCTGGAAACTACTGTTTGTATAACCCAAAGAAATTTTCTTTTACTCAACCTGAACCACATGCACAAGAGTTCTTCCCTGCCTCTCCCAACCTGCTTGAATACAAAAATCACATCCCATAGATTCGTAATATATATTACAACGGGCAGGGCCCGTGTAGGGTTTAAAATTTCAAAATTTACAAAAATATTTTAAAAATATATTTTTCTAAGCTAGCATCAGTGCCTGTACGTAAGTAAAGCAAAGTAGGACAAGTTCAAGTGAGACAGCGATTATCTGCAAAGATGAACGTTGAACTCCAACAAGTTGGTGAAGGAAAACTAACTTAGCTTCGAAAGATTAATTTTACGGGTATACAGGAATTCAGGAATTTATAATTTTCATGGTTTGTTGCATTGCGCTAAACGCGTAGGTGGTAGCCGTGCGAGATGCAAGTCATAAATGTTAATAGTACCAAAATAAATAGGGTTTAAAGTTAAAGGAAAAGTTCAATTCTACTTGAAATCCAAAAAGTAGAGTATTTTTGGAATCTACTGAAGTAGACCAAAAATGGTTGTTATTAGGCACAATAGCAAATTTTGATTTTTAAAGAAGTTAGCAAATGTGATAAAGTTCACTCGTCCAAAAAATGAATAAAAAATTTAAATGAAAGTTTTTTATGTAAGACAAATATTAAAGTAGATAAAGTTCTATAAAAATAATAAAATGTTTTAAAATAATTAGATTAAGAAGGTGAGAAAATTCACACTTTTTAAGGTATATACAATAAATTAAAGTTTTTTTAAAATAATACATAATAAAGTTAAAAAGGTATAGAGTAGAATTGTGTTGGTAGTAACCAGTATTTAAAATAAATTTCGGTTAAAATAAAGCAAAATCAAAAGAGTTAGAGTTCGAGTAACAGGCTAAGTTCCCAGGGTGAAAAGAAATTCACGATCGGCGAGAAACTGCGGCTAGTACCTTAAATCAACAACGGCATCAAGATGAGAGAAGTGAAATTAGACAATAGAGAAAAAACAAAAGACTGACTCGAGGAAAAACGTGAACAAGTGGGAAAATTGTTGTGCACGCGAACCAAACGTCTGACAAACACCATTCGAATTCTTGGCGAAAGCGTGTCGCGTAAGGAAGAAGAAGAGGCTACGCAGAAGACGATCGCATCACGCATGATGAAGTTGTGAAACAATTAACGAAATTACTATATTTAAAGCAGTGACGTAGTATCTGGCCGACTCGAGACTCGGAAGCGATAGCAGGTAGGCCAACTCAAGGAAAACTAAAGACTGATTAAAATAAAGAGAAAAATATTATTAATTAAAATAATTAATTAATAATAAATATAGAATAACATATGAATGCAAATTTACCAGGAAAAGGGAGGTAAATTGATGATTTGAAATCCGGTGTAAAGAGTCGATAGGGGTACACCTGGAGTAACTTCATGGACCCTATATAAGCGTGAACACAAGTTTGGCGACATTATTACTGATTTTTACATTATTACTGATTATTGCTTTGTTAAGGATTGTAAATAATCCATTGATCATTACTGTATTACTTTGTTATTACTTAGTTTAATTAATAGTAAATTGTAAACAGTAATGTTCTAAAATGTTCTAAGTTGGGTGTTGGGGTGTAGCTGTAGATTTAGACAGAGGCACTCAGATCTAAGTTGGGTGTTGTGGTGTAGCTGTAGATTAAGACAGAGGCACTCAGATCTAAGTTGGGTGTTGGGGTGTAGCTGAGGATTTAGACAGAGGCACTCAGATCTAAGTTCGGTGTTGGGGAGTAGCTGTGGATTTAGACAGAGGCACTCAGATCTAAGTTGGGTGTTGGGGTGTAGCTGTGGATTACTGAAAATTTCGGATGTGCATTACTGAAATCAAAAATGTTACGCAGATCATCCGTCAGGAATAGAAGACTAGCAGAGGAGTGCAACGCCTACCAAATGAGTTAGCACAAAATTAACTTTATTTGGAAAATCTGGAATTAATAGGCGAGTCTAACGGACATGATTGTATAACTGCAAGGATTCGAACCCATGACCCAGGAAGAAATAGGATCAACTGTAACTCTACCAGATTTAGCTTTAAATAATCTTTAATTTTAACTACAAGCCGACAACTGTAAACCATCTGTAAAAGCATCTGTACCATAGTATCACAACATCTTAGAACCACACACAGCCTGAAGACATCAACTGACTTCAGCAACGGGACTTAGAGCAGTACTTACTCTAAGCCGTGGACATCCCGCATCCAGGATCACCCGGTACTATCAACATTGGCGGACTGTCCAGGAAAGTGCATAAGGTCTGTGAAAGCGACTGTACGTTGTGCCTCATAACTAATTTTCCTGATTAAATTCAAATAAATTTATTTAAAGTACTGGTTTGAGTAGGTTTAGATTTTGAATTATGGTAAATGTTTCATAGATCAAGTTAATGAAATAAATCAAATAAATTCATTAAAATATAAAGTCATAATAATAATTAAAATAAATAAATTGAGTAAAATAAATTTAATTAATACATGGTATAAAATTAATTAATAAAAAGAATTATTAATTATATAGTTCTGTCTGCCAAGCCTGGTAAGACAATTAATTTTGAGTTAAATATTAAATTGTGTATAGTTTGTATATTAAAACAATTAATTTTAACAAAGCGGTTTTATTTTACTTTTGCAATTTTTATTTTTGAATAAATGTATTATTATTTTTTTTAAGAACAAACTTGAGAGTAATCAATTACCTGTTGTTTAGTTATCCATTCACAATATTCTCCTTTAGTATTAATTGTGTTTAGCTGTAGTAATATCCGAAGCACAAATAAGTCAAGTTATAAGTTCAGTTCCAGTGTTTTCACGGCTCAGAGTTATAATATAAACAATCAACGTAAAGTAATTAATTCTAAGTTGAGCAAATTAAGTAGTAAATTTAATTTTTGTTACTGGAAGTTTTTTATAAAAATTTTAGTCAAAATATTTATAGAGATAAATATTTGGCAACCAGTTGCATCAACTAGGCCGTACAAAATTGTTTGTCAAAACCTTCCAGTAGGTGGTGTAACTTATTCTACAACGATTATATTGCGATTAGTGTTACCAAAGAAAGGTGCACTAGATTATTGCAAATTCACATCCCAAACAGGGGAAAAGAATTGTTGTACAGGTCGCTTAGCCAAAGTAGGCAATATAAAGTAATCGTTGTAATATAAATATTTATATACTTATATTATGTATCCTTAGTGAGGGTTTGTTATAATAAATTTACTATGTTTTCAAACAGATGCCATTTTGAAAACGGAACCCAAATTCCAGAAGGAGATTTTGTTGAAATAAATTCAAAATCTGAACCGCATTCTGCAGATATTGTATTCGTTGTGGAGGCTAAGGAATGTAACACACAACCCTCTATGAAGAAGCACATTCCTATATTTTTATCAATGCTTACTAAAGAATTACAAGGAGTGGATGTTAACAATAACAGGTAGATTTATTAATAAGTATTCATGTTTAAGTAGTAAGAGAGAAAATCTTATATATCATACGGTACTACAAATTGTTTTATCGATGTTACCACCTATCCACATATCACTTACTATTATTATTTTTTCATTAATAACCGCATTTAAAAATGAGATTTTAGTCAGAATAATTTTTACCCTCTACCTCTTACGACAGCAAATCTACACAATATACCAAATGAAATTATTCTGTTATAAACACTTTAATATTTGCCAGATGTATTCACTAGAAAATGTTTGTTATGCATGTCATTCATTTCAAGATCAAGAGCGTATCTGAGATTAAAATTACAATAAGAAAATATTAATTTAACCCTTTGCGCTCGAAAGCCCACTACCAGTGGCCACACCCGACTCTTAGACAACTTGTATTATTTCCCGTGAGCTTAGTTCTCTCAGGTCGCATGGCCATCGAGATTGGCCGCTCTTTTGTCGGCCGGTACTTGGCTGCCAATTTGACTGGACGCATTACGAGCTTGGAATTGTTAAAAATTTGTAATGTATATATTGAAAGTAACCATGCATCAGTAAACGTTTTAAATTGTTCGCTACAATGCTTTGAATGTCATTTCTATACCATGATTTCACTTAGTATTAAGTACTAACTAAGTCCCACTAAGTATCCCACTCGAGATATTTTATAATAAAAGGTAAATTAACTTAATAATTTGTAAACTAGGCTTCAATAAAGTAATGACATCATTCTATTGTACAATGTTAAGCAACGTTAGTTACCGCCAAAACGGTCATAGATTAAACGTTACAAGTCTAGCAGATGACGTGTAAGTAATATAATAAATGTAAACAAACCATATTTTGAGGTTAGATTTTTGATATTGTTTATTTTTGATGAATTAAGTATTGTGATTGATAATAATAATATAAATTAGTAAAGTAAATAATTCTTTAAGCAATATACTTACACTTCATGGTTTTTAATAAATATTTGAGCAATTTTTTTATTTTGAACTAAATAAAATTACATAACACATTTTTTTTGTATTTTACAAAATAATATTTTTCTTGTAACGCCTAACGTTACAAGATGTGTAAAATAAATTTTTAAATCGCTTACATTGACCACCCTTATATTTTTTTTTTTTTTTTTGATTTTAAAGGCGAAAAACCTAGGTGGTTATCATCGCCTATTGACCACCCTTATAAGGAGTTCTTAAACACCTATTTAATGACTCAATAAATACTTAAATTTTCACCACTTAACTAACTTTTTCTAAAAATTAAGAAAGCACCAATTAAATTACTACTGTAATAATTTGACTATATTGTAGCATAAAACCGATGTTATGTAGTTTGTTATATTTTTTAAATTCTATAGTGTTATATCAAAGATTTCTAGTTATACTTATTGTTATAGAATGTAAATTTTTACAATGTTTGCTAATTTCAATCAAAAACAATTACAACAATGTTTGAACAGCAAAGCTATTTATTATTTCTTTATTCAAAAGATTAACATGTAGAACAGCTCGCTAGAGCAAACCTCTAAGACAAGTTGTGCAGGTTCGAGGATAGTTGTTGGTGGTTAGTTTCTGTGTGTTGGAGCACGAAACTTCATCATGTTTTATTTCCTGCTTTCAGGTTTTCAGTTGTTACTTTTGGAGGTGATGGTGTCTTCAACAAACCAAATAGTATTTTTCACAGTAACCGAGTATTCTCAAACTCAGAAGAAATTCTTGATGTCTTCACTAACATTCCAACTGGTAAATTGGTTTTTGTACTTATTTATATCATAATTTTTACTAAAAATATTCATGACTACAAATTGTTAAACCGATAATGTTTGCTTTCTGCGAACTGAGAATAATTCAATTTAACTGTAAAGTATTTTCATATTAAATTGTATAAATAAATGTATGTATTATACAGGGTTAAACAGACCACCTCTGTGACATGTGTAGCAAACAAATTAGTTTAGAGACTTGGTCTTAATTGAAACACCACTAGGTTTTAAGGGTGGAGGTAGTTCTTACAAAAATTTCAAATGTTAATACAGATCGAGTGTTACTTCCTTTTAAATTTAAAATTAAACCTTTTTTTAAAAGTTTTGACTTGCTCTGACCATTTTAAGATGGTGGCCTTGAATGCATACAATTTTCTTTATCACTAGTTGTGAATTATCAGATGCTTAGTTACACATTTGTGTCCATTCATATACTCATTAATTTCAAATGACCTTGATCAGTGCAGAGAATGTTTTTATAAAAGTGATTATTGATTTCTTGATGGATGGTTTGATAAAATATTATCCCTTCCGACAGTTAGTGTAAGCAATGTCGTAAAATGTATCGAGACAATGTACAAGTTGCGACTTTATGGTTTTATTAAAAGAAATATTTTAGAATTGTTCCTATTAGTGTTTCTATGTTTTATTGTTGTGTGTGTAACACTGTATTAAGTGGTTTTATAATATGACAAAGTTAATCGTGCAATGTACTTGAAATTGTTGAATTGCCAAAACTGCCGCTATTACATATCAAACAACAATATTGAAAACGATAGAAATTAGATTAATTATATTAATATTCAGAATGGCGACAACCAAACGTTATAAATCTGTCAGTTACTTTTATTAAAAGCAAACAAGTTTTCAGTTGCAATTAGAATTCAAATTACACGACAACATATGTTGGAAAACCTAGATTTTTAACTTCATCGTTAGCAAATGGTTATAACTCAAGAACAACTGTTCTTATTTCAAACATATTTCTGTTCCCAATTGAACCCAATTATCTAACAACTTTGTCACTGGCCAAAAATAGATTTGCACTATAAAAAATTAAGTAAAATATATAGAACGGAATGTTACTCTATAGCAGCATTAAAATGATTACAATTTAAAAACTAATGCACTAATTTCTAAAAGATTTCGGACCAGATAACATTCACATTCTAACAATTACTAATGTTTTGATCACTACCAATCACATCGTCTGAGTAGAAAAAACTCAAAATAATTGATTTTATTTTACATGTTTTACTTCATTGGACCCAAGTTTTGTTACAATATTGCTTTCCCATTTCTTTGTCTATTTTTCTAATAGAGCTATGATACTAAATAGAAACTTCATCCTTAACTAAATAAGTTGGACCAGTCGGCATGATTTCCTCTACATTATCATACTACACTATCTTGTTTTTATCTTTATTATGATTGCCATTACAAGCTGTAGATCAACTTTGCTTCGCTCTTCCCTCAACTCTTTAAATATATCAGGATTATTAACACTGTTGTTACACTATAAACACTAAGTTTATAAATTACAAGACTAGTTGGAAATAAAATAAAGCCCCAAATACACACAAGGTTGCAGAACGTGGTTAAACTTGTTGTCCTTAAAAACTCAAAATATAGTAACACCGAAGACTGTTTCAATAAATCTGGAAGGAATAGTTCAAAACATTCGTATCTACGTGGTGTAATTGGCGGAAATTTTTGTCAAGTTTGCTGCATCACCAGTGTATGGGGTCTTATAAAGTCTTATAAAAAAAATTGCCTTATTAAAAACTGCTTATTTGAAATGTAATATATAAATTTTTATTGATGATACTTGATTAAATGTACAATTTTCTCCTCAGGAAATGGAGATTCAGATATATTTGGAGCTTTGAAATATGCTACCAAGATGCAGTTCAGAGTAGGAGTGTCTAAAATATTTATTTTAATACCATGTACATCTTGTGATATTTCAAACATGACAGTAAGTATTAAAATCAATGTTACTCCTAATATTGCATTCCTAATATTGTTTATAATGAAAATTCAAGATTGATTTTGTCACATTATTTCAACCAAATATTTTATTCTAACACACTATTTCAAAGTTTGAAACTTGCTCTCCTTAAATATTGTTCTATAACTAATTATAATTGACTTGATTTATTGCATAACGTGTGATTTGTTTTAGAACTACCAAATAACTATCAGTAAAATATATTGTAAGGAAAGTGTTTCATACTTAATTGTGTTACAAGTGTTTCGTACAAAATTTACTGATACAGTTAGACTTGGTTACAGCGTCAACAAAGGGACCGAACAATTGTAGACGCTACGTCCAAGTGATGTTATAAAAGATGTATCAACAGGAAATCGTATTTTTGTTAGCTTGAATTAAAGGTTAACTAAACAACTATACAGTATTACCATTATTGATAACATTATTCATAACGTAAATAACTTTTATTAATATTGTTCATGTTGAATACTCCAACTTCCTGGACTGTTAAATAATTATAATATTTTTTTGTTACTAACCTTCAAAACAGTCCCTTATTGCTCAGAACATGTCTGACCGTGGTTTCGATATCACAGTGTCATTGTCAAGAAAACTCTCACATCACGTTACACACATTACACATTTAAAAAACACATAAAAACACTTTTTTTTAAACATTCACCATTTTTGGGTCTTTATAATACATTTTTCACGTTCTTGGTTAAAATTATTAAAAATAGGTAAACTGTCGGACCGACTTGAACATGAACTCAGAACTATAGCATAACGATATATACTAAAATAATATTAATATTTAACAAAACATAGTATTTATTACATTAATAAAGAATTCTGTAAAGGACTTAATTCATTATTCACAATTATGTTACGGTATTTGTTAATATAAAACGTTTCCCAAGCGTTAAATGTGTTGGGTTTAGTTACATTTTTCCACAGTTTAGAATTTTCTATTTTAAAATTATGATTTTCATCTAAACAATGCTTAGCCATAGCAGATTTATCAGGCCTATTATATTTTAAATTAATGAGAAAAGTGTTCTCTACCTCGTATCTTCATGCTTCTTATGGTTTGACCTATGTATTTTTAGGACACATTTCACAGTTAATACAATAAATTCTGGATTTTTCTTGTTCTTGAACTTTGTCTTTAGGATTACCCAGCACCTTACCAAGATTTATTATCAGCAGACAAAGCTACATTTAAATTTGCATATTTCGCTAACGATTTTCTAACAACATTACATAATGGTGGGGTAAACGTTGTTTTAACCCATCGTTGTTGTGGTTTGTTGCTCACAAGAGTGCACCTTTATTCCTTGATTTTCTTGAAATTAATTTTTCTTACTATGTTGTCTATTAAGTCTTTGTAATACCCATTAAAAATCGCAGCACCATACATATATTCCAGTTCTTTCTTGTAGTTATCCTTAGATAACGGCAAGTTAACCAATCTGTGAACCATAGAATTAAAAGCGGCTCTTTTATGAGCTGGAGAAAGGTGTGAGTCCTCTGTTACATATCTATCTGTATGCGTGGGCTTTCTATATACACTAGAGTGCACCACGCATACAAAAAATGACAAAAAATTGTTTTCCCTAAACACATTCACATCTACAAACGATAAGTTCTAGTCTTTTTCAATTTCCTTGGTGAACTTTATAGTGGAGTGAAATCCATTGATAGCATCACAAAATTGATCAATATTTTTGTTTATATCAAATACTGCAAAAATATCATCCACATAATGAACCCATACTGGCGGAAAGTACTTCATGGAATTTTTAGCATTTATTTCAAACGAACTCATCAAAAATTTAACAATAAAACTAGGCAAAGGATTTCCCATTGCAGTGCTTTTGTTTTGAACATAAAACTTGTTATTAAACTGGAAGCTATTTTGACACATGCACAAATTTATATGTAGTAAAAATTTACAAACCTCACTGTCACTTAAATTGTTACAAACTAGCCAGTGCCTTTATCATTATTATAGTCTCGGACACTGGAACACTCGAGTAAAGAGACACTACATTGAACGAAACCAAATATTCACTAGGCGTTAATGAAATATTTTGCACGCTTTTCACAAATTCGTAAGTGTCCTGGAAAACAAAGCGTTTTTGGAAAAAACAATATTCTTAATTTTCTCTTTATTTTAACCCATAGAAACATTTCCCGAAGTTTGGCTGTTTACTTATGGGACACACTATATATTGACTTAAACTGACAGATTTAATGTTATCAGTCGGATAGCATAATATAAAATAGTACCTATTCAAAAACATTACAATGTTTATTGCTCGTTGAAAAGTTGCTGAGCGAATGAAGGGAGTAAGTCTATGAGTACTTCATATTATTTAATAACAATCTATAGTTAAACAAGATGACACCATCAAGGAGATTGTTTGTTATTTGAAAATATGCCAACGGTGAAAAGTCTGACATGACGCGACGGCGATAGCAAAAGATAAGGAAGCAGAAACAGCAAGTGTGTGTGTGTGATAGAAAAAGATGGAACTTTCCTTGTCACTCTAGACCAAGGCTTACTCACTAAACACAACACAAAGCCCTTATCGGTTTGGTTTAAAAGTAGTAGTAAAACTGGCAACATTGTTGGATGTCGTTAAGTCCATATTTACAAAAAGAATATACAAGATGAACGTGGGAATAACCTTAAGTTCAAAAGAATATGCAAGGGATCCTAGAAAGCTGCGAATTGAACGGACGTGCTTTTGGGAGAGCTTTAGAAAAAATAAAATCTCTCGTATTTTAAAAGATAAATAATAACTGGTTAGCGGATCATATACGGTATAATTGATAATGTACTATATGCTTTCATGAAAACCCTATATACTCCAGTAATTCTAGGATAAGTGATAACGCGCTCTTCTGAACGGACGTGGTAGCTATACTGATCTAAATATATATACCGTATATATATTCAATTCAATTTTCTTAATTTGTGTGACAAATTCCACAATTGTGTAAGAGACCCCAATATTAATGCCAACAATACATAGGCATGATCAAAGTATGCAAACAATTTACTTAAAAATAAAATAAATCATACATAAAGTACAAACCAAAAAGTAAACTTTAAAACTGATATAGCAAACAAATTTTCAATATTTAATGCAAAATTACACAATTTTATTAAGTAAGATAACAAAAATTGAGTTCACAGATTTAATTAAATTGTAATGATTATAAACAAAAATCAAGTTCAGAATTTAAATTCACTTGCAATATTTATTTCAATTATTAATATACACTACAGTCAAATATAAACATGTAAAATTAATTAATATAAACTACTAAGTCAACAAATTATTTACGCACCACTCGTTATAGCTGACTAAAAGGCTCGTGCCAATTTATGTCTAACATTAGGCTATCCCAGGTTTCTAATATTTCATTCAAGCAGATTATTTCAAACAGATTAATCATAAATTATAAACTGTACTCTTTCTTATGACAAAAATATAATTTTAGAAGCATTTTTTTAAACAAGTGTTTTGCTTATAGTACAAATTATGAAGAACAAAGTACCAGCCTATGTCACATTTAATAATGTTGTACAGAATACGTATTACATAGATAGTGTATCCAAAAATAATTTAAATTTTCACAAAAATAATGTATATTTGTCATATGGGTTTCAAAGACAAAACATCATCCTCAGTACAGTAATACTTGAGCTACAACTTACCTATTCAGTGCCTGAGAATAATAACAAAAAAAGACTAAACTCCATAGAAATTATAATATAATAAGCCAAGTAACTAAGCTATACATTTAAATTTTGCCCTTCTGAAGAGAAGTTTTTCCCGCACAAGAGCTCCACCACTCTGTCATCCACAATTAAATGCTCTAGTTCCAACAATATTCCAGTTACCGTTTTCAAACTTGGTGTAGAATTTAAATATTTACTATTGCTTGTACATGTTGAATTTGAAGTCGATATCTCGAAAATTGACAGTAAGGGTGGGTGATAGCCTCATGCATTTAATGTGTGACAAGAGCAACGACCGGCTGAGAATAGCTCATATGCCTTTATTATAAATGTTTTGAAGCTGCATTGTGAGTTTCAAGTTGATATAATAAAACTTGCTGATTCTATGGATTGTGAACAGAAAATACAATGGTCTTTTAGGTATGCAAAAGCATCCAGTAAACTGCAATAAATTTTACTTTTTTGGTTCAAACAATTTTACAAATAATACATGGTTTTTGTTGAAATTTGTTATTTTTCACAGTTACCTACATAGAAAGAATTTACAGAATTATTTTTCCAAAATCGTCTCAACTGCCATTTTCATTTAACCCAAAATTATTAACCGGCAACCAAAAAACCATATAGTCCACATGTCTTGTGCGTAAAACATGGAAAATAATATATCATCGTATTTAAATAAAGTAAAATTTCAAATTTTTGCTAAATTGAAGAGAATTTTATAATTTTATATCAGGAAATGAGTTATTGGACAAAAATAAAAAATATAATCCCTAAATAGGGAGAGCAGCAGAAAGGTACGATGTGTTAATCTAAATGAAAAAATGTTGCTTTTTAAAACTACTTTACAAAAAGTTAAATTATTTATTTGATTATTTATCTAGTTTCCTTTAAATTACAGTTTGGCATTACCAATGGTAATATAGGAATTGTCAACACCTTATGAACAAATTAACTAAAACCAAACAAATATATAGCCTACAACAAAATACAAAAAAAAATTAATATAAGTGACTCAATCACCTCTAACCTCTACAAACTCTTCCACTGAATAAAAACATTGCTCTATTAGAATAATACCTTATAAAAATTCTACTGAAAAAAACCTACGTAATAAAACTTAGCAGAAAAACCTGAATGAAATTATGTAACGTTTGGTATTACAAAAATAAAATATAATTTATACTGTTAAAAAATGAGATTCAAAAAATATTTCAAAGATCAAAAATAAAATATTTATTTATTTTAATAAAATTATGTAGTACAAAAATTCATTTATTAATGAATAATTATTTTTAATTATTTAGTATTTACCTTTTACTCAAAATCATTTATTTATCAAATTTCAACAAACGCACTTTATAACCTTAAACTCAAACTCACATGTATTTCCAAACAAACCTGTGTTCCAAGGAGTTGACTCTATCTTGTATCTGTTCACTTACCACTTATCTATGATCACTTCATGACATCAAGTACAGATCTAATTTAGCAAGATCCACCTACCACCATTCCCATTTCCACAGGCTGACAATGTGGACAATCTATGATTATAGAGTTTGGCAGTCAAATCAATGTTTCACGCTAATTTAACTGCAAACTGCACCATTATTGCTAATTTGCATATCACCTTAATTAACTTAATTAAACTAAATTTTGTGTGTTTGTAAACTGTAAAAGTACTCACTACAGTGAAAATGTGGTCAATAATGAAAGTCTTGGCATGATGATCAACTTTACTGATTTATCAAGACATATCAGAATGAAATATTATCAGCAAAAGAATAATATCTGATACAATAAATCATAAATTTACAAGTTACAAAGCATCAATTTTTTATACAGTTAAAATATTTTAAGATTCAATACTTATTCGAAACAAGTTTTAAGTTAAAAAAAATATATTAATTAGATATTACTTTCATATTTAAGCAGACAAACTTACTATTTTTCTTACTGAAAACTTTTAACTTTTTTAGATAATATATTTTTTATACTTGCAAGTTATTCGTCGGGGGCCAAAAACTCCACATTTGAAACTGTTCTGCTAGATAACTTCACTTGCTTAATTTCACCATTTTCCACGATATTGTATGTTGCCTCAAGCCATAGGCTCTTGTAACGTACCTTTATAAACCATCGACAGTTCTTCACTTATATGGTGACTACCGGTTTCGGAGTTCACTCACTCCATTAACGAGTCAAATATTAAAAGAAACAAAAACAACTAAAACACAGACACGTAAACGTCACATTATAAATACACACGAACACTAAAACATAATTATACGCATATGCTGACCACCAATCGAGTCACAAGTATGTGCCTGAAGAGCGTTTGAATTGAATTACTAAATGTCTTCCCAGAAAAGGACCGTATTATTGCCAGAAGGGCCAAGGTTTCGAATGATTTGATTTTTAACTCTTTTGGCCCCTGATAAGGGCCGCTGAGTGAGTAAAAGTGTGACCAGAAGGGCGGACATATTTCAGGTGAAGCCTGATTTTTGTTCGAAGTGTTGCGATGTTTCGTTGTGTTGTTTTGTTACGATGTTTGTGACGATAGAACACAACACCCTTACCAAAGTGTAGTGCCTGTGAGACACAGGAGCTCTAAGCCGAAGCTCGTCCCGCTAAACCAAAGTCTAGGGGAAAACTATTGTGCTTTGTGTATAGGGCCTTAAAAGGACCCTATGTGTGTGCTTGAAGAGCGTGTAATATGTATCGGGTGTATCGTAGCCTGGTACAAGAGTCTTCAGTCGTTGCGGGAACTACGATGGAGGTTTAGGCAGAGCCTGACAATTTCCACGAACGATCTTCTTAGTTTCGCTGTGCAGCGCAGATGTTGTCTCGGTGATTGTTGAAATAAGAACCAGTACTTTGAATTAGAATTATTCGTAAATTTATTGATTTCTTAGTTGACCCTGTAGCGAGTAGGCAACACTTCCTCCCCAGTCGCAGCTCTCTTCCTTTAGCGCTAACTCTCTCTTTGATGTGTACCTCGGCTGAGGACTTCAACTCTTGTTGCGGGAGACTTCCCGTCTTCGTTCCTCACTGGCAGTCCTGGCTTCAGTAGAGTTGCTAGTTCGCTTGATGTAGATGTTCAGTGATACTTGATACAGTTGGAATCGCTTGATGCTTGTTGATACTTGATGATCGGTTGGTCTCGAGGTGAACAATGATAATTTTGGTCTCAAATTTGGCTGTATATATACTTAGTTCCAGCGAAAAGGTATGAAATGTAACATCTGCCGGAGCTGGTTGACGAATTGCCTGGAGGCAAAAATGCAGAGTTCCGAAGCCAGCAGAGCGTTGTCTATGTTTAGCGTGAACTTAATTTAGAGTGTTTTGCTTTTAAATTCACGTCGAGACTTAGTAGATTTTTCGAAGTGCGATGAAAGCCGAGAAAGTTTGAAGTTAATGTTTTGGTCATTTGGCGATGAATTATTTAGTTTTGTTGCGGCAACTGCGTCGACATTTGCCAACTAAATATACAACACGATCGGGGAGCTGAATTTACTGGGGATTTTAGAGTTATTTCGACAGATGTTTCGTAGGAAACGGGCCGAATAACTTTCCTGTAAGACGAGGTCTCATCTGCGGGGAGAAGTTAATGGTAGAAGTTAATGGTAGAAGTGAAGGAACCATTCGACTGCTGTCGCAGCGTCCTTGGCGGGAGAACGTGCCTACTTTGCCCAGACGGCTGCAGTGTGTTGTCGGGATGGTCCTTGTGCGGACCAAAGAATTCGTTGGAAAATAAGCTAGTAACTTTCTCGGAAGTTGAGGAAAGTAAACATAGATTATAGAAGCTTTTGCTGGCCGATAATCGTCGTGTCCTTGGCAGCCGAACGTGCCTTTGTTCGCCAGACAGATGTCATATCAACCGGGGACATGTTAGAGTGAAGCTCGAGGGAATTTAAGGCGAGTTTTACTGGAAAATCACAAGACGCTGATTGAATTAGGCCCTTTTGAGCGCCAAGAAGTTTGTTGTGGAATTGCGTTTTCTGGTTCGATGTGTTGTCGGCCCTTTTGAGGACCGAGAAATTTAATCGGAAATTCCACCTCCTGTTTTGCTTTGATTTTGGCCCTTTTGAGGGTAGAAATGTTGGTTGAAAATTATTTCGACACTTTCGCCGGAGTATATATACATGCCGGGGATATCGCATGAAGCTAAATATTATTGTTAAATATAAGTAGCTGCGCTACGACAGACTATATACATTCCTTATTGAATTGAATTGCATTTTGAAGACCTCTCACGCTCTACCACAACCATGTTTATTTTTAAAAGAAGGAGGAAGGCTGACTATTCCCACAATGCAACATACCAGTTCTTAAAGAGATAATACGCTTTTGCACACTTTGCCTTTTGCGTTTTTCACTTTGTAGTATTTAGCCAGTTATATGAGCTAAAAAATTAATGAATTAAAAATAATTATATTTTGCATTCTTTTGTCTGCTTTTTTAGATTATATTATTAAAATTAATAAATATTATGATACTATTTTCTAGTTGTCTGCTTTTAAATTATTTATAGTAAAATTTGAATGATTATTATATCGTTATTTTTAATACATGTACAATTCCTATATCCTTACATTTTTCAATCTTTAAAGTTTAGCTATTATTTAATTGCCTATGCTATTCTAGTGAAAGTTTTGTATGCACTTCCTTAACCAAAGTACATTATAAACGCTTTCAAGGATTTGCATAATATGTTACAATTGTTGTGATTGACCATGAGTGCTATTACTTGGATGTACATTTAGTTGAGGAATACTGATGTAAAAATTGCAGGATCCAACCAGTCCCTGGAAGTTAACTTATATGTTCAGAAATCTTTGATAAACACAATAAATATTCTCTGTTCTTTCTAATGTATTAATTTTTCTGTTCAAATTGAATTTCACGCGTTTAAGAGAAAATGGTTCATGAGCTCACAAAATTCACAATTAAAGTTCACTAAGTTCTTCACTTACTTTTCTGTTAACTTTAAGTTAATGTTTATAGTAAGATTCAATGTGTCATTTACTTTAACATGAACATTATAAAACCCCTAAATAACTAAAAACAAAAACTGCACATTGTCTGCAAAAAAATTTTATCTATACACAGAAAATTTTATTTTTCATAATCTTTTATAATTCATTGCAAAATCTTACTGAACACATACATGGATTTAATGTGAACTACATCCTACTCTTGCATGCCTCTATCAGCTGATAAATGTACTGGCAAAGTAAACAAACTTTGACCACAAAGTTCTGCACTCATTAGGGCTTAAATAAAGAAACACGATGCAGTAAAATCAGCTGCCTCCTCACGTTGTAAAAACAAAAACTTGAGTTTATTATTTTTGTTGCCTTACTGCATGTGTCTATTTTATATATTGTGTGTGTTATTGATCTGGATGTATTTTCTGTGTCTAGATGGACTATACTGTATTAAGCGATGTCCTGAGAGAAAGAGGTATTACACTACACATCCTCATGAACAATGATTTTGGGTTAAGGAAATCAAGGACAAACAAAAAATTATATGGTAACTCATCTTCTGTTATCCGTTATCATATTATTAATTTTGTACCATACGATAAAAAATATGGTTTTTGGAGCAATTATATAACTTAAAAATTAAGGAATGTATATTAATAGTTTTATTATGCAATTTTAAGTAGACATGGTGCTTAGTTTTAATTACAAGAAGTGGCTTTTAAGGGTTGAAATGTTTTATTAAATAATACATTATTTTATAAACAGTGAAGGGATTTTAATTTAATTTAAATGAATCATTAAAACATTTAAAGCTATTAGAAATTTGTTTTTCATAAGGAATGGTTTTTAAGGGTTAAAATAAAACCTTGAATAAAATAGGGTTAGTAAAATACCAAGAATTATGTTCCAGAATTTAGAATAATTTGTATTCTGCTGCTGTTAAGTTTGAAATATTTTATTAAATAATACATTATTTTACAAACGGTGAAGGGATTTTAATTTCATTTAAATCAATCATTAAAACATTTAAAGCTATTAGAAATTTGTTTTTCATAAGGGATGGTTTTTAAGGGTTAAAATAAAACCTTGAATAAAATAGGGTTGATAAAATACCATGAATTATGTTCCAAAATTTAGAATAATGTTTATTCTATACGGGTGAGTCACTACTGACTACATTAATTTTAACACTTGATTCTACTTATCAAAAGGAACAAAAAATATATATAAGCTCTTATCTGACTTTAACCGTTTAGCTGTCATGGCGTATTTTGTGATTTTTCAAATTACACGACTTGGTACTATTAGTTTGACGATAAAAACCACACTAATGCAGTTATGACATGGAAAGTAATACAATTTGAAAGAGCATTAAATTTCTTATAAATTAAACATAGTACCTAAATAATAACTCCTTGTACAACGTTTTTTTAAATAACTTTAAAATTAAAAATTATTGCTACCGACTTTTTCCTTTAAACTTTAAGGCTCAATTAAATCAGTTAAATGTTTCGTGTTCTTATGTTCAATTACATAAAAGCCTTCCTTATTTATTTATCTTTAAAATGATGTATAAATATTAAGGGGTCAGATGATTTAGTCAACAGATTCAGCTGCTAAAGAAATTACAGATACAGTAGTTAATTTGGTGTTTAGAACCAATACGATAAAACCTAATGCTGTACCGGTACTTAAACAACATTTTTATAAAATTTCAAAAAATTTTCTATGTAATTTTTAATTTTAAAGTTATTTAAAAAACGTTGTATAAGGAGTTATTATTTGGGTACTATGTTTAATTAATAGGAAATTTAATGCGCTTTCAAATGGTATTACTTTCCATGTCATAACTACATTAGTGTTGTTTTTATCGTCAAACTAATAGTACCAAGTCGTGTAATTTGAAAAAATCACAAAATAAGCCATGACAGCTAAACGGTTAAAGTCAGATAAGGGCTTATATACATTTTTCTGTTCCTTTTAATAAGTAGAATCAACTGTTAAAATTAATGTAGTCAGTAGTGACTCACCCTGTATACATAAACGATCTCAAGCTATAAAAAACTTACCTCAATCATTTCACAATTTTTGTCAAAAGGGGTGGTTGTTAAGGGTTGAAAAGTTGCAATACATAATAAATCATACGATAAACAGTGAAGAAATGTTTAGTTTCATATAAATAAACATTTAAAACTGTTCAAGCTGTTTAAAAATATATTTTTTATTTTTTCATAATAATCACCTCAAGGGGTGGTTTGTAAGGTTGGATCTAACACATCGTAAATCATGTTCCAGGACATGAAACAATCTTTATTCCACACATTTAAATCTATTAAACAATTAAAGTTACGGTTTTCTAATTTTTTGCAACAAGGGGTTCTGTTTACCTTTAAAGAAAACAATAAACCCTCATCAGGATGAGAGATCACTTTTGAAGTAGAGGGTAAAACGAGCTTAATTCAAAATTTTTATGAAAATCAGTCTTTTCAAAAGAATTTTGAGATAACCATCATACACTGGACTAATATTGATTGATGTTAACCTTCCCAAAAAAATCAACTACTTCTAGCCTATGAAAATGTTAGAATATTGTCAATCATTTTTTTACCAGATCAGAAATTAAGGCAGATAATTTAAGGGACAGATAGCAAATTATCAAATTTGAGTTTTAAACAAATTTGATAGTAACGCTTTCACATGTAAACATCCAAATACTTCCAAGTATATATACTTTGAAAATTATAGACCAGTAGATGTTTCTGAATCATAATACGAGTATTTAGTTTAATTTTTAATGTTCACAGGTCTGGATTCACAAGCAGCATATACGAAAAATGACTTCAGGTCCTTTAAAGGTGATCGAGATTTGTTGAGACAAGTTAAGATCACTAAATCATTGCTTGGATACTGCACACCCTTAGCTTTGGATACTAACGGTAAACCTATTGTTGTAATGGACACATTTATGTATTCTAATTAATAATTTTAGGGTTACTATAACATCTCATGTTGACACTAAATATGTATGACAGTTGCGGAAATTCGAAGCAATAGCTTGTGACGTGCTGGTAATCATTGTTAAAGGGAAGAACGATCAGAGTGTGTTTAAACTTTAAACTAATGAAAAATGCTAGTTTTTTTATGCTACTAGAAGATGGTCACTTGACTTGTTGTTTTATTTACAAGAAAAATATATAACACTACAGCCTTTGATGTTGAGTAGGTTTAACTGTAATATTCCTTCAACTGAGTGCCTATACTTTTGATTTAAGACTATTGCGGAAATGTTTGCAATTTATCATTAAAGTGGCAAAAGGCAACAAAGTTTCTTTCCTGTGAGTATCAAACCCCAAAGGAAATAATGGGAGTGAAGAGAAAATTCACCTTTCCTAGGATAGGTTAGAGAGTACCTTGCTGCAACTGACCACTGGAATTCAGACTTCTGCAACCATTTTTTGAATTCTCCAGAACATACTTTTAGCACGATTAAAAACATACCTGCTGAACTAAATACCCCTTTTCTCAGCCATTTAAAAAGGTACTTAACTTTGTATATGACCGAAGGCAAACAATTAATAAAATAATTTTATTCTCTGATATTACTTAGACAATCTTTTCAGTTGTACTGGACTAAGCTGTAGTGATTTTATGTAATTTTACTTGAATAAGCAAACAGCTCAACGCCGACTTTGTGTCTGTGAATCTCTTTCTTATAAGTAGCTGCTTTAATAATGTGACATAGATACTTTTCTCAAAGAAGGATTTTGATACAATTATGCTCACTACTAAAGATGTTTTATTTTATACTTCTAACTTTACAAAATTAAGAAAGTTACACAAAATATTTAAAAGTATTTAGTAATTCATCATTGAAATTGTAGTTTTATTCTGAACTTTTTCTAAACAATATTTTTTACCTGTGGTTATTTATTTACAAAGTAATTAAATCAACTAAAAAATATATTTAGTATCGTCTTTTCTTAAACGAGTTTATTATTTTACAGAGTTGAAGCTGTTCTTGATCAAAATTTCATATCTTTGTGCGTGTGTAATTTTTGTTTACAATTACACTTTCTAGCTGCTTTTGTTTAAATTTGGCCTAAACCATTTGTCAATGTGTCATTTATTCTTATTTATCATTGATGCTAGTATGAGTTGAACATTTATTTCAGTACCAGATAACAGTTTATATTTGAATCTTATTTTAATAGAACTATAGTGCAGAAAGCTACACCAATGATTTCCATACAATGTATATTTAAATATTCAAGTTTTTTTAATGTGGCAGGTTTTTACATTTTATTTGTAAGGCAGTTTGTGTTTCCTTCATTTCTTTATTTTATTTAATAAAATATTTAGTAACTTTAATTTATTTTACAACCACATTTAATTAGGTATTATTTATATTATTATAGGTACTTTGTTCTCTGCAAAGAAATTGGACAACAAAAATGTAAATGCTGCAAAGAAGTTTTTAAGTGTGTTTGCAAAACGTATAGCAAAAACAGCAGCACCGCCATCTTGCCAAATGTGTGAATGTTCGGCTGATGACAATGGCATAGATTTCTCAGAATGTTTTCCTTGTGATACACCACTTCCTTCCATCATTGATTTTGTAAGTACACCTTATCAACTTCTATAATTTAATTTTATGTGATTAATGTAAACTTACTTTTGCAAATTGATTGTATTATTTACATTTGACACAGTGGACACTTAACATTTGCGTTTTGGACATCATTAGTTCATATTATTACGATAAGAGTTGAAAATTAGTTTTGTGCTTAAAGATTCAAATATATAGATAACAAACATAAACAAAAATGTATTCACTTATCCAAAACTTTAAATTAGTCTTAATAAATTATACAATAAAGTTATATAATCTATACTATGTAAAGGAAAACCTTATACAGTTGTTTGTAACAAATAACTATCCTATTTTTATGAAATTATTATTAATATATTAAATATTACCTTCTTAGTGACATGGACTGTGATTCATTAAACTTGTTAAACATATGAATTAAACAATGATAACAGTTTAAAAAAACCTATTTTTCAGTTGCCTTTCACGTCTTACTCTGACTAAATCGTTGAAGATCATCTAAAACATTAAACAAAAGAAAATGTTGGCAATGAAAAAGTGTATAAAAAACCCATGACAATAAGTGTGTTTTATCTTATTATGGGTACATCAGCATAATACAGCCAAGCAAATTTAGCTTAGAATAGATAAGGTTAATTGTCAGAAGGCTGTGCTTCTATTAATGAAACAAAAAACAACTTTTCAAATTACCCATTTATTTTACTCTTTTTGCTCTACAATTATTAAAATTAGCTGCTACACGCATGCTACTGGTCCGACGACCCTATCCAAACTGCCCTTTGTCTTCTCCAAGCGTGGCTTGGGTTCACACGTCACCTAGCAATTCAGCCCATCAGCACATTACAATTAAGCCTACACACAATTGGTCATAGATCTACTAATAGATCTACTAATAAAGTTTATTTACCATGTCATTTATAACTATAGACCTTCCATATCACATCACCTGCTCAGTTAAGAAGATTGTCGGTCTTCCATTCTGAAAATTCCACGGTGAAAACTCTGCAATACTGGTTTTGTAAACCCTTGGCAATCCTCAACCTTCTCCTAGAGGTGAGGCACCAAGAGTGATCATTTATGCACCCCTTTCTAAGTCGGCTTCGTCATGCTATTTAAAGTAGGAGGATCTGGTCCACACTTCAAGATCTTAAGCTGTGTTGTTTAGCCTGAGTGGCAATCTGTCAAGATGGTAGTTTTGTGTTGCTTTTGGTTTTATAACGAGCCTTTAAGAAAATTACTTAAATCTATGTATACATAAACAAAATAATTCCCATTTAGACCAAGACAAAACAAAATGTATGGCTTGACTGGACGTGCTTACTAAAAAACAAATCAACATTTTTAGAATCAATCAAACCAAATTAGTGCAACGTTTCTATGCATGTATGTCAGATCAGTAGAATCATGTAATAAGTCTTTAACAAACATTATTTAGATACAACATTTAATATTAAGATCAACAAAGAGGAAAAAATTCTCAATGTAAAATCGATTCTAACAAAAAATCAATCATTTATAATAAAATTGAAATACAGTAGTATCAAAACTTAAAATAGATTAAAAAATCCTCTACATATCATAAATCAATTATTGCCATTAAATTAACATTTTTAGGAGGATGATTTGAGGAGAAAAATATATGTATTTAGATTTTAAAATGTTATAAAAAATAATATGATAGTTCTTGTAATTTTGAATGCTACTAGGTTACGAATTGAGAAACTATTGTAACATTTCACGTGGGACAGGTGAATATTCATTCATCCCTTTAACTGAAAAAAATATTTTTTCTCAAATACCCTACATCGAATGAAAATTATTATTTTCAACTACATATTAATTTTTTTTCTATAAATCTTTAAGTCTTTTGCTTACATTCAAAATAGGAATTCATTGAGTCTTTGTTTATATACTGAAATTCACATCCATCAGTAGAGGGGATTTTTGTTTAATCATAATGTTTATCTTTGTCACCTTGTTTTTGATGCTGATGAAATTCTTCACAATTTAAAGTTATTTAGTGTCACTGAACCTTTATGCATAACTTTGGGGGTAAAATATAATCAATGTATCTCGTGTAATTACCTTTGGAGTCTCATTCAATGTGGTGGAATGACCATTCCTGCGTCTCTTGAAGGTGCAAAGGCCACGTTCACATGTTTGCAGATTATTTACTTTTCTATACATAAAAAAGACAGTAATTAATAATATGACAAAAGATAGCAAATACATTGATCATGAAATGGTTCTTACAACTTTGAAATTAAATTATTATTATTATTATTGTTACTATATACAAGCACCTAGAGTGTTTCCAATTCCAATGACTCAATGTCTCCGTAAGTTGACTTCGCCAGGGCTCAGTACTTACGACCTTTCAGGATGTGTTGGAGTGTTACATCGGGTTCCAATTTTCTTCTAAGTGTGTCTCTTGTAGTGTTCGGATAGCAACAGCAGAGCAATATATGCTCGATGGTCTCTTCCTCCTTCTCACAAGCGATACATAATGCTGAGTCAAATCCCTTCAAGTAGGACTGAGTTACCAGGTGTCCGGTTCTTGCTTGGGACGCAAAGGATACATTCCATAGTAGAATGATTTATCTGTTGGTGTAGGTTGAATTTCAAACAGGTGGTGACCACTAGTTGTCGCTTCCCAGCGCTCAGTCCAGAGTCCGTCGAACCTTCTCTTTACATATGCAATAGCTAGGGGTTGTTTGATAGTTGGAGTAGGCTGCAATTCAACAGTTTGTCCACCTCTTCGATTCCGTGTATGGCACAATGACCAGGTATACCTGGGCAGAGCACATAATGAAAGCTAGCATAGATGTTCACAGTATACATATAAAGTCATCCTAAATGTTATCTTGGGAAAACATTACTCTGTAAAAAAAATTTCAAGAATTATTTTTCCTTACATACTTGTCTGTCAAAAATTATAACCTGATTAACATATAAAGGTTAAGGTATAAAGTTGTACTTTTGATGATTTTCTATTCTTACTGTCCATGTCTCCTAGGCATTGATAGTTTTTATTTTTGGTAGGTCATAATTTTTGTATCCTCTTCTTTAGTTCTCTGAGCCAATGACAAACTATTTAAATTCATTAAGTGGTACGGTAACATACAAATATTATGAAACAAACAGCATATCATTTATCTCAGATAAATAATGTGTTGTGTATGATAAAAATGTCAAACATCTTAATTGGAACTTAAAAGTTGTCCTTGTTCAATTAATTTAAATGATGATCAACTACTGGAGTGAATAACAGCATTTGCAGTCA
The DNA here is from genome assembly GCA_018207615.1 of Philaenus spumarius. NCBI lineage: Eukaryota > Metazoa > Arthropoda > Insecta > Hemiptera > Aphrophoridae > Philaenus > Philaenus spumarius. The sequence goes on from JAGFPH010000369.1 coordinate 601,860, forward strand.
ACATCTTGAAAATCTTTATTTTTAATATAGCATATTGTAATTATTGTATATTTTAGGCAGTTTATTATCAATTGGATATTACATATTAACGAAAATGGAATAATATTGAGAATAATAATAGTAGAATAAAATTGAATTAACTACACACTAATTACTTTGTTTGTATTTTCTATTTCAGAGCGTTAACTCAACTTACACATTGCTACAATCATTTGAAGAAAGTGACAGTGAAATGGACAGTCTTTGATACATCCTGTAGACCAGATTTGAATTATTTATAGTTTTATATGCATCACTGTCATTTAACCGAATTCTGTGGGGCCCGACTCCTCAGTCTTCTTGCATACATTGTTTAGTTAAGATCAGGACTTGATTTCAGCCAGTGTAGCTTACCATTCAACTCATTCCAGTACTTTAATTTATAAAAGAAACACAAAATGCTCAAAAGTGAAATTATATTTCAAGAAATAAATTTGAATCCTTTCTATGAAGTGTAATACTGGTATCTCATATTGGCTGGACTTTTAATATTCTAGTCTACTTTATGTACTAGAAGTGAATCTTTTCAATGTGATTTCACAGAAAAAATTTAATAGTTTCGGTTCACTTTTTATAAACGTGAATATAAATCTTAACAAATTATTTTTATATAATATATTAAATATATATGTATAAATGTTAATTAATTTGCATATAGTATTTAGTTGGTATGTGTTGTTCTAACAAGAATATAAATATAGTACAGTAAGCTAACTTTTGACCAAATGCAGCATTTTCAAGTAAGATTGTAGTCCTCTCTTCTTCAGGACTAATTTTGTTCAATGCAAACAAGATTGCTGAATCTACAAAATACTGCAATTACTTAAAAGTAATTGCCCCATACTTAATACTATTCTTGTTTCAATTTAAAATTATAATTTAAATTAATAAGTACTGTACATAAAACTGTAATACATAACATTCTATGGTAAATGCAGCTATTTAAATATCCAGTAATAGTACAGTAAAAACAGATATTTGAGGTGGGAACCAGTTCAGGTTAACTCAGGGTTTTTTAAGTGTCTAATACAAAAACATAAGTGAAAAGTACTAGTTTTCACAAGTAAATCCATTATTACACTATTCTATCTTTAATTCAAATACTTTAAACTATGTTAACTGGAATGGATTATTAATTATTTAAAACCAGAAGGGACTGTGTTGTAGAATTTGAATTGTTTAAATAAATAGTAAACAGTTACGAGCAAAATGCAACTCTTAAACACAACTTTACCCTCTCACCTGTAAAATTTGCAACTATATTTAACATGATTCAAGGTAATTAAAAAAAATGATTACAGTGTAACATTTTTTACATAACACAAATTGTAAAATTATAAGATGTTATGTTCTGATGCTTTGAAGTTTACAAACCAAACCCTTTAAACACTCTCATATATTTTACCAAAATAGTATAATAATATAGATATTTACTGTAGTAGGGTTTACTGTTGTAGTACCGGTACTTACTGAAGCATAGTATATACACATGTAATTAATTTTCTTTTGAACTAATATGAAACACATAATGACTAAAAGAAGAATTGGTGTTTAAGTGTAGGCTATTCATCAATTTCTAATAATAGTTGTGAATGTGTTCACATTAACTCATATTAGTTTGTTGTTAGTAGTTTTCATCTCTTAATTTTGGTTTCCTGTGCTCATTGTGTGTTTCTGTGATTATTTTATATTCCTTTTAATTAATATATAACAGTCAATATTTCATATCTGCATAACTGAATCTACAATTTTTCTTTGACAAATCTTTACATGGCTATCCCAACCATTTCAACTTTTTACAAAAATAATTAAACTATAGACACTACATAGAAAGCCCAACTCAGTATCAACATTTGTAAGTTATTTAATTTGACTTATAACATGTAGTTTATTAAAGGAGTATTTAGCTCATTAATATATTACGGCTTCATAAACAACTTTCATGAATAGATTAGATTTTACATCTAATTTAAAAAATAGAAAGATTGTATACCTGTAATTGTACTTTGGAATTTTGCAAGTTGTGTTAGTCACATTGCATGTGTTATTAATTGTTCTCAAATGAGAAAATATGTTATACTGAACAGGTTTTTACTTGAATTGTAAGTAAAACATGTAAAATATAAATGTACAGACTAGAAGTACATTATTTCTTTATTGTAATGTAATTATTTATTTATATTAGATTTAACTACTGTATTTGAATAAAATCCCATACTATTTAAGAGTTAAAAGGGTCCTTTGTGGTATTTTTTCCTTTCTTCAGGCAATTTAAGATTCTGGCTGTTATTTTTCATGTGAACAAATGAACATTAGTAGGTATTTCAATGAAAGTTATTTTTATGTACCTTCTGCATGGCTTGCCATATCAGGCATCATATCAAATGTAGTGCCTGTGAAACTAGGCTAACTAGGTTCCCATTGCTGAAACTTGATTGCAAATCCATCTCAAAATAAAATTTTATTCAGTTGAGTGTTGATTCTCCCGTCTCAAACTGAGTATTTGTCTCAATCTGGCACTTCTCACATCAGTGGCGGCTCGTGCTTAGGTTCACTGGTTCAGTGAACCCCCAAGCAAATTGCGTTAATAAAATAATATTTTGACAACTATAAATATTTAGTTCTTGGTTTCATAAATCTAACAATATAGTGTGAAAAATTGTTAAAATACGACAGAGAGTTACAACGCGCAGCTCTACTACATCGTTTTCAGCTGCCTGGTTCAATCCAAAGAATGAACCTCCTGGCCTAGGCGAGGGGGTACAGGGGAACAGCGGGGGAATAGCGTTTCTAGCATTGCTTTTCGCTGCACGCTAAATGCAGCGACTCCCGGCTCCTTCCGAAGATAGCCGAAGCTGCAGTTCACAACTAACTTTGTTATGGTGTTTGTAGTTGGTTTGTTTACTTCTTTGATTTATAGGTTATGTCAGTTATGCATTCTATGAAGTTCATGGATTAAGTTTGCGTTAGTGTGGGCATATTTTTATTATTGATAAATAATATTATTGCAGTTCAGTGTTGTTATTAGCGTTGTGTTAAGGAGAATGAACATCGTTACATCTTTGCTAAAGGTAACTTTTCTTCTTTACCTCTTTGAAAAGGTGTGCTATTAAAGTGTACTTCATTATTATTATTAAAGTGTCACTTCATTATTTAATTTATGAGTCACTTTATGAACTAAAAACTTAATTAAACTAATGAATAAATTAAAGGCTACTATGTAAGACAACATTGTTCTCAATTTTTCATTTATAATAATTAATATGTATATGGTACTTTAATCTATCATGAAAAGTGTAACCCGATTTATCTCATTGCATGTTCCCCCCCTATGGGGAATAGATTTGAACCCCCAAGGTAATAATTCACCAGCCGCCACTGTCTCACATGTATAGTAAGTCATGGATAGGCCTCATCATGGCTCTGTAAAAATATGACAGTTACCTGTGGCTAATGGTATTATGGTACCTACCAGATGTCTTAAAAGTCCCCCCCTTATTATTTTTGTATTAATGGAAATAGACAAATTTGCTTTGGAGACTGTTAACATGAAAAAAAATTAGTTTTTTCATGTATCGTAAATTTCAAACCTTCCCTTAAAAAAATTGTGACATCCAGTAGGTTACTCAAACACTCATATTGAGTGACCTACTGGACGGAACCTTTGTAAATAAATAACAGATGTATCATCTTAAACATTTTGATGTTATTTAAGTTCGGGAAAATTATAACTTTGATTTGCCATTATGTTGGATAGAGTCAACATACAGACCTCCGGTTTTCGCCAATCTTCTTCTTTTATCAAGACCTTTAAAATGAGGTGTCACTCAATAGGGGTTCTCATTTAAAATGTTCGACTTACTCCCAAAACACCCCATTTTTGGGGGAGGGTTTGCAATTTACGATGCACCAAAAAAACTCCATTTTTGGTCATGTTAACAATCCCCAAAGCAAATTTGTCTATGTCCATTAATAAAAAAATAATATGAGGTGGGGGGGCTTTTAAGACACTGTGTATACCTATCCAATAGGTATACACTAACTTATGAAAGAAGATTCAATGTTATTATTTAGTCTACAATGTGAAAATTTGTTTTTTAAATTATTTGGTTCATTTATAAATTTTGTGTTGAGTTATTGCCAACATGTTGTATTTAAAGTATTAATTTGAATAACGCTAAATATGTCACAGTAATAAACCTACATTATTTTTCAGTTCTAAGATATCACTACCGCCGTTATTTCAGGAACAATCAATGTTTCTAGACTAGAAAATCCTTTACTTGTCCAATGTTAAGAGAAAAATAATTATGTTTACAGTCAATAAAATGGTTCAATCAGAATAATTATAGCAAAAACAAACTTTAAAAAACTTATTAAATTATAAATGAAATATATGTTTTATTAGTGTGAATATGAATTATAAAACAAATATCTTTGAATCATGATTTTTTTAAATTGGCTTATAAGAAAATATTTGCTATAATCAACAACTCTGTAATGTGTAAGAATGCACAGGTAAAATATGTTACTGACCTCTAATAATACAAAGGAATACCATTGAAAACTGTAGGCTTTGGGGTGCTTTGAATGCTGAACAACATATATTATCGATAAAAAACTTTCAAAAACAATTGTTCTTATTATTTACATTTATTGTAGGTCTATCACAAATTTTAAAAACAAACATTGGAAAATTATAAAGAAATTGAGAAAAAAACATTTACGTATAACTGCCACTTAAATGCAGACTTTTCTGGACATAGTTATGAACAATTACTATTGGATGATGCTTTACAATCCTTTAACTTAGAATGTAAAATAAATTAAGCAACCAGACTTCAAGCAAAATGGTTGAATATATTATTGTAAAGTTGGATAAATCTTGCAGTAAGGCTTTAGTTTCAAAGCCAGGGCTGTCAGATCATACAACTCAAGTGTTATTATTAAATATTGAGCAAACAAAATAGCACCAAATAAAACTCCTAAACCTTTGAAAAGACAATTCAACAATTATTTCAATAGATTTTTATTTTTAGCTCAAAGACAAACAATTATAAAACAACTTTATACAGAGATAATAGGTTATAACTTTTAAAGGGGGATAACAAGCAATGCAATTTAAAATTAATGTAATCAACTTTGTATTTTACAATCATTTGATAAAAACATGATATTCATCATTTAAATTGAGTAGTTATTAAAATACTGTACCATGTATAACAATTTTAAACAGATAGAAATAAACAAGTCCGTTAAAATAAAAGAAAACAACTTCAAATTTTTAAAACATAACAATTAATTTAAAATATATATAGGCCAAATAGGTTTTAATGGAAAGTTATGGATAGTATCCATTATATACAAAACTCCTCCAGTCAGTAAAATAATCTAGACAATAGAGTTATCTAAGGCTGTTTTTAAAAGGTAAATCATTCTGAAGGTTTTTAATACTCTAGGGAGCTTATTTGGCAGTCTAGCACCAGCTTGGGAAGGACGTTTGCTGTATAAATTAAGTCTGTGCTGTCTAGCACAATAATTACTAGCCTGCTTGGTACTATAACTGTGTATAACTTTATTTTTGATGTGATCACATTTGGAGTAAAATATCATTTCAAGTATATATATATATTTATATACTAGGAAGTATAAGAACTCCAAAATCTTTAAATGCAACCCTTCATACTCAGCTTTTTTAAGACCTGCTGTAATAAGCCTTATACAGAGTGGCGCACATAAAACCAGCCCGAACCATAACAAATTTGTGGCTGACATACAGTAATACCGGCCCGAACCATTTAAACAGTTTAGTACCACACATAGCCTATTTGCCTAATAGCAACTGTATAGCGTGCACGTACTGTGTAAGTGTATTCACACGATTATTAGTCTTTATTAAACATATAGCTCTTAGTCATGCCTTACTCCATTGATTAACGTGTGTTCACTGATGAAGAATATGTGTAGTCTGAATCCATTTAAGTTGTTCATGACAGTTTTCATACAATATTTCCTGAAAGTGATGTTCCAGCAAAACCAGCGATTCAAGATCTAATTAAAAAGTGGCGTTTTAACAGGCAGTGTTGTTAATTCAAAGATAAATAAGGAACCGACTGTCCGTACACCTGAAGATGTGGCACACATAATGGCATGAATTCGAAGAAGCCCCAACACGACGGTTACCACAGCAATGTGGAATTTCTCACAGGTCATGTCAACATGTACTTCATGGCTTAGGAATGAAACCTTACTGTGTGTGTGTTATTCACAAAATAAAAGAAGCGGATAAGTGTACTCGTACAAATTACTGTAATTGGTTGCTAGAGAATGTCACTGGGGGAAATGTAGATCTGTTTCTCTTTTTTTCATCGACTGAATCTTGGTTTCATCTATTGGGTTACGTTAATTCTCAACCGAGGAGAACCCACAAGTGTTCCGACAAAAGCCATCACACAATTTAAAAATTGGTGCATGGTGTGATCTTTCTAATAAAAGAATAAACGGTCCAATATTCTTTAATGAAACTGTTTATACGAATGTTTACTTGCAAGTCTATAATGATTTTCTGCTCAGTAAACTCCGTATGAAAAATATTGGGCCTATTTACAGCAAGATGGGGCAACTTGCCATGTTTCGAATCTGTCAGTGACTCGTATACTTACCGATTTTACACAAGAAAGGACCATTAGCAAGGATTTGTGGTCGCCCCGCTTTTCCGACTTGTCACCATGTGACTATTTCCTGTGGGATTTCTAAAAGCAAAAGTCTACCACAATGATCCCAGAACACTTGACGAATTGAAAAATAACATAAGTGAAGAGATTTATAACATCCCTCAACGTGTATTGAAAACTGTTTTCAATAACATGCCTCGACAACTTTGCTTAAATGTTGGCGGACAACATTTCCACTTTAAATTAGTTAAATTGTAAACTTCTTTAAACTGTAAAATAATGTTTATTACGTTAGTCATTAGTAATACACATACGTACGTAGATTTAATTTATTGATATTCCTTTCAGGGGCACCACTCTGTAGTTTTTCCTAAGACAAACTCTTTGCATATTCCGAAGTGACTAATCTCCCCAAAAAAGGATTCCACAGTTCAGATATGGATATACAAGACCATAGTTAGCTGTTAATAAAATAATAGGATTGAACAGTGAATGAGGCTCTATATAATTAAACTTCTACAGGCTCTATTGTAAAACATTGAACATATTAATTTTATTATTGCAGATAAGCTTAAGAAACTGAACAATGGTCTTTTTATAGCTCTACCTTTAAATAGATCGAGGGCTGCTTGTGATATATTATTTCAAAAAGACAGTTAAATTGGCTCTAAATTAGCGAATCTACTTCAAAAATGAATAAATTTGAAACTTTTATTAAGATACTTTTAGAAAATGAGAAACTTGTATTTCTACTAATAGTTTTGAAATATGTAAGGACATAAACCGCTAGCAAATTACCGCAACTTGTAAATGAACTTTCATTGGGAGGTTATGAAAAGAAAAAACACATACATTTCAGTTGTTTCAATGCTTTATAGCCTTTATTATACAAATACGAAAAATATATTGAAAATCTCAAATAGAACAAGTTTAAAATAAAATAGTTTCATATATAAACACTTAAATATTGTATTATTTGAATTTTAATTTATAATTAATTGGAATTATGTAGAATAAAACACGAATGGAATGGTCATGAAAATTCAAGAGCATGTGTAAGCACAGTGGTTAGCAAATTACCCATTAGTCAGAAAAATATCGACTGAAAAAGGAAAAGAAGTGAAAGTAAGATTGAAAAAGATTATAGCAGGGTAGAGGAAGGGCCCATGATATTGCTAAAGTTTGAACAAAACTCTCAACTGTTAGAAATATATAATATTAACAAAATGTTGGGTTCAGAGCTTAATTCCTTCAGAGCCGAAATCACTTTTAAAAATTCCAGGAGCCGTAATTCTCTAACGAAACGTTTTCGGACCTGTGTTTATGTGAACGTTTTTCATTATTTTTATCTAAAACTATCCCTGTGAAGTATTGCAGATTGCTTCTGAAATACCCTGTAACAACGAGTTTTAAACACATTTATTTATTTACAGTAGGCTAATCCTTTTCTTCTAAGAAATCAAGCCCCGATGCATTATGTACTAAACCATGCCAACACTTGAAAAAAACTTATAGTCGCAATACATAATTTAAAACATTATTATAAAAAATATTCTACACATTTAAAAGTACCTGCATGAAAACACTTAACACATTAATATATTAATTTATGTCACAGTGAGTGGCCATCCACTTTCATTTTGTCTGATTCTTGTTGTTTGCTGTTCTCACATAATTTTTGCAGAAAGTGGTAGGCCTAAACGCGTTTTAGATCCCATGATAAACAATAATTTTATTTATACTTATACACTACTTAAATTTGGTTGGCACTACTTACGCAGAGAGTAATGAACGTGCTTTGTATCGGAGCTAAATGAGTTGTAGTGTTAGTGAAAGAGTAGAGTGCGAATAGTATTAAGGCTAGGCTCCCTAAATTGAAAACGGCGAAGTTGGGTACCAATTTCAATGGTAAATAACCTAAACATACCTTCACTATTAAGCACATTTTTGTGTTATTTTTGTGAAAAAACGAAAGCTGTATTTTTTTTCTTAAAGTAAAATAGATTGTGGGTGTTGATTGCTAAGGTTTTTTGCAATATCTCTTTTTGCAAATGAGTAAAAAATGTATAAAGTTTACTATTTTTTACTATTTATATCATACGTTTATGACAACAATAAAGCGGTTTTTGAAAATCTATTCAGCAACAACATCCGCATATGACAGTACTTCAAAATGAAGCCAAATTTTTTAATTTATTCCACGAATTAACGGAAAAAATTATTTATTCTGTAGCATTGCTCTTATGGGAATCAGATTCAATATGGCGGACAGGGTAGCCTCCCCTTAACTAGGTTGGGTCTTTAGTTGTTGCTGAGGATTCATATGAGTGAACAAAAAATCGATACGTTTTTCACTCCTGTATCGAAAAGAAGCAAAAAGCGATGTAACGTTTTCCCTAATTTGCCTGATATCTTTCTTCTCTTGCTACACCCATACATTGGGGTTACATACACGTTTCCCTGCAGGCGCTTGTAGTACTCCGTCCACTCACCACCAGCAGCACCGACTGGACACGCAGTCCACGAGATTGCCGTCGGCTACGTTAGCCATTTCTTGTCATTATTCAGTTAATCGAACGACACGTCGTAGGTCAAGTCTTGCCTTGTGCTCCGCAACATGTAGTAATTTTCTTTTCTTTCTACAATATGCCTTAATAAGCCGTACACCAGGTAAAATAACTATTTTTTATTTAATATGTAGCATCTAGTCTTACGGATATCTGAAGTTTCCCATAATTTGAAATGTTGTTAATATTAGTAACTGTTCGTTACGTATAACCTATTGTATTTTGCAAAACGCAATTTGTAATTTATTTAACCCCGTAAAATTTGATATTTTGTAAAGCCTACAACTATGCTAAATAGCCTGAACAGTGATTTTAATAATTAGCCTGGAAAATAGACAATTTAAACTAAAGTGATTCCATGTGTAATTAACTATAAGCTATAAATTGTGCTCTAACGAGTTCCTGTACCAAGTATAATTCAGCCAGTCAATTAAAAACAGTATATTTGTTTCAGTTTGC
>JAGFPH010000369.1:611608-622014 GCA_018207615.1 Philaenus spumarius
ATTTTCCTTTTATAAACTTTCTGTATGTGCCATCCATATTTTGAGCCCAATACGCATTCCACATAGTTTTTACTTTTGGATGGTAACAGCGACGGCGGTGTCATTCTTCACCCGGTGATACAAATAGTGCGGAAAAAACAAAATGGCCGATCCTTCTTAGGAGCAATGGATGGAAATACTAATTAGCTTATTAGATGACAAACTGGCTAAGTTAGCAAATAAAGACGATGTAATTAATCTGTCGAAACAAGTAGAAACCTTATCGAATGAAAATAAGGCGTTGAAAGAGGAATTGCAATGTATAAAATCCAGTGAAAATATTATTTTAAATAAGTTGGATGATTTAGAAAGCAGGTCTAGGCGTATCAACATGACATTTAAAGGACTAAACGCGAGTGGTATAACCGACTATAGACAATTGGTAAAATCATTTTGTTGTGAGGTACTAGGATGTGGTGATAGACTGGATAAATCGAGCTCATCCTTTAGGCAAGGAAAGGAAGTTTATGATTGCATATATACCTGATGATGGTGACATTAATTACATTCTATCGCAAACAAAGAGACTAAAAGGAACAGGGTTCATAATTCATCGGGATTTCTCGCGAGTGGTACGTCAGAGGAGTAGCAAATTTATGGCAGTGAGGTCTGAAATAGAAAGAGTAGTGGGAAGACGACGGATGCCGCTGGTCTTTGACTATATGGTAGTGGGAGGACGGGAAATTGACGGCAAGACACCTTGATGGATCAGATAAGTTAAAGGATTTGTTTAAACACGATGTTTAGATGGACTGGCGTTGGAAGGATTAGGACGGAGACCTATGGCACCCACAGAGGGAGTGGACAGTGGGGTCAACTTGGACGGCTCCAGTAAGCCAGCATCAGCACAAGAACCACAGGAGGAGCAGTCGAATAACGCAGGTAGCTGCTGACAATACTTCAGACAAACAGCAGCAAACATCAACTCCAAAAGGACAACACCAGTGTAAAAAGTTAAACAAGGTTAAAGTGCCAGTGTACAATGTGTGTGGTCTGAAAACTAAGGTTAGTGATAACAACTTTACTAATTTGATAAATAAGTTTGATATAGTTGTTTTGTTGGAAACGTTAATTTCAAAAACTGATAAAGATTTTGTAATAGATAATTTTAAAAATGTCAGAGTATCCTTTAGTTTTGCAACAAGAGAGTCTAATTATGGCAGAAATATAGGAGGTTTAATTTATGTAATAAATGTACAGTCATTATCATCTAGAAACATACATTTTGTTGAAAAGGAACTTTTTACTTTAATAAAACTTAATTTAGATTTGGGGAAAGAGCAGCTATTCTTTTTGCCAGTATATTTAAACTGTAATCGTTGGGAGGAAGATTTTGTGAAGTTGGTTGACTTATTGACGACCGAATCGATAGATAATTTAATTGTTGTAGGAGACTTAAATGCCCGTATTGGACAAAAGCAAATTATTCCTAACGATATAGTAGAAACAAACACAAGTTTTACTAGTTCCAGAAAATGGAAAGATTTAATAGTTAATGGCCATGGAAAGAAGGTTTTGGAATTGTTTGACAGTCTAGGCTTAGAATGATGGCGTAGGTGAATACACCTTTATAGGACACAGGGGGTGTGCAGTAATCGACTTTGCTGCCGCGTCTGTTAATTGTATCAATCTTTTTAAAGATTTTAAAGTCTTGACTTTCCCGGGCTCTGATCACCTTCCAATAGAGGTAAATCTTGAAGTTGGTACTACTGTAGTACCCATGTTACCGAGGTTAAATGGGCGGACAAAGATTACAGGTATTATCACAATAAGTTGAATCAGACGATGTCAAAGTTTAAAGTTTGCGATAACAATCAGGAAAATATAAACAATGTTATAAACTGTATCACAGACTCTGCCCGTGCCAAACCAGTTACGAAGATTAAGCCTAGTTCTATTTAAAAAAATAAACAACCGTGGTTTGACAACGAATGTTTATTGGCAAGAAAAAGGATTTTTAGGTTATTGAACTTATTTCGCAAGACCGATTTGGAGATTGTCAGAAAAGATTATATTAAAACAAAGTCTGTTTTTAAATAGTTATGCAAAATGAAGAAAAAAGCACATTATAAGAATGTCAGATACTTTGTCCAATTCTACTGATGCAAAAACGTGCTGACAGGCTATAAACAATTATTAAATTATGTGGAAATATAGAGTCTGATAAATGAGTAAATCCGTCCGTACGCACAGTCAACATATAATATGCTGAACCGTTAATTAATTCTATCTAGATAAAGAGTTTAGTATGCTAGAACTTGAAAATGTGCTCTTAAAAGCTAAAATTGAAAAAGCCCTGGATTTGACAGAGTCCCATATGATTTTTTTAAAATTTGCCCCGGGGTCATTGCATATTAAGTTAATAGTACTATACAATACAATATATAAAGAAGGTAGCATACTGGAAAGTTTTAAAAGATCGATTATATATCCACTGTATATAAAAGGGGATATTAATGCCGTGGAAAATTATAGGGGACTATCCTTAGTCGACTGTAGGCCTATAGCTAAAATATTTACAAGTTTATTAAACAACAGGATGGAAAAATGGATAAACGATGGTTCCATATTAACAGAATTTCAGGCCGGTTTCAGAAAGGGTTATTCTACGGTAGATAATGTTTTCAGTTTAGCAAGCTTAGTTCATCTGAGATGATCGGCTACAGAAAGGGGAAACTGTACACTTTTTCGTGGATTTCAAAGCAGCATTTGGTAAAATTGACTGAAGGGCGCTGTTCTTTAAGTTGTTTTGTGTAGGGATGTCTATTCATTTGTTAAAGATATTAAGGAGTTTATATGATGGTACAGAGGGAGTTACAGGCTCTTTCGAAACAAAAAAAGGTCTTAGGCAGGGGTGTGTCTTAAGTCCTTTGTTGTTCTGTTTGTCAATGATTTGGTAGATTATATTGGCGGAGGGTGTAAAGTTGGAGATTGTTGGGTAAATGTGTTGCTGTACGATGATATTGTTGTCGTCGACCCTTCAGCAGCATGTTTGCAGCATATGATTAGAAAGGTAGAGACCTATTATGAAACTTGGAGCCTACAAGTAAATTTAGACAAGTCGAAAATAATGATTTTTAGAAAAGGTGGGAGATTGGGAAACAAAGATAAATTTTGGTCTAAAAATGATAGAATCGAAGTAGTAAACCATTATAAGTACTTGGGCGTTGTCTTAACTCCTAGCTTATCATGGGAAAATCATTTTGAAAGAAAAAATAGAAGTGCGAAACTGGCGGTTCATATGGTTTGGAGGTGCGGGGGTTTTGATAAATAATTGCAAAGTACCTTTGACAACAACATATAATTGCTAAAGTCAGGGCCATAATATGCTACGGGGCGCAAGTATGGGGCTTTAAAGAGAGTGAACGAATAGAAGCAACGCAAATAATGTTTATCAACAGATTATTTCGATTACCTTTTAATACCCCGAATTATACATTATATTTGGAGAATGGGTTTGCAAAATTACATTTATTCACATTGAAAATGAATTAAAATTATATTGTAAAAGTTATGACTTTAAGACCGGATCGATTGCCTAGAAATATTGCACAGCAAGTTATAAAAAGAAATGTTTTTTGGTGTCGGGATTAAAAAAAATGGGAAGAAAGTTCGGAATTGAACCAGACTACGGAGCAGACTCCATCTATGCTATATGGGCAAATCTTAGTATCGTGGAGGCTCTGAAGGCGAGTTGGTTGGCTGAATGTATAGGCAGGGCCAGAACATCAGTTTATCACCAGCAGTACCTAACTCTCGACCTAAACAACGGTTATTTGACTGATGATTTAGATATTATCTCCATATCATGGATTATTAAAGCTAGGGCGGAGCTGCTTAATCTTAATTACAAACCATGGTTAAAAGAGCAAAATTTCGCATCTGTTAGAAGATGAGACAGTATTTCATTTTGTTGCAAAATGTCCTTTATTGATGTATCAGAGAAGGAGTTATTTAGGGAAATCAGTTTGAGATAGAGAAGAGTTTTTAAATTTTATAAATAGGAAGGATTGGCGTGCTTTGGGAAACTTTTTGAAAAATACGTGGACTGTCAGACTGGAGTTGGTAAGGCAATTTAATTATTTAATTCATAAAAATCTACCTGATTATGGCTCCTTATATTATTTGGTTACCACTTTTTATATAATTATGTTTGTATTGTGAGAAAGATTTGTATTTGGTAGTCTATTAGTACGGCAAGTAAGGTTAATTTACGGTATATTTTTACTATGTTCATTACGTGATTCTTTTAATTTATGAATTGTTATTAGTTTTATGGTATAGATATGGGTAAGAATATGTTTATTTCTATAGTTTATTGCCAACCTGGCTGACGGTCAATTTAGACCATGCTAATAGTCTTTGTTAGTTTGAATATTGTGTAGTATAATATTAGTAGGCTATGTATAAATGAAATCACTATTTTCATTCATTTCATTTCACTACTTAAATTTAAACACTTATTTTTATACAACTGGCATCACTAAAATTCATTAAACCACCACGAACGAATCACATATATTGAATAAAAAATTAAATTGAAAAAATAATAGAAATATATACATAGACGTAACCAGTGGGGGTTTGGGGTTATATCCCCCCCCCCATTGTAAAAAATATTTCGCACTTTCTTTACATTAAAATGCGATTTTAAGAGTAAGTTGTTTTCAACACCTATGTAAATGTCAAGCTACAATAAATTATCAATATATTGCTGACATTACCTTTGGTTGTATTTATTAGAGCATACACATTTATCGGAAAAATGAACGATCGTTACCGCTGACGGGAGCTGTGCAGCCACTCGCTGCCACTACAATCGACGGATTTTCCACCGTCTCCGCCGAAACGTGGCCAAATGCACGCCAAATATCATCATTTTAGTATTTTTTTCGAAGAATAGGCCTACTATCCTTCAGCCGCGTACATTCGTCAAATTATGAAACCGACATTCTTAAATAATTGAAAAATGTTTCTCCTAGCTCTTCAAATCAGGAAACACAGTGTAGAATGCTCCAAAATCTTCTCTTCTTTTTTTTATTGATTGGATGGACCCAAATAAGTATCTATATTTTTTTGCTTCCTTTTCAATCGGCGACGGAATAACAATAAAGCGAGAGTTGCTCTCTGTTCATATCAATAAAACATTTAAAAGAAATAATATATTGCATAGCACACTTCGTGATTGATGTAACTTCAGTTTAATGAATCTAGATGAGCTTTTAGACGACGTTGGAAATTTTACCGCCCTGTGTGCACACTTTAAATTTTATGAGCGGCGACGGTAACTATTAAAAAAAAAAACACCGTGTGTGTTCCAAGCCTATGGGGTTAGAGGCAGCGTGCGGAAAGATTGTTTTGTGTTATAAACTTATTTATTCGCGTTTGAATTTGTTCCTTGTGTGTTCTTTTTATTTACAAAATATTGAAGTCATGCGCGCTCACAGTTCCCCCACCATGACGGAAACACCACCATTTACTTTCTACAGCCAGGAAGCCTGTAAGATCGAAGCGTCGTCTGCTCTGCGATTCGCCGCCTCCCCTCTCCAGCTCCAGCTGTAACGGTTTTACCCCAACTTCCCTCCCCCTAGACCCTCCCCCCATTTCTCTAATAAAAAATGACTTAAACCTTGAACCGCTTATATCAGGCCTACTACAATGTAATTTATCTAATTAGTCTTCATATTTGATGTTTGGAATATTACTTGTCTATATTTTAAGAACACAGTCGAAGCATAAATGTGATGTATTTTATACTAAACTTAGACTATACGTGAAGGCAGATATTATGAAAAAATAATAACAGGCGCGCACCCAGGGGGTATCTTAAGCCAAACCCCCCTCCCCAAATCAACTAAAAAAGTAGGCTATCGATCATTAAATACAAAATATGGTTTATAAAATTAGCGGTGTCAAAAACTGGTTTTAACTTCTACTAGGGGTCCTATTGCAGCTTCTCCTGCATATTTTTAATTCAATGTCAAATAGATTTGCTGTATGTAGGCCTATGTACACGCAAGGTAAAACGGATTTAAAAGTTTTCAGTTTCTCATTCTTTTAGAGACGTGTTTTGTAAAAATAAAAGATAACAACAACGTTCAAACATTAAATCCAACGTCGCATTTCACATGTATATCCGG
Source organism: Philaenus spumarius (assembly GCA_018207615.1). Taxonomy (NCBI): domain Eukaryota; kingdom Metazoa; phylum Arthropoda; class Insecta; order Hemiptera; family Aphrophoridae; genus Philaenus; species Philaenus spumarius. The sequence continues at coordinate 617,788 of JAGFPH010000369.1, forward strand.
TGAGTGTGCAAGTTCTGTTTACACTTCTTTAATTAAACTGTCTAGGCTATAATAAAAGAGAACTAATTTTAGAAAAAATAAATAAAATCCACGAAAATATTAAATTTACAATGGAAAAAGAAGAAAACAGAACGATTAATTTCTTGGACTTAAAAATAACCAGAAATAATAAACAACTAGAATTTGGAGTTTTTAGAAAGGACACATACACCGATAATAGGCCTATAATTAATGCACATTCAAACCACCCAATGGATCACAAAATGGCAGCTTTTCGATTCATGATTAATAGATTATATAGTACCGTTAAAAAGGAAAGCACACAAAGAAGAACTAAACACAATATTTAAGATAGCTGAAAATAATGGATACGAAAAGAGAACAATAAGAAAATTAATTCGTAAAATAAAACAAAATTTAAATAATAAGACCAAAGTCTCAAAGAAACAAGAAAATATCTGAGCGGGATTTACCTTCACTGGAAAAGAAACATATAAAATGGAACAATTTTTTGGGAAATTCAATGTTAAAACTGCTTTTAATACGAACAACACCATAAAGAAAAGATTAAGCAAGTCTATAGAAGAAATGGAAGCATACGACAAAAATGGAGTATATAAAATAAAGTGCAAATGTAACGCAACATATATAGGCCAAACAGGACGAAAACTAAAAACAAGATTTAAGGAACATATTAGATCTTATAAATATGAAAAAAGAGATTCAAATTACGCAACACACTTATTAAATGAGGGTCATATGCCATATGAAATGAAAAAATCAATAAAGCTCTTACACCAAAGTAACAAAGGAAGACGGTTAAATATAATGGAAAACATGGAAATTTTCAAACTAAAAATGAACGGAGAAAATATTATTAATAAACAAATTAACAGTCAATCAGAAATAACTTTCCAAACTCTAAGATTGTTGAAAATATAAAAAAAAGAGTAGATTTATTACATAACGTGTTACATAACGTGTTGCATAACATATTACATAACAGATTACATTAGAAGCAGTACCGGTAGTAGGAGGAGAGGCGTGGCTAACTATATCTAGACGATTCCATAACGGATGAATCCAGTACTGAAATAGGTCTCGATAATGGAGGAACTCCAAAACGCGTCGACAAACTTAAGTGAAAGTGTTACGTTAGGATTGGCAGAAAATTGTATTAAAACTTATTTCATGGATCCTAGCAGATATAATTTGTATAATAACGTTAATACACTAATTCATGTGTAATTTTATTGCCCAGCTATCTGGGCTTTCAAAAATTCTAATTCAATATTTTGTTCTGTAGAATTGAATATAATTATTTCAAATAATTATGATTGTGTAATTAGAAACAACCTATTCGACAACAGCGAGAAGTTCGCGGTAATAACATTATTTTTCTGAAACAGTGTTTAATTTAACGAATTTTATAATTATATTTCAGTAATTACATGTAACATTACCAATGAAATAATCTACAAATAAACGATTATTTAACAATATTTAACTGTATGTTTTAATAATAACTTAAATAAAGTATGAAACTGATCGCAGCACTATCTGTCGGTTGGACTTTGAAACGTGTTATGCGAAAGTAATACGAATTTAATACTTCGTATGGTATAACGAGAAATTAAATAGTGAATGATTTTGATTATCTTATTTCGTTAACAAAATCAGTTGCCAATTGTTTCTTTTCTTTTTTTTTAAATTGTTTTAAATTAACTGTCGCGTCAATTGTTTAAAAAGAAGAATCGCTGGTTATATAAAAACACAAAAGAGAAATGAAACCTTTTTCACTTTTGAACTAATCTGCTGTAGTGAACCGTTTTCATATTTGTTGTTAGTTTAAATTTTATATTAGAAATTATTTAAATATAAATGTCGGAATTATAAGACAATTTTTAATTTAATAACATAATTTACTTATCACAGTATCACAGTAGGATAAATTTCAATGTTAAATTAGAAAGGTTTGTTGCAACAGGCAACTCGTTCTTCAGCTCTAATCAATGTTAGCTTGGTGACTTTAGGCCAAAAACTGCTCTAAGCTCTAACTACAAAACATGACCTTCCTAATCAATAATATGAAAAGTCAAGGCCATAGCCAGGAAAACTTTTCGGGGATGGGGGGTGGGGGGGTCAGGTCAGGACAGGGGTTTTAAATCGAAACCCTTTTAACACGTTCACTGCTAAGGACGCACATGTGGGCTTGACACTGAACACTATGAGAAGCGGCCGACGCACAGTGCATTGCACGCCAACCCCATTACACAATGCATTGCGTGCTTCGCACGCCAACCCTCGTATTGGGACAATTTTCAATACACAGAGCATTACGTGCTTCGCCCCCAACCCCTTTATTTTGAGTATTTTAAATACACAATGTATTGCGTGCTTCGCACGCCAACCCCAGCATTGGGAGACTTTTCAATACACAGAGCATTACGTGCTTCTCCCCCAACCCCCCTATTTTGAGTATTTTAAATACACAATGTATTGAGTGTTTCGCACGCCAACCCCCGTATTTTGAGCATTTTCAATACACAGAGCATTGCGTGTTTCGCACGCCAACCCCCGTATTGGGAGTATTTTCAATACAAAATGCATTGCGTGTTTTGTTAGAGTAGGCCTAAAGTATTTTTGTTGGACCTTCATAGTTTTCTTATTTAATAGATCAGATCAAGCTCACAACTCACAAGAGAGTAAGGCTGTAACCTACTGCATCCATGTGTATTGTACGTTGCAGTTTAATCAAGTAAATCTAAATATCAGTATGCATGCAATGCAAAATTATGTAAAATATTTTGTTGGAACCTCTGTTGTGTTATCTATTTTATAATTTAATTTGCACTTTTTAAACATAGTATTAATTTTTACTTCTAAATTTCGGGATTTCGGGGGGTTGGTTTGACTCACTAACCCTCCCCCCCCCTCTGGCTACGGTTTTGTGACAAGGTGGGTGGAAAGAGGGGGGGGGGGGGAGGGTCTGGAACATCTACTTTCGTAAAGAAAACAGCTTTCGTTGCTTTTACACAAAAACAAAATAAATTTGGCGATAGTAGGTATTCCTTTTTTTAAATCGATTAATTTTTTCAATAGATTTCGTTTTCTTTTTCGTTATTGTTTACCTTTTTTGATGTCTTCGAAACTAGCGCGTAGTGCATGCTCGCATTCTTTCTACGACATTAAAAAAAAGTTTTGTCCGTACATTATAGTTAAATAAAGTTGTATAAATGTATTTTTATCCAAACCGTGTTTAAAAATACTGTATGTCGCGGCACCCTACCCTCGCAACGGCTCTGGAGCAGCGGGCACGAAGTTGATAGCACCATGGGAGCCCATATGATATATTCTAGAGGGGGGGAGCTACACCGGGATATGGAGCGCAACACGTTCACTGCTAAGGACGCACCAGTGAGCTTGACACTAAACACTATGAAAGTGGCCGACACACAGTGCATTGCGTGCTTCGCACGCCAACCCCCGTCCTGGGGGTATTTTCAATACACTATGAATTGCGTGCTTCACATGCCAACCCCCTTACTGGGAGTATTTTCAATACACAATGCATTGCGTGTTTCGCAGACCTATTTTAAGCGTGTGTGTTCTATAATAAGGTTCAAAAATAAAAAAATAAAGTAATTTTTACTCATTTAGACCATAAAAATAAAAAATAAAAGGTCATCCCCTAGCATAGGAAATACGAAATATGTGTAGCAGTGAACGTGTTAAGGAGTACACTCCCCTCCTTCGGCAAAAGGAGTCCAGGGATATTTTTTACCTCCCCAAGAAAACTTTTAAAATTTGTGAGGCCAATTTGACTGTTCAGGTGAAGTATTAACCCACACAGCATCGAGTCTGTACCTTTACACTGTGAATACACAAAGACCTATAATAGGCCTACTCCTAGAGGCCGTACCAAGTAGTGACCCAGCATCTCGTGCTTGAACTCTTGTAAAAAATAAAATAAGTATATGTAAAATCAAACGGCACATAACATTTAAAACGTATTTTAGTGCTAATCTCTTTAAAGAAAAATATCTGTCTATAATTAATAATACACATATTTTCCTTTCCCGGAGCTAGGAGGGGCCGCGGCCCCCTTTGGCCCACAGGTATGGGCGCCCATGGATAGCACTGATGGCATAATCCAACACAAGCAGGCCTCCGAGAGGGTGGAGCAAAGGGGGCGAATGCAAAGGGTCCCGGACCACAAAAAAAAAA
>JAGFPH010000370.1:0-36224 GCA_018207615.1 Philaenus spumarius
TTCAATACACAATGTATTGCGTGCTTCGCACGACAACCCCAGTATTGAGAGTATCTTCAATACAGAAAGCATTGCGTGCTTCGCACACCATTCCGAACATTGGGGGTATCTTCAATACACAATGTATTGCGTGCTTAGCACGACAACCCCCGTATTGGGAGTATCTTCAACACACAAAGCATTGCGTGCTTCGCGCGCCAACCCCCGTATTGGAAGTATCTTCAATACACAGTGCATTGCGTGCTTCACACGCCAACCCCACGGAAGAATCCACCAGTTCGTACAGTTTTATTTATAAAATTTAAATCAATATCCGAGTTCCATTTATAGTAAGGAATATGGTTACACGACTACCTCATAATAGATTGTTTGCTTTTTACTTTCTCACTATACTATAGTATAGAGAAAGTATAGTGATCGCAAAAAAAATCGATGTTGAGATTTTTGTGGAAATATCCGTTTTGGGACCCCCTGAGTCCAAAAACGTGGTTTTTACAAATTTCTGTCTGTATGTCTGTATGTATACAAAGCTAGAGAGAAAACTATTCGATCGATTTCAACCAAATTTGCACCAGACATGTCCAGTACGCCTGTATAGATGCACGAAAAAGGGTTTTGAACAATTTTGAAAAACAAACAACTTTTTGTCAAAAAAACCCCAAAAAATCTGTTATTATTTTTCTATAAAAAAAACGGCTCTAACGATTTTGATCAAAATTGGCTTATTTGTAGCCTTTAATGTGCCCTACCATATGCAAAAACCCGCATCTTTCTAAAAATTCTCGTTTAGCTAATAATAATAATAATAATAACAGATTTTTAAGTGTTTTTTGGCCATAAAGGGGGTTATTTTTCAAAAATTTTCAAAACCATTTTACGTGCATCTATAAAGACCTAATTGACGTGTTTGGTGCAAATTTGTTCGAAATCGATCGAATAGTTTTCTCTCTAGATAATAATAATAATATTTATTAGTTAATCTCCAACTTTAATAAAAGTATACAAAGCTAGAGAGAAAACTATTCGATCGATTTCAAACAAATTTGCACCAGACATGTCCAGTAGGCCTGTATAGAAGCACGAAAAAGGGTTTTGAACAATTTTGAAAAATAACCCCCTTTTTGGTCAAAAAACCCCCAAAAAATCAGTTATTATTTTTTTACAAAAAAACGGCTCTAACGATTTTGATAAAATTTGGCTTATTTGTAGCTTTTAATGTGCCCTAACATATACAAAAACCCGCATCTTTCTAAAAATTCTCGTTTAGCTAATAATAATAATAATAACTGATTTCTGGGGGTTTTTTGGCCATAAAGCGGGTTGTTTTTCAAATTTTTTCAAAACCTTTTTACGTGCATCTATAAACACTTAATTGACGTGTTTGGTGCAAATTTGTTCGAAATCGATCGAATAGTTTTTTCTCTAGATAATAATAATAATATTTATTAGTTAATCTCCAACTTTAATAAAAAAAACTCTCCTACCCCACCCTACAAGTCACAGTGAATCTGTTTAGTAATTTAAATATGTTTGTGAGAAATTATGTGCTAGTTCCTGGTACCGTTTATTCTTATTGCACTCATTTTTTAGTGTGAAAATAAAATTTTCATTGAAAAAAAAACAGTTTAAACTTGCTATCATAAAGTAATCGCAGACTTATAATACAAAACAATAAATTAAAATACTGTCTAAATACGTAAAATGCAGCTGCTCCAGTGATACGAAAATTGACCGCGTGGAGTGTAGTTGTAGCAAACAGAAAGTCTCACCGACTCTTCCAATACAGTTTTTAGTATATGTCATGGAATATTTCTATTGATTTAACTTTTAACATTTGCAGATCTGCTAATGTTTGAGAGTAAGTTGGTAAATTTTGAAATGGCTTGATGTTGAATTGTCGAGCCAAAAAATAAACTTACTTTATTTACAAGTTCAATTACCTTTAAATAGTGTTGACATTATCAATGCACACTATAAGTGGACTCAAAACGTACGATTACGTGATCTTTCATTTTCTTGTTATTTAGGTTTTAATTCAGGTGAAGTGTAGGTCTTTCCAGAAGTTTAATTTAAATTGTGAATTTGTTTGATTAACTTTATTAATTCGGATTTACTTTTCAATAAAATGCGATACATGCACAAATTATGAAAACTATAACATATGATAATATTAATTTATAAAACTTCTAACTATAAATAAATCGACCACTCAGCTGGACCGCTGACGTGAGTTGAGCAAATTTCCAAAATTAAGTTTATATGCCTATGTTTTAGGGTTTCAACCAACAATTTGGGAAGTAGGTCTACTCACGAAGGCGTTGAACAGGTCTGTGTGTACGCAATATATTAGTAGAATTTGTTTCCTCCTAGTGGCCTCGCGAGTTTGCATCACTTGGCTTTGAACTGGGTACTTTTATGGTATTTTACGTTTTTGTCGATTTTGGGGGAACCAAGCGAGCTATAAGGTCGCGTAAAAAAACAAAATGCGCAGAATAACATCCTAAATTTATATTGTTAGAAAAAACTCTAAAAAAATTTCATTCTCGTAGTAAAAATCTCAAAAAATAGTTACTTCCGGTCAAAAAACGTACTTCCGGTTGTTGGATTTTTTTGGCTAACGAACTAGTCCGAGCCACATAGACAACCAACACGTGTACCAAATTTGGACCAAATCGGACTTAAAATGCGGCCGCTAGAGTGCGAACACATATATACATATATATATATATATATATATATGCATTTTTTTGACACCCCAAAACGTGTTCTGGGGACCATGATCGGTGCTCATTTGCTACTCCCGACCTTGGGTCTCACCATAAGGGCCACTGCAATAGCTCATTTTTCCTATGGAAATTCGCTAATAACTCGTTTTCAATGCATCATGTTTCGCCGTTTCAATGATGGCATCTTCAGGCTGACATTTAACATAAAACATTCGACACTAACAACACACACTCGAAATAAAAATTTAATTATTTTTGTACATTTATACAAGTCTTATATTACAATAAAAATTTTCTTTACGCAGCCACATGTCCCAGCTTTTTCTACTACTTGACTGGATTACAATCTAACGTCTAATCTATTGTCCGTTTGCAGTTTAGTTGATAGCATAGGCCTTATGGAAGTTGCCGCGCTACTAACTGACCTAATTACATCGGCTTCTATTCACTACTACATTGAATTATGAATTCATTATCTTAATGTTTAATTCAAGATCCAAATTTCTTCATTAAATAAACCCCATTATGCCGTTTAAACTGCAAAAAACGAGCATTACATTTGTTTTATTCTAACGTGTATTGCTGTGTTATTTCAATTCTAACAAACAGTTAAAATTGTTTTCTGAAAGCAAATATATTCTCCCAAATAAAATAATATACTCTCCAAATAATTACTACAGCACTATACATAAGAATTTAGGTCATGATAGATAGTACAGCACCAATAATGCTCTGAATTTTCTGTAAACTAAAGTTAGTTCTTATTTTTCTCAATCCTTAATTCATTTTGATGACAAATTTGAATTTAAAGATTTGTCCTAAAGTTTTTATATTATTATTCAGTTATTGCTGTACAATATTCAATCATTTACTTTAATAAAAAAAAACAGCTCTTCCATCAAAATAAATATAAACAAAACAACTATTTCTCACTTTGTATTAATGTTCCACATTAATACAAATTATTCTTGAAAATATAAATATCAATAAAAAACAATATCAAGGGAAACATATTCCTAAAAACAAGTTTAAATGAGTTTTATGAAGTTGTGATGTTTTCATGCGGGCTACTAGCGTAAGATCTCCGTTACAATAGCTTGGACAATGCCTGCCCATGCTATCAACTAAACTGTAAACGGACAATAGATTTGTTCATGTATTATTACTTGCATGTTGTTGGAGATTGAGACACCTGATTTAATAGATCTATACAGGGTGACTATTTTAAGTGTGCCACCATTGGTAGGCCCTATATCAGAAGTGACAAGATTTACAGGAAACTTTAAATGGGGGACTTCACCTACTTTTTAGTGGCCGTTAAAAATATGATTTTGAAATTTCGAGAATATGCCGCCATTTTCCAATATGGCGGCCAACTTTAGAATTTATTGTGGAAACCCCTATTTTTTATGATGGGCTTAGCACGCCATTCCGAATATTGAGATTATCTTCAACACACAAAACGATGCGTGCTTCGCACGACAACCCCCGTATGGGAGTATCTTTAATACACAGTGCATTGCGTGCTTCGCATGACAACCCCACGGTAGAATCTACCACACGGCTTTGAACCGGGTTCTTCTATGGTATTTTACATTTTGATCGATTTTGAGGGAACCGAGAGAGCTATAAGGTCGCTTAAAAAAACAAAAAGTGCAGAATAACATCTTACATTCATATTTGTAGAATAAACTTAAAAACAAATTCATTCTCGTAGGAAAAATCTAAAAAAATAGTTACTACCGGTCAAAAAACGTGCTTCCGATTGTTGGATATTTTTGGTTAACGAACTCGTCCGAGCGACGTAGACAACCAACATGTGTACCAAATTTTAACCAAATCAGACTTAAAATGCGTAGAGCGCGAATACACATATTTTATATTTACATATCCCCAACCCAACCCCTAAGGCCCTTCAACCGTTTTTCCCATATAACACTTTATAAAGCACTTTACAAAATAGAAACCAAAATGTCTTTATCCACTTCCATCCTGCCTTTTCAATTAACTCTGGCAAATTATCAAGACCGTAGTCTAGATGGAAGACAGCATCTGTTTAAGACAATGGCTGCTTATCTGAAACTGAAAAATGACTTTATTGAACGTGTAATGACCAATTTCGAATAAATTTTGCGTGGGAACGAGGTGTTGAATCTATGGAATACGCTGGGATTAACTACGAAAGTGTATGGTGTTTAAGAACTGAGCTTGGATTTTTTGATATTTACGGTGGTCCGGACATAAGGGACGTTTTCTTTTGTCCTGCGGAGGTGCAGGATCAGTGATGATTTGTTGGATGTGTGTGTAGCGAGACCCTTCGGCTCTGTGTCCGAGTCTATTAGTTAATTTAGGATGAAGTCCTCGAGTGTGGGGATTTTGTGCCCTTGAGCCCTTGAGAGATGATTACGTTCGATACGTACCATGGAGAGTTGGTGATCAAACGGAGAGTTTTGTTCCGGAAGGAATCCAACTTTTTCTTCCAAGAAACAGATAGTAAAAAATACCAATTTGGAGCTGCTTACTTAAGTACTGGTCTGGTGTATGTCTTTTACACGGACAATCTGATACGAAGTGGTAGAGGGCTCTTGGCGTTTAATTAATAATTAAGTTAATAGTTATACAAAGAAAACAAAAGAGGACACCAGAGCGACCACTGAGTCGGCGGTTCTACACTATACTGACCGAACGTTGAAGCGGGAAGCGAGAAAAGAAACAATAATTCGTTCCGGTAGAAGCTGGTAAAACCGGGTTGAGCAGGTTGAAGCAGGCGGGCAGGCGCACTATGGCCACGCGCGTACGTTTCTCCCCACATTTCTTCCCGCCAGCCTGCCGCGGTGCGCTGCGGATCGAAAAAATAAAAGATGTTAAAGAAATGAAAGTTTAAAGTGGGGGGGGGGGGGGGGAAATAAATGTTATATAGCAAAATAGCAAATTGTGCGTATTTTAAAAGTTGTTACAAAATGTTAAAATTAAAAACTGGAAAAACAAAAGTAAAGTTAAAAGGTAATAAAATTAAGGTAAGACCAAATGAAAAGCAGATAAAGTTTTGTAATAAAATGTGAAAAAGTAAAAGCAATTTTTAAAATAAAAGGTGAGAAGATTCATAAACCTTTATTGGTAATTGGTTTAAAATAAATATTTTCATAAACAAATAAGGTGTCTAAAGGTAGTTGTAACATCTCAACCAAGGGTATTTAAAAATAATTAATATAAAAATTGCAAAGTATCCCAAAACTCACAAACCCAAAAACCATGCGAATTGACAGCGCATCAGAATGAAAAATCGGCTAACACCTCAATTCTAAGAAGAGACGATAGTGTGAGAAAAAACTTCCTGACAAAAAGTTAAAGATTTTTCCACGGGAACAACTTGGGAAACCCGCGAGCGCGTCCTGTACGAGAACGGAGTGTCGCATGGCAACCACTCGAAATCGAGAAAAGAGAATAAAGTGTGCGCTAAAAGAAAAACTAACTCGCGAAACCACGAAATGCCCGGAAGGAAAGTTATTAAGGGAAAATTTAGAACAATAGACGAAAAGTCAAGCTGCAAGATGTGACGTCACGGCCCTACGCGCCAGAAAAGTGGAAGGGGATGCTGAGGTACCAACGTCCAGAAGAAAAAAGTAGAAACTTTACAATAAATTAACATAGAAATGATGGGGCTAAAAATTTAGTGAAATGAGAAAGCGGACCACTTGTTAGTTCTGAAAGACTTATATAAAGGGACTAGCTGGCTTAAATGTATATAACAAAAAATATATTATATCAATAAATATATTACACTATGTATTTCTTATGGGGATTTTGAGTAACTTTGACCCCCAAACCTCCTTAAAATTTCGATTTTTTTTAAACCCTTTCTTAGCGAGCACCTAGGGCCCTAGAGGAAGCTAAATACCAAATTTCATTCCAATCCGTTCGGTGGTTTTTTTTAATGACCTTGACCCCCCAAAACCTCCCCTAAAATTAAACATTTTTTAAAAACCTTTAGCACCTATGGCCCTAGAACAAGCTATATACCAAATTTCGTTCCAATCCGTTCAGTGGTTTTGTAGAAATCGTGATTTAGTAACATTGACCCCCCCAAATCCCCCTAAGATTTCAAATTGTTTGAAACCCTTTCTTATCAGCACCTACGGTCCTAGAGGAAGCTACATACCAAATTTCATTCCAATCCCTTCAGTAGTTTTAGAGAAATCGTAATTTAGTAACTTTGACCCCCCCCCCAAACCCCCGTAAAATTTCGAATTTTTTTTTTAAACCTTTCTTAGTGAGCACCTATGGCCCTAGAGGAAGCTACATACCAAATTTCGTTCCAGTCTGTTCAGTAGTGTTTGAGAAATCGTGATCAGTGAGTCAGTGGATTTGGCTTTTATATATATATAGATGTAAAGGGCTCCTGGAGGCTTAATGGAATATTTCTGCGACGTAAAGAGTAACTTACGTTGCTACGTCAGAAATGTTATAGTCGACTTAGTAAATTTCACCGACGTATAAATAGTACTACGGAAAATGATACAGTATTGAATATTGTCAACTTAACATACAAAAAATATTACGCCAGTGAAAAGTTTTGTTACGCCACTAGAAGAAAATTTTACGAGAGTTTAAGTTTACCAGAATTAATTAATCTGTATTCTGGTACACCAAATGGAACTTAATAACAAACCAAGGAGCATAAGAAGACCACACCATGGACCGTTCTCGTCAATGAACAAAACAACAGGGAGGCAGTAGCCAACTACAATCAATCTGCAGCGACACCGAAAGACGACCCCGTAGAGCCAAAATCTTATAGAAGCAATACACCATCCGCCAAATCGGGAAATCCAGGAGTCATCTGTAAGGCAGTTCCGAGTCCAGGGCCGCAGAAACAAAAGGTCTGACAGAACAAAAAATTACGTTGTTTTTCTTTTTTCATATTGCATGAGTTAAATTCAGTAAATTTATGGATACTGGGATGAGATACTTTTATTGGTCAGGTTCTTATGTCTTGTTTAAATTGCACATAAAATAATATATTATTAAATTATAATCAAGGTTGAGCGAAATTAAAATCATTTTAAAAGAATTAAATAAATTTTATAAAGGTTAAGTCGTATTAACTAAATTTATAACAAGAAGTTATAAGGAAGTTAATAAAAAATAAATGGTTCTGCATAATTAAAAAAGTAAATATTTTCTTGGAGACTTAAAGTTTATTTTGTTTTGTAGTGGGAAGGAATCCACGGAGATGTTTTATTTTAATATTGTAAATACATTTTGAATTATTATAGAATTGCGAATAGAATTATTAACTTACCTTGTTATTGATATATCCCATTCTTAGTGCTTCCTATATTACGATGGATTGTAAAAAGTGTTTAATCATAAGATTTTTAAGAAGCACAAATAAGAGACAGATTATATGGTCAGTTCCAGAGTATTTTCGTCTCAGAGATTTACAAATAATAACTACTGAGCTGAGCATATTATAAAATAACTGTAAAGTGAAAAACTGGAAGCGTTTTATAAATTACTAGCTGGCCCGATCCGGATAGACAAATCAAAGTTAAATAATTTCGATTTTTTTTAAACCCTTTCTTGGGCCCTAGAGAAAGCTACATAACAAATTTCATTCCAATCCGTTCGCTTTTTTTTTAGTAACTTTCCCCCCCCCCCCAAACCTCCCCTAAAATTTCGAATTTTTTGAAAACCTTTCGTAGAGAGCACCTATGGCCCTATAGGAAGCAACATACCAAATTTCGTTCCAATCCGTTCAGTGGTTTTGGAGAATTCGTGATTTAGTAACTTTGACCCCCCAAAACCCCCCTAAGATTTCGAATTTTTTGAAAACCTTTCTTAGAGAGCATTTGCGGCCCTAGCTACATACCAAATTTCATTCCAATCCGTTCGGTAGTTTGAGAGAAATCATGATTTAGAAACTTTGACCCCCCCCCCCACCCCCCCCCTCCGCTATCGAATTTTTTAAAAACCTTTCTTATCAGCACCTACGGCCCTAGAGGAAGCTACATACCAAATTTCATTCCAATCCGTTCGGTAGTTTTAGAGAAATCGTGATTTAGAAAATTTGATCCCCAACCCCATCCCCTAAGATTTCGATTTTTATTTAAAAACGTTTCTTAGTGAGCACTTATGGCAATAGAGAAAGCTACATACCAAATGTCGTTCCAATCCGTTCAGTAGTTTTTGAGAAATCGTGATCAGTGAGTCAGTGGATTTGGCTTTTAATACAATACAGCTTACTGTTAGGGTGATTATAAACGTAGTTATCCGAACCAGAGGTTTATCGCCTAGTTCTTCCAGTAGGTGGTATTATCCCATTACCTTGTATGAAAACTAGTAAAATATAAAATATATAAATTCAAATTAAAAAATAATTACAAAATTTACGTTTATAAGAAGAGAACGATCAGTAAATAAATTGTATACACGACAATCGGGAAGAAGAGTATACGACTGTTTTCACACTTGCCCGAAAAATGCCTTGGTCGTGTAAACGATACCCGGCTGTAGTGCTGATGGTGTATGAAGTCGGAATGCCGGAGTCCGCAAAGGAAAATGGTGAAGGGGTTAATGGCGGAGTACACATCTAGCCGGCACGTGTCGTTTGCAGTTTCTAATCGTCCTGGTTTTGTTGTTTTTTTGTGTGTTTAAAAAATTGGCATCCACTGGGTACTGCCAACAGAAGTGAAAACTTAAAACTATGAAATAACGGTGCTTTTTATTTCCAAATTAATTGTAGTATCAAAAATTAAAATGTATAATTTGTAAATTAAAATCATTAACATTAGTCTAGTTTTCACACATTTTTATATGGTTTATTTATCAATCGAAATTTACGATGGACTGCACAAGTCTAATACAAAATATAAATACTAGTAGTTCTGTGAACTGTAGACCTCGCTCGTTGAAATAACAAAAATGTGGTTTTGAGCTTAGATTAAAAATAGTGTGCCAGTAAGGATGTAAGCAGAAGGTTTAGCCAGTAAAACATTATTTTGCAATTCCCGCGATTTCGGGGTTTCTAGTTCTCGTTTTTTTTTCTTAAGCTTTAACTGCTAAAGATTTTCTTTTAGGGGGCATTGTGTTTTATTTAGGTTAATAATGCGTAAGGTAAACATATCGCGTTATTGAGGAAAACGTAGAATTAAATATTTACATACTTAAATAAATAAAACTTAACAATGCATTTACACTTCCATATCATATTCCAATATTAGAAATAATGAAAACAAACGATTTTAAAGCGTCGTGATAGTGATCTCAACCCATGTACCAACACTTACCACGTTGTCCAATGGTCATTTTTTGTATGTCCTTTATCGCAGCTAGGTTTCATTTGTTTCATCTCATTTTGTAATTCAAGTAAAGTTAAGTCAAGTACTTTTATGAAATAATAATTTACAAGTATACAGTTCAATTCTTTGATTTATTCTCTACACTTTCTTATAATAATATGTAATTTTTGGGCAATATTCTTAATTACTATTCAAAATAGGCCTAGTTTTGTTAGCAGTCTTGTAGTAGGAACATAAAAACTGGTGTTTTCAAAATAAGAAATTTGAAATTGATAAATATTTTTATACAGTTCTACTTAGAACTAAATTACGAAACTTTTTTATATTTACGAATAAAATTACAAACATTTCTTACTACTTTTTATGTAGCCTAAAGTTGAACTTTTTCCTTTCGTTACTGAATATGCTTGTTTCTTGAGCTAATAACTTTGTTAATTTTACTTCGATCATTTTTTTACTGACATATATGAATTCTTTGAGCCTTTATCTACAAAAAATCTATGGAACACTTTTGAATTGGTTTAGAATAAACGTTTATAAACATGGTTAAAATACAAAAACTTGGACGATTTTTAACAAATTTGAAGTTTACGGCCATTTTGTGAGCTTACTGTTAGAGGTACGGGAAAAAATCAAGAATACAATTTTGTTGAAAATTAAATTTGCTACTGGCAAAATGTTATTAGTTTTTAAATTAGACTTACGGTTAAGTCACAAAAAAACCTTACACTGGGAGAAACGGTCCGGCCGCCATTTTTATTTTATTTAAGGGGTTAAAAATAAAAAATGGAAAAAACCGTATATATACATCGCTCGGCCTAGGAATAAGGAACATTCATGCAAAAATCATCAAAATCGGTCAATGCGTTTGGCCGTAATCGTGAGACAGATAGACAGACAGACACACAGACATACAGACACACCGACGAAATGCTGAACGGTGGAGCTAAAACGGAGACCTCGCTTCGCTCGGTCAATAACATAATTGGCATATTAATTAATCAAGATAATAAAAAAAAATGTATTTTTATCGAAGACCAAGTTCATCGAGACTTCTTATAGGCTAACGAAATTGTATTAGATACAAATCAATTTTCTCTAAACATAATCATACAATTTGTATGAAATAAAAAATATACATAAACAATATATTATATAGGCCTACTGTAATATTGTCTACAAAGGACTACGGAAAGAGAATGAATGATAACTCAGTATACTAATATACATTTACAGTCTGTATACAATGTAGGCCTATATTATTGAATCGAGGTCTGAAAGAACCTCAGCTCGGCTAGATGTCCGTTTCTCGGTTACCGACACCCGGGTAAGTGTGAAAAAGATCCATTTTTGTGTCGGCATCGGTTACATGTCGGATAGATGTCGGTTACACGACACCCGGGAAGGTGTGCCGTTTGATTTTACATACACTTATTTTACTTTTTACAAGAGTTCAAGCTTGAGCTTCTGGGTCACTACTTAGTGCGGCCTCTAGGAGTGTTATAGGTCTTTGTGTATTCACTGACGGTGTAAAGGTACAAACTCGATGCTGTGCGCGTTAATATTTCACCTGAACAGCCAAATTGGCTTCCCAAATTTTAAAAGTTTTCTTGGGGAGGTAAAAAATATCTCTGGATTCCTTTTGGCGAAGGAGGGCAGGATATTTCTTAACACGTTCACTGCTACGGAAATTTCGTATTTCCTATGCTAGGAGCTGACCTTTATTTTTTATATTTATGGTCTAAATGAGTATAAATTACTTTATTTTTTATTTTTGAACCTTTCTACGTAATAATTACTAATATTTTTAAGCAAACGCACATGTGCGTCCATAGCACATTGGTTTAAAATTGTCGTTCTCGGTGTATTAATAATTCTTCCAGTACGGAGGTTGGCGTGCGAAGCACGCAATGCTTTGTGTATTGAAAATACTCCCAATGCGGAGGTTGGCGTACGAAGCACGCAATGCACGTGCATTGAAAATACTCTCAATATGGGGGTTGGCGTGCGAAGCACGCAATGCATTGTGTATTGAAAATACTCCCAATACGGAGGTTGGCGTGCAATGCACTGTGCGTCAGCCGCTTCTAATAGTGTTCAGTGTCAAGCTCACATGTGCGCCCTTAGTAGTGAACATGTTAAGCCCATACCCCGGTCTAACCCCCCTCCTTGAAAATATCATATGGGCGCCCATGGTTATGACTTCGGAAATTTGTATTTCTACTTCCTTTTACTAAAATTCTGTGACAACCTTCCGTTCTTAATCAGATCTGTTAGTTCATTATTTATAATAAATTCTTTTAAAGTAACACAAAAACAGTCAGCGTTTATTTTGCCTGGATTGACTGAAGTCGGAATGGGATACGTCCCAGGGGTCCAGCAAGCTCGAAATTACGGGATAAGATTGGAAAGGTTTTTGGCTCAGTTGTGGTGGGCGTTCATGAGCAAACCAAAAGGTCGACACTCCCCCGTTAGTAGTTCATCATTGCCAAAAGATCCTTTCAGGGATTAGTGGACGGGGGAGACAGTTATCCTAACCTTACAGCTACCTATCGTATCCGGTTTAGAAGACAACGCCGGTGTCGTATTCTAAAGGTATAACCTTACAGCTACCTATCGTATCTGGTTTAGAAGACAACGCCGGTGTCGTATTCTAAAGGTATAACCTTACATCTACCTATCGTATCCGGTTTAGAAGACAATACCGGTGTCGTATTCTAAAGGTATAACCTTACAGCTACCTATCGTATCCGGTTTAGAAGACAACGCCGGTGTCGTATTCTAAAGGTATAACCTTACAGCTACCTATCGTATCCGGTTTAGAAGACAACGCCGGTGTCGTATTCTAAAGGTAAAGTCAGAACAACCGAACTAACATGTTTCGTATAGACGAGGTAGGCTGAATATTCTTCAGCTAGGAAGGAGGTTGCTGAATATACTCTAGCTAGGAACAAGCTTGCTGAATATTCTCCAGCGAGGAACGAAGTTGCTGTTAGTTTATCAATCACGAAGTGTGATGTAATATATTATTTCTATTAATATATGTTTTATTGATAATATATGAACAGAGAGCGACTCTCGCTTTATTGTTATTACGTCGCAGATTGAAAAGGAAGCAATAAAATATACTTATTTGGGTTCATCCAATCAATAAATAAAAGAAGAGAAGATGTTGGAGCATTTCTACGCTGTTTCCTGATTTTGAGAAACTGGAAGAGACATTTTTCAATTATTTAAGAATGTCGGTTTCGTCATTTGACGAACTACACACGCGGCTGAAGGATAGTATTCTATGAAAAAATACTAAAATAAGGATGTTTGGCGTGCGTTTAGTCACGTTCGCCACTGTTTTGGCGGAGAGGGTGGAAAATCCGTCGATTGTATTGGCACTGAGCGGCTGCACAGCTACTGCCAGCGGTAAATAAAGTGATCATTTATTTTTCCGACCAATGTGTATGCTCTGGCCTATTCTCATAGGAGTAGATTTTCATAGTCCTGCTGACTTTAGGCAATTAATTGAATGCAAATAAATGCAAACTATAGTGAATCCAGGCTGAAATAGTTTTTTTAACAGATTCCACTGCCATTGGATAAAATTTATGTATTTTTTGTATTTTGTTGCCCTATTATTATGTGTGAACTCACGACCGTCACTTGTCCCCAGCCGAGAATGCTAATTTAAATCACAGTTTTTCAGTTTTTTGTTATGGGAAAGAAATATTTAAAGAAATATTTAAATATTTACTATGTATTCATATTATACATATTTCTTTATTTCAAGTCATAATAATTTATTATTATGAAATTAATAATATTTAAGGAAAGAGTGACGGTCGTGAGTATTTTAAATGTTATCCTAAGAAAATAATTAAAAAATAGTGGTTAACACGAGAATAAATTGACCCCGTTTGTGAATTTAACAAATATAAAGTGTGTTGAAAAGAAAAATGTAATATAAGTACAAATTGCACCAACTTTATATTTAACAAAAAAATTTCAGAAATAATCGAGGCCATGAGAATAGCCCCTCTAATACTGTCGAGCCACTGTTAATATGATGGCGACGGCAAATAATCCGTGGTGGACGAAAACTCCGTGTGTGTTCCAGGCCATAAATAAAGTGCCAGTGCCCAATTCGACCAAAGATAATGTCAGCAATATATTGATAATTACAACTTGACATTTGAATATTTGTTGAAAACACGTTACTCTTAAGAGCGTATTTTATTGTAAACAAAGTGCAAAATATTTTTTACAATGGGGGGTTATAACCCCCCCCCCCTGGTTACGCCTATGATCAGTGGAGTGTATAGTTTCACAATATAATAATAGGCTATAATATTAAAGAAAATCTGTGCTTTGTACAAAATATGTAAAAATATATGTAGCTTACACCAGTAAATGCACTGGACTGCTTTTCAAACAGCTTGACGCTGCACAACCCATATTACCCGGACTGCTTATACAATAGTTTTAAACTTAAATCTTAAATAGACAAATATTCTTCTTTAGTAGGGTTGCCATAATACCTTATTTCCCTGAAGATTACCGGATTTTGAGGGTAAAAATAAAGTTCCGGGGAATTTCCGCAAAAAGTGAGAAATCTCTTTTTTTCAATTTTTCCACAAAAATGCGTCATATAACGCAAATTTTGTGTTGAAAACGTATTTGGGAACGGAAATGTATTTGCGTTTGTAACTTTATCGTTATGCAACGATTACCAAAGCTAAACCCTCTCTCCTCGTGCCCTCTAACGTCTATTTGTTACTCTTTGGCCTTGTTTCGGCGGGAAAGTTTGTTAGCTTTCGCCTATATTCTACATTCGCTGTTGTTTGTCGCTGAAAATTTACGAAGATTTACGGCGCTGAGGACCAAAGGAACCGAACCAAAATCAGCCATTTTGGTGTCTGTATCGTACAGAGGCTGACTAGGGATGTCCACTTGAAACAATGTTTTTACATTTATGTTATTACTAAAATTCGTGTTTTGTGTAACTTACAATTTAAATATAACAACAAATAATATAAAAACATTTCCTATTGTCCGTTTACAGTTTAGTTGATGGCATGGGCCTTATGGAGGCTTGCCGCGCTACTACCTGACCTACTTCGGCTCCTATTCACTACCACATTGAATTATGAATATTTTTAATTCAAGATCCAAATTTCTTCATTTTAGTAACGTACCTCATGTTTAAGTAATCCCCATTATGAACTATAAACTACAAAAAAATACCATTACACTAGTTTTATTCTAACGTGTATTTCAATTCTAACAAATTGTTTTCTGAAAGCAAATATATTCTCCCAAATAAAATAACCCACTCTCCAAATAATTACTACACTGCTATACATCAGAATCTAGCTTGATAGATAGTATAGTACCAATATTGCTCTGATGTTTTCTGTAAACTAAAGTTAGTGTTTATTTTCTCAATCCTAATTCATTTTGCTAACAAATTTTGAATTTAAAGATGTTGCCTAAAGATGTTCCACATTAACAAAAACTATTCTTGAAAATATAAAATATCAATAAACAACAATATCAAGGGAAACATATTCCTAATAACTAGTTTAAATGAGTTTTATGAGGTTGATGTTTCATGCGGGATACTAGCGTAAGATCTCCGTTTCAATAGCATTGCCAATGCCTCCCCATGCTATCAACTAAACTGTTGCCTAAGGGTCGGCTCTAGCTGTCGGCCATGTTGGCTGACACTCCATAAGACCAATGTTAAATTAAAATCCAAGTTTTTCCTTTATTTTTGATCGGAAAATTATAAACAACGATATGTCATTTTAAAGCTATGGTCAATATGCATGCAAATGGCTTTTTAAAAACTAAGAAAAATATTTTGTTTAATATTTATTAACAATTTAAAACATTGATTTTTAATATTTTTTTATGTTGTCACTATTAATTATAGCGAAAAACTACCAAGCCATTCGCCTGAAGAATTTCGTCCCCAAGATTTTGGTATTTTTTAAAAACCCTATTTGGACAATTGCGGGTTTTAAGTGGATTTAGGCTGAGCAATGTCCGTGTAACCTACCGCCGCTATAGGGCGATTTTAAATATTTTTTCCGTTGTAACTATTAATTGTAGCGAAAAATTACCA
Source organism: Philaenus spumarius (assembly GCA_018207615.1). Taxonomy (NCBI): domain Eukaryota; kingdom Metazoa; phylum Arthropoda; class Insecta; order Hemiptera; family Aphrophoridae; genus Philaenus; species Philaenus spumarius. The sequence goes on from JAGFPH010000370.1 coordinate 16,146, forward strand.
AGCCATTCGGATGAAGAATTTTGTCCCCAAGAGTTTGGTATTTTTAAAAAAAAACGCCATTTGAATAATTGCGGGTTTTAAATGGATTTAGCATGAGCAATGTCCGCGTAACCTGCCACCGCTATAGGGAGTCGCAGGATGCTTTCTGTTTTACTAGAGCCGACCCTTAAATTATGTTTTAATCCCTCCTAAATTTGGGAACCGTAAGCACAACAATAGCAAATTATTTGATTATATCATTTATTTTTTATGTTAAACAATGCATTAGAAAGCGATAAAAAAAAGGTAAAGGTCATTGTGGGGATAACCCCACAATAGACTTTCTCCCCCAATGGACCATACAGACAACCGAATATCCTCACAATTGACCGCTTGCTATCTCTCTCACTCCGGCTGCGAAGGTAACAGTTGATTACAGCGGCCGCTGTGAAAAGCTTGATTTTTGCGGGGTGAAAACTGACTGACCAATATCCATAAAGAATGTTTGTCTTAGTTGCAGTCATTGGCGATACTGCTGCAAGCTGACGATGTGCAATGATTCTATTTGAGACAGCAAAATAGTAGTTAGAAGTTGAGTTGATTTTTGTTCCATGGAAGGTTATTACTTTTATGTATTTTGTAGTAAATATCGTTCTTTGGTAGATTTGTTGTTCTTTGTTTGGGCATGCGTTTAGTCTAACGCGTGTTTAGTCTATTCGTAGGCTACAGTACTATTCTTGCCATCGACCGCAAACAATGAAAATACTCCCAATGCGAGTGGCGTGCGAAGCAGGCAATGTATTGTGTATTGAAAATACTACCATTATGGGGGTTGGCGTACGGAGCACGCAATCCATTGTTTATTGGAAATACTCCCAATAAGGGGGTTTGCTAGCGAAGCACGCAATGCATTGTGTATTGAAAATACTCGCAATGCGGGGGTTGGCGAGCGAAACACGCAATGCATTGTGTATTGAACATAATTCCAATACGGGGGTTGGCGTGCGAAGCACGCAATGCATTGTGTATTGAAAATACTCCCACTATTTTGGCTGGCAACTAAACGCAATCACAATAGCAACTGACACACAACGCGGCAGAAAAGCCCTTCCTGTGGTTTGGGGAACCGTGTCACCACCAACGAACTATACTACTGGAACGCTCACTGCCCATAAGACTAGTGTTGTGTTTTCCGAGCGCATACAGATGTGTGTGGCGGGAAGTATCCGAGGCGCACGGGCGATGTAAGTGGGCAAGAACTCTGGACCTGGCGCTTGTGCGTTATACTGTTTTCTGTCATTCTGCCGTTCACGTTTCGACCACGCGGGAAAAGACATTATTCGCCACTCATCAATACGTTTTTAATGTCTGTCTAGGCTAAAACAACTGGTGTTCTAATTAATTGTAGTGTTGTTTTTATTTTGTGGCAAATGGTTAAGAGCTGTTCTGCTTACAATTGTAGTTCAAAATAGACGAAAGACAGCGACATTTCTTTTCACAAGAAAGTACTCATTTTATTAAGCATGTTAAAGCTTATTTTGAAGTCCCTGACTAGTAATATTGAGACAGAATTATTGTCTGTGTTATTGTAGGTTACCACCAACTTGCTTACAAATGAAGTAAAAGTGTTTTTATTATTTTGTCAATTCAATTGATTCATTTTGAACTGAAATATCTAACAACAATGCATCTGACTTGCCCTAATGTACAAGTACAGTATTTAAAAACTTTAACCCTAAGAGTGCCCAATTGGGGTTTGATTGGTGACCCGGCCATTATTGCAGTTTTACAGAGTTGTTTTTAATAAATTGTACTGTATCTTACACGAGTAGGCCTAAAATAAATGAAATACGACAAAAAACTAATTTTTATAAGCCATATTTTATAAGTCGTCATAAATAATTCATAAAGTAAAGGAAAAAATATATTATTTCTTATTTGGCAACACTTAAAATTGGAAATCAATCAGTTTTAGATCATTCAAAAAAAAACATTTGTTTTAGGATTTTTAAGTAATATTAAGAGTATTCGTATTTTAAGAGACAGACTGTTAGCTTTAGATGATTTCGATTATTTGTTAACATATAAGCTAAATCAAGATCATTTAGAACTATTTGTTTCCTGTGTCAGAAGTAGGGGTAGAAACAGTGACAATCCGAATACCAAACAGTTCACTTGGGCAGTCAGAAAACTAATGTTTCGTAATAGTGTTAGGGCTTCTGAAAATGCTAACTGCTTTGAGTTTGACCCTAGCGCACACCTAGGCCTTCTTGAGTTAGGTCATAATCAGTGCGATCTCTATGATATTAATGATAGTGAAATAGAGCCGCATTGGTCATGGAAAATTATAGTAATTCAAATTTTAAGGACGAAATTTTATAACATATTTGTGGCGTGATTGTGAGACGTATAGAAAAAAACATAAACTGTACCAACTGTAGCTCTTTGCTACATGCAAGTGAATCCGATTTTAGGGCTCATACAGGCCTCACTGATTTTAAATCTAAAGGAAAACTAATCAGATCAAGTAAGGATGTATTTAAAATTGTGAAGTACGCCTGCATGCTCAAGTTATCAACATCAGAAAAAAGTGTTACTTCTTACAATTTAACAGTGATAGTTTGTAACCATTTCAAATGTAGTATTTTCAAAGGGCATGTAGGTAAAGATGAATTTACAGGAAGCCATGAGTTATTTTTGATTAAATCTGTTACCCAATTATTTTTTTAAATAATTTCACACCATATTGCAAAACAGAAAACTTTCGACATGACAAAAAATCAAACTTAGGAATAAGACAAAAATTGACCAAAGTAATTTTATTTTCTAACATGTAAATATTATCATTGTCTTTAATAAACTACAATATAAAATTGGTTATATTATTTTCCTTACTGTTACCTTTTACGTCGTTTCTTGTCTGTGGTTGTACGAATATTGATGCTTGTAGACTGATATTATACGTCGTTTCTTGTCTGTGGTTGTACGAATATTGATGCTTGTAGACTGATATTATGAAAATTACCAAGGCATAATCTTAATTTATAATAATGTAATGTTCTTAATTAAAAAAATCATTGGATAATCAACAGTTACCAACATTTACAAACAAAACTGAATTGTAAAATATAAACATATTGAAGAATGTACAGAGTTTTATACTGTTGGAACAGCGTTATAGTAATGCCTACCGTGTGTGCCGGGCGTGACCTTGCCCACTTACGACGCCTTCAGACCACGGACGCAACCCCAGATTCCGGCTCGGTTTCTATAGCCCAGTGCGCGATCCATAAGTATATATCGATGGTCACCACCCGCTCGTTCCTAGCGCTATTCCGCCACCTGAGTCGGCGATCCATATTATTCATATCTATGCTCGTAGCAGGTGCGAGAGAGAGGGGATGACAGTCGGCCGTCGGCGCTCTCGCTTGCACACTGATCTATGGAGAAAGGGCGCCCAGCACTGCCTATAGCGGCCGCTGGTAAAACTTCGCTCAACGCCAATATTATAGTTTTGTCTGAAATAAATGCAAGGCGAGTGTTTGTCTTATAAGTTGTAGTCATTGGTATAGCGGCAAGACAAAAATGTTTCACTGATGTTTTTACTGTCAACATTTCTTCCCCTTATTTTTATAATATACGGTATCTGAAATGTTTATAAATCATACGCAATGAACGGTGTCAGAACAGAATGTTTTTGTGAAATGGATATTTCTTGTTCAATGAAAGCTGTTATTGTAAGAAAGCCTTAGCCAAATGTTCTACAGTCCCAGGCTACTCGGAGAGGTGGATTACGAGCTCGGCGGCCCCTAGGCCCCTAGTTCGGGTTATCAGTTAGCGATCCCCACTACTACTTGCACTACAACGCTAATTATTTTAAGCCTATGTGCAATAGCACGCGTAGACAGAATCATTATTTTGCAAATCGCAGTACGTTCCAGTCTTATTTTTTTTCTCTGAAATTCTGAAAGCGATTAAGATAGTTGGAGTTTGGATAGTTGTAGTTTTTACTGTAGTAGAACATTTTTTTCTAAGTTAACAAAAGTTTCGTTATTTAGTTCTGAATAGGACTGTATTAAAAACATTTATCAATTTCAAAAATTTGTTTTAGAAAAAAACAGTTTTCATGAACCTACCAGGGACCACTACTAAAACTAGGCCTACGCAAACCTAAACCAAAATATTTAGTTTGATCATGATGACTATATGTATAGCAATTTATTGCAAACACACTTTTGATATCGCAAAGGCTGATTAAATGCAAATGGTAAAGAGATAAATTCATAAAGTTGACCAAACCACAAACTCAGAATATTCAAATCATACTGCATATTTGATTGTAAGTTCCAAGACTTTATGTAATTATGAGGCATCCCTTTTTAAATGCCACAATGCCACTACTACTAGAGCTATTGTAACACTAACAAACCTGTGAAATACCAGTTAAATGTAAATGAAAACAAGCAGAATATACAATGAGTAGGATTCGCTGTATCACCTTACAGCGCTAGAAAAGTAAAACACATTTTTCATTTCTTTTTCCAAATTTTTTTAAAAGTTCTGTAACAAATAGATGGGATAAATGTGTTTCAACCAAAATTTCTGGCAATGTCTAGAAAATAATCTTTTTATAAACTAGGAACAAGGCAGTATAAAACATTTATTTTTAGTTTAAAAAACTGCCCACTCCTCAGGCATTCTAAAATATTTATTGACTTCTAATCATTAAATGCAGTAGAGTCCCGCTATTCCGAACTCCGCTATTCCAAAAATCCGCCTATTCCGAACAGAATTCAGAAAAAATACAGATTTTTTTACATAAAAACAGGAGAAATAAAAAAGACCTTTGTGAAAAAAAGTACATTTATTGTTACACAAATAAGTAAAATAGAGACATACTCTAAGCTTGATGAAAACGTCTGAAACCAAATTGGAATGAGAGCTGGTTTTGTTTTCTTCACGTTTTCCATCCGTTTTGCGGGAAGGAAGTTACCGCAACAAGCACCCGGTGAAAAGGACAACGTGTCCTTCAGAAAGAAGGAAGGATTAGAAACAACAGCTAGGCACTACACTCGATTCCACGTTCACCGTGCAGTACAAGTCTTACGGGAGAATAGACATGCTACTACCATCACAGCGAACATCACGTTTATTGTCATGCGGGTTGCGTCAACTGACCGAGCATTGCATGGGAGTTGATGTTTTTAGTTGGCTATTATCGCTGAGACTGGTATGGATAGCATGGCTTATGGGCGCTCTGTACTGCACGGTGAGGTGAACGTGGAATCGAGAGTAGTAGTGATCTTGCCAGTTGCGATCATCCGTTTTTCTCTTCCGTTTTCATTATCTGGAATGAATTTGAGTTTTTTCTCGATCTTTTTTCAAATGATGCGGTACTAACGGACATACTGCCGGATGACAAAACGGACAGTTTGAACAACCTATCCCTTCCCTTCCATTTTTTGAAGTAAACAGAATGTAAAGCAACGGAAGGAAAAAACGGATTGTGTAAATCTACACTAAGGCGAGGTCAAGAGTATTTGCCGCATCTACGTGTGATATGGGTTCAGTTCGAGCTTTCACCTCCTCCTCGCTTTCCTCCGTGCCGATCAACACTGTATAGAACTGCCACTAGCAGATGTCCCCGCACTTAATTTACTCCTTAACAAGTCATACACGCTGATATTATTCATGAAATCCGCCTATTCCGAATTCCCGCTAAACCGAATAGTGTTCAGTCCCAATTAGTTTGGAAAGCAGGACTCTATACTGTATATACAAAGTAACAGCAATTACTTCAAATATCAGTGCCAATCTACTAGCAGACACAAGGCCAAATGGGTGATCAATTAGGTGCTTCTGTTTTTTCCTTATGAGGTACAGAATCTTAATCATTACAAATATTTAAATTTACCGACACTGGATATGCCCTATTTTTTAAAAAAATCCAAATTTCTGAGTTCATTTAAATGAACTCCACATTTTAAAATTGACAGAATTTATGTAAATAAATATTAAGCTTTACTTGCATGATGGTATAGTATACTTAGTAGAATAAAAACTTCAACACAGGTTCTCACAACTAATTATGTTTATTTACTCAAACACATTTCGATGACATTGATGCCATCTTCAGTGAGGCACAAGCTACAAAATTCATACTTTATATTTCTATTCAGTGTTTAATGTGTTGGTATAGACAAAGAGTGGTATGAACGTATAGACTAAACACATAAACCTCCCTGAGTCTAAGCTCTTCGCCACTTCACAGAACTCTCCTGACGCTATAACCTTCACGAAAATGTTTGCCTCCATTAATATGCCTCCCATATATGACATGAACAGAAGGTTTACACAGTAAATGCTTGGACATGGATTATCCTGTGGTATACACAGCCACACAACACACAGGTCTAAACATGTAGAGATACATCCTTTATTGGAAATACAGGCAGTAAAATGCTCTACGTATTTGGTTTCTAAAGTAGTTTTTATTAATAGTTATTTGGTTTTTAATCAATTTTTTGCCTTTATTTCACTCAGGATTAAACTTTTGTTTACTGTAATAGAGTCCGGCTATTCCGAAAGTCTGCCTATTCTGAACAGAGTTAAGAAAAATACCGATTTTTTTAAACATAAAAACAGGAGAAATTAAAAAGACGTTTGTGAAAAAACGTACATTTATTATTATACATATAAGTTAAGTAGAGACATAAGTTAGATGAAAACGCCTGAAACCAAATTGGAATGAAAGCTGGTATTGTTTCCTTCACGTTTTCCATCCGTTTTGCGGGAAGGAAGCTACCGCAACATGCGTCCGTTGAAAAGGATACCGGATCCTTCAGAAAGAAAGAAGGATTAGATATTAGATACAACAGGCACTGGTAGTTTTGTTGCCAAATGCCAGTTGCGTTCATCTGTTTTTCTCCTCCGTTTTCGTTATCTCGAATGAATTATTTTTGGATAGACTGCGCGATGACAAAAAGGACAGTTCAAACAATCTATCCCTTTCCTTCCGTTTTTAGAAGAAATCAGAATCGTAACGCAACGGAAGGAAAAAAAAGGATGTTATAAACCTACACTAAGGCGAGGTCAAGAACATTTGCCGCGTCTACGTGTGATATGAGTTCAGTTTGAGTGTTCACCTCCTCCGAGCCGATCAACGCTGTATAGAACTGACTCTACCAGATGTCCCCGCACTTAATTTACGCCTTAACAAGTCAATACGTCGATATTATTCATGAAATCCGCCTATTCCGAATTCCCGCTAAACCGAACAGTGTTGGTTCCCAATTAGTTCGGAATAGCGGGACTCTACTGTAGTTAAACTTGGTATGACACAATGAGACTTGCACGGTTGAAAGCACTTGGGCGACTTGAAAGGCCATGCATAAGGGACACTTCAGACTATAACTGAAATTGTAAGTATAAAATATAGCACTCAAAGATTGACTTTACAATGTGAAATCAACATTTTAATGGAAACTGTTGGTACAACAGAATTGTGCGATGTATTGAAATACAGTTACCGGTACTACTTTGAGTACCTATATTATAATGGTTTTGTGTATTCATCCGATATAAGTGCAAAGAGCACAGGAATAGGATCTACTATGCTCACTATACCGCTACAACGAACCGTAATGTTTAATAAATCATTTACAGTGTCCGCTTATGGAATTCACTCCCGGAATAAAGCAATAAAGTTGGATGACGGCCGAGTAAAGTTTTAAAAAGATCCTAAAATCTTACTCTATAATAAATAAAGTCGAAGAAGCATCCTTGTCGTAAGGTAAATAGATTACAGATTTGTATGAATCTTTGTAAGAAATATATGTATTATTTGTTAAGTAATTTTAATTAAGAAAATTTTAAAATTTGTTTTTCTTTTTAATAAGTTGCTATTATTTTTTTAACTTTTTTGTAAATTTTTGTAATATTTTATAAATTAATGTAATGGGTTACATGGAAGAGAGGACTCAAAAGTCCTAATCTCGCCCTTATAAAAGGCATAATAATAATAATAATACCTAAATATGTTTCATCGAGAGTACTGTTCTAAACAAAAGCAAATTCACGAGCAAAATCTTTTGGCCGGCATTTTTATTCCTAACTGAACATTCCTCTTCTCACAACCCGATCACCTTTTAAAAAAAACTATCACGACATACGTTTGAGTGGCCAGGAGCAGACGCATTTATGCAATAAAAAAAGAAAACTTGATTTAAAAATTATAAAAATGTAACTTAATGTCTTTTACTTTTACAGAAAAATAAATATGTGCTACAAATCATTATTCAAACTTGAAATACAAATTAATCACTAGTAGTATGTACAGCTTGTGGCTACAATTGAGTATAGCCTTGTCTGCTTTCAACTGCGCACGCCTAACATTGATAAAACATTTTATACAAAGACTGAAACCTTACAATTTTGTTTTAAAATACAGTATATTAATTGGAAGGCATGAAAAACCATAACGTAAATATAATTTCATATTTTCACTGTAAATATTACTGTATAGAAATTTTGATGTTTTATAATTTTTTTAAATATCTCAATGTTGTCCACTAAGGGAATGTAAAATGACGAGATCTGCATATTTTTCATTGCAAGCAAAATAAACAACAAAATATATTCAATTCTTTAATCTTCCATGTGTTTAACTTTGTAGGTGTTGCACAAATTCTACACCCCTCTCCTTAAATCGGATTCAAACAATTTTCCTTACTAAATAAATCAGGTATAAAAGAAATTAATATCATAAAACATATAGCCGAGGCAAACGGTTACATTAGTACAACTATAGACAAGTTAATTAATAGCCATAAAAAGAACAAAAAAGACATGGAGAGCGAAACCATCATTGAAAACAAATTTATGTCTTCAGAATATACCAAATATTTACATATAAAAAAACATATCGTTAACAATATCATTCTGTAATAACAGTAATTTTTATGCGCTAAAACAGATACCCCATAAGAAAAAAAGTCCGGAGTGTACAGGATCGAAATTGTCAAAATTGCAAGGATCATTATACAGGTGAGACAGGGAGAACGTTCAATGAACGTTACAAATAACATCTCCCTAACAATAATTCCATAATCGCCAAGTCGAATTAAGCACGACACCTCGCTGAAGTTAACCATAAACTGGAGACTTCCACTCTACAGTGGAAGCCTTACTATACCTTTACAAAAGCAAGATTAATGAACATCATAGGCGTAACCAGGGAGGGTTTTGTTGGTTATAACCCCCCCCCCCCCATTGTAAAAAATAAGTCTCACTTTGTTTACATTAAAATACCCTCTTAAGAGTAACTTGTTTTCAACACCTATGCAAATGTCAAGCTACAATAAATTATCAACATGTTGCTGCCATTATCTTTGGTCGAATTGGGCACTGGTACTTTATTTCATATACGATGCAGTATAGTGTATGGCCTGGAACACACAAAGAGTTTTCGTCAGCCACGAATTATTTACCGTCGCCATCATATCAACATTGGCGAGAAGGAGGGTATTTGAGCATACACATTGGTCGGAAAGACAAACAATCGGTTTATTTACCGCTGACGGTAGCTGTGCAGCCGCTCGCTGCCACTACAATCGATAGATTTTCTACCATCTCCGCCGAAACAGTGGCAGAATGGTGAGTGTCATGCTGCAGCCGAAATATTATCTACGGTCTGGAACACACACAGCATTTTCGTCTGCGAAGGATTGTTTGCCGTCGCCGTCATATCAACAGTGGAGCGAAGGAGAGCAGGCCTATTATAGAGCATACACACTGATCGGTTTATTTACCGCTGACGGTAGCTGTGCAGCCGCTCGTTGAATCTACAATCGACGGATTTCCCACCGTCTCCACCGGAACAGTGGCAAACGTCACCAAATACACGCCAATTTTAGTTATTTTAGTATTTTTTTCGTAGAATAATATCCTTCTGCCACGTGGGTAGTTCGTCAAATGACGAAACGGACATTCTTAAATTGAAAAATGTTTCTTCTAGTTAGTCAAATCAGGAAACACAGTGTAGAATGCTCCAAAATCTTCTCTTCTTTTATTTATTGATTGGATGCACCCAAGTAAAGTATATTTTTTTGGGTCCTTTTCAACCGGCGACGGAATAACAATAAAGCGAGAGTTGCTCTCTGTTCATATCAATAAAACATTAAAAGAAATAATATATTACATAACACACTTTGTGATTGATGAACTAGACACTTCAATTTAATGAATCCCAATAAGCTTTAGACGGCGTCGGTAATTTTACCACCCTGTAAAATGCCATGTGTGTTCCAAGCCTATGGGGTTAGAGGCAGCGCACAGAAAGATTTGGCGAAGGATGAGTCATGGTTGCTATTCTAAATTATTCTAAAATATACCTGAATCACAATTAGAAGTGGAAAATTATACATACCTATATTATTTTAAACTACTTTTGGGAAGCCTAAAACGTATTATTTTGAATCTTAATTTTTTTAAATTTCTCTCCCCCCTCCCCCCCGGTTGTTATAACCCATCCCATGCTGTCCTGGATACGCCTATGATGAGTTTAATAAAGGAATACGAAATATATAAAGCCTTCAAACGAACACCATATTAAATGACCAACTATTGTTTTACAACTACCAATTATACGATACGGCTATTAAGCAATTGAATAAAATAAATAGAAATAACAATCAGTAGGCAGTCTTACATCATACCGTCAGTACTCCAAGGAGAACCTTGAGATGCGTATCTGTTTTATTTTATGTGTTAATATCTGTGTGAATATATCAGACTTGGGATTAACGATTAAAATTAATCGTTAAAAATATGAGTAACTTTTAACTTAATCGTTAGTTTTAAAACTGATTAACTTTTAACTCTTAATCGTTAAAATATTGGTTAACGATTAAAACTAACATCAGTTAATTTGGCGGATGCCCGGAAAGATTTGTCACAATGGAAATGTCGGCCGGGTGGGTGGGCCTGGCGTGACAACATTCAATATTCCTTAGTTTGGGTTCTTGCTTATTGGCCGGTGAAGGGGTGGGGTGTCTAAACGGTAACGTAAACAAACAAAACAACGCCATCAACGTCATTCAATTAGGCCTTAGGTATACGCATGCCATTACAGTTGGATAGTTTTGTTAATTTTGTATAAGTTGTTTTGCCCCGTTATAGTGATTGACAGTTTATATTTTATTTAGCGAGTTATGTCTAGTGTATCAGTATTTAAATTTTATTATGTCTTTATTGTGGCCAGGCATTTCAAACTTTTATGAACAAATAACAAGGGAGGGAAATAGTTTAACATTTAAATGCCTATTGTGTTTACCAAAATTTAAAACAATCAAGGCTTCAGCAACTTCTGCCTCCAATTTAAGGACCGACTAAATGTAAGTTGTGTTTTAGCCGTTTTAGGTTGTTGCCTATCCAATTTTTGTCGTCTATTATTGAGATTTGATTTGTTTTTATTATAGGGCATACGCTCAAGGGTGTTTACATATATTATAGGGCATTTGCAAGCATATTTTCAAAAATTCACCAAATATAGTAATTATATACCAATTCGAAAGTGTTCCATAGCTTTTTTGTAGAGCAAGGTTCAAAGAATTTATATATGCCAGGAAAAATTGATAGATGTAAATTTTACAAAGTTATTAGCTTAAGAAACAAAAAATGACCAGTAATGAAAGGAAAAGGTTCTACTTTAGACCTACATAAAAAGTAGTAAACATTTTTTTTTTCAAAACGTACAAAAGTTTTGCAATTTAGTTCCAAAAAGAAGTGTATAAAAATATTTATCAATTTCAAATTTCTTATTTTGAAAACACCAGTTTTTATGTTCCTATTATAAGACTGCTAACAAAACTAGGCCTAGTTTGAATAGTAATGTAGAGTGTAGATAAATCAAAGAATTGAATTGAATAATTGTAAAATGTTGTTTTCTAAAAGAATTCATTTAGTGGTCCTCGAATCACAAAATTATATCAAACGAATAAAAAACTCGGATAGGTTCCGAAAAATTGCTGCGAATAACAAAACCGCAAATAGCAAAAACCAAATCTTATGGGAAAAGGGAGGTTATGTTCGTGACATATAGAAAATTTTAAAACATTATGTATTAATACCTATAAATCCTATAATTCATTTATACATAAGATACAGGCAGTCCTTGATATCGCGGTCCAGCTTTACGTGATTTCGCCTTTACGCGGTAGAAAAAAAATCCTTGAAAGGTTTAGTATTTAAGCTAGTTTTGTTTGGAGTATAGGAAGTTATTGGAGCATTGTTTGTCATCTCACTCTACCCTCAAGGTCAGGGAGATGACCTCAAGGCTCTCATAATTCATAACGGTACCTCTACCCACCCCTACTTGCTCCGTCATTGTTTGAGTTTGTCTATTTTTAGAACTTAGTCACGTCAAAGCATCAAGCTATCTTTCGCTGTCAGTACCAGTTGCGAAAATATTCTAATCTAAAACATACTAGTAAAAACTTCTTTTCAAAATATTTTACTACAATTTTAATTAATTCTCCCTACAGTCCCTACAACTGTCCCTGTTAATATTTTTCAACGCCAAGCCATTTCGGTGAGTGTGCAAGAATGCTTTCAAAAATTCGAAAAATATGGTAATTATAAACCAATCTTAAAGTGTTCCATAGTTTTTTTGTAGAGAAAGGTTCAAAGAAGTTATATATGGCAGTAAAAAAATGATTGATGCAAAATTTACAAAGTTATTAGCGCAAGAAATAAAAAATGTTCAGTAACAAAAGGAAAAAATTCAACTTTAGGCCTACATAAAAAGTAGTAAACATTTTTTGTAATTTTTTTCATAAATGTAAAAAAGTTTTGTAATTTAGTTCTAAATAGAACTGTATGAAAATATATATCAATTTCAAATTTCTTATTTTGAAAACATTAGTTTTTATGTTCCTACCAAAAGACTGCTAACAAAACTAGGCCTAGTTTGAATAGTAATTTAAATTTAGGAATGTATCCTTTGCCGAAAAATGAAATATTATTATAAGAAAGTGTAGAGAATAAATCAAAGAATTGAACCGTATACTTGTAAATTATTATTTCACTAAAGTATTTGAATTAGCTTTACTTGAATCACAAAATGAGATCAATCAAATGAAACGTTGCGCATGCGTATTGATAAACCTTATGTCCTGCCGTATTTTAACTTTAATCAGTTAATTTTTAACTTTAACCCGTTAATTCTTTCAGTCATAAACTTCAATCAGTTATTTTTTCTGGCATTAACTTTAATCAGTTAAATATTTTAGTTAACTTTACCAAGTCTGGAATATATAAATATATGTGTAACATATTAATGTAAGACGAACTCACCAGAGTGAATGTGACCCGATGATGGAGTTACAGCTCCGAAACATGTCATAATACCGCAACAAAAAGTCACAAGACGGACCTTATGAAGATAATTTAATTATCATTCATTTTAGAACATTACTAATAATGTTCCTAGTGGAGAGAAATATAACTAAACTTTCCATGTACAGCTGTTGCTCTTATCCAAGAGTTTGTAGATTCTGTCATCGTCATTTATTATTATTTCAACATCAAAAAGTTAAAAGTTACTTAAACTTAAATATTACGTGTTTAAGTGAACAGTTAGTTTGATCACTGATACATTCCCACCCCTCCTTTCCGTGTGAAATTTATTTTCAACAAATACTCAAAAAGGTTTCAACAACTACTCCACGAGGTTTTTTAACAATTATTGCATATGAAAGGCCATTGCACTTTCGACGAAAAAACATATTTACATACTTTTTTTTTACAGTACATTATAAATAAACTTACCACAGCTTTCTAAAAGTGGAGTTCCAATTAACAAAAATTTGAAGGCCCATAGGAACTGGGTGTTAAAAATAGCCAACAGATTCGAGAAATAAAATCATTTCTATTATAACCAAGTGAACAAATTTGAAATTTCTAGTTTTCATATAATACATTGGATATTCAATTATATACATCTAACAGTGCAAAATCACACAGATATATATGTTTATGTAAAGTACATACACGTATTTGTAATATGTACGGTATATAAACACATATAAAGATGTACATTGCGACACATAAACAACACTCACTTAAAATCATTCTCTGAATATATTCAAGAAAATATACCGAATAACAAAATTTCCACGTTTAAAAATGATATTACTTCCCTCCAAAGTGAACATCATCGTATAAACAATATTTCTAAAATTAACAAGATTATCACAGACAAAAATGTTTCTCATGAGAGGTTGTGGTTTAAACCAAGTCAAAAATATATACATATGTATTTAAAAAAATATATTAAAATAATTTCAATGAACTGGAACTATGCGTTAACAAAGAAGATAGAAAGACTGTATAACTTATAAGTATATGAATACATATATATTTATACGTTTATAAATATATAGGGTGTTGTTGGAAACACCTAGTGTCGAGCATGGATAATTTCAATTGGAAATACAACTAAATGTAAGAAAAAACAATAACAAATAAACAATCCAAATAACAATAACATTTCAAAATGAACGATTTGTTCCTTTCTATACAAATACTAAAACTTAAAACATAGCGTAAATTATTTACAAATACCTTTAGTTACAATTGATTTTGAATTCAGTTTATAATGCAACATATATACACAAATACAGGACTTAAAAATACATTAACTGTTTACAATATGTACAAAAAAAGCCTCTTAGTCTAATCGATACTATTTCTTCTGTGAAACTTTATTATTATTAATATAAAATAAATATTTAAATTATAATTCATGCTATTGCATTAAAAGAACAACTACAAACATATATAGAGTAAATATTGCAGCAACAAAACTTTATATATTAATTTTGTACACTATGAGTAATAATTTACAAATCATCGGTTGTGGTAATCAAGCGAGTGATGTGAATACAAAGGATTGAGATGAAAGTGCGTACAATAAATATTGTTAGAAATTAAGTAAATGATTTGCTTGGCAAATTACAAAGAGTTATTTCAAGATGAGAAATATATTGTAACCTTATACATAGTGCTATTTTTTGTATAACTTAAAGTAGGTCAAGGTAACTTAAATTTGTATTGTCAAACATAAACTAAATTCTGGCCAGCTTTAAAATTGTTTAAACGACTGTAACTTGCACATAACCAATGGTTTTATGTGGAGAATACAAAAATAATTTATAACTATATGAAGTAACCCTTCGTGCCATTAGCCGCTTCAACGTTAACAATTTTATTAACCTATGCATGTTATTTATGAGTGGGAGAAACAAATACTGATTAAGTTAACATAAACATGTGTCGGGAGATAACAGAATAAAGAAGAGGAGATTATTGGGGGAAAAGAATATGGAAAGGAAAATTCAAGAAAAGGTACAACGTTGATTAAGCTAGAAATTGAGATGGAAATAAAGAGAGGTTCGATGAATTTTAATAGAGAAGAAACTCAGCAGAAGATAGCATAAGGAAGAAAACTCAGGAAAGGTTTTGAAAGGTAGAATAATTCAGCAATAAATGTAGGAGTAAAAATATATTGCAATGCCTAATAATAAAAATGAAAGTGTATCATGTAGATTGTTCTCACAGTCCAACCTGACTGGAACAATTCAAAGCAGAAACAAAAAAAAAAAAGATAATTGAAAAAGCAAGTTATAATTTTTCAAATTCAAGAAATAAAACATTTAATAACGTTTGATTTCAAATCAAAAACAGTCGCAGTTCTACAAATATACATAATATTATCAATTGTTTTTGAGACAAAACGACATCGTACATTGAAATTTTCATTAAGTGGCTAAAAAGCCTATTAACACTTTGAACCCTGAGCCCGAGTAAAGGTCACCAACTACCGATGGCCGAGTATAACTCGGGCCTCTCTATTTAATTCTACAGCTAAGCTCAGTCGGCATATATTCGGGTTCAGGCATTCTCGTCATGTTTATTAGTTCATATGTCTTTGACTTTTGGAATTTTTTAACACTGGCCAACAAAAATAACAGATAATTATCAGATGGTTGTACTACAAGTGTGTCTGATCAGCTGTATGCATTCTGCAATCAACGGTTGTCTGCTTAGCGATGTAACTCGATGTGTGTTGTCATTAGTTCTAATTGTGTTGTAAGTTTTTTCAATTATCAGTGATTTATTATTGATGCAAAGTTTATAATTTGTAAGTGTTTTTTTTTTAGAATTATAAAGTGTAAATAATAATAGTGTTCCACGCACTAAACGGAGAAAACCCAACTGAAATTGTAAGGTTTTGTGAATTTTGTCTTGGCCTTTGAAGTATATACATTTTCTTAAAAGCTCATTATTTTGCCTTTAAAATGGTATATAATATGTTATACGTTTAAATAAGGTAACAGAGATTTTTTTTAAAATACAACCAAAACCCCTAGGTAGCTACGCTTGACTATGAGTTAAGGGTACAGGGTTCAAAGTGTTGAACAGAATTAATTTATGTGGTTAAATTTACATCAGAAGAATGAAATTTACAATACCGTGGAATTGTGTTTACAAAATATTATATTGCACAGAATTCTACAGATACACTCTTCTCTTTTTTATAACTATTATACATATTCATGAATTATTTTGTTCAAAAGAGTAAATTGAGAACAGCATCAGGTCAGGAGTTCCTCTGCAAAATCTGCCCTTGTGGACCTCATAAAGGGAGATTAAGTTCATCGTATTACAAACAATAAAATTCTGGTTAAAATTAGGCAATCAGATTTAAGTTATTTAACAGTCATAACCAATGTTCTACAAAGTAGGCGTAAGTTTCAGGAACATCAATTACAAACCATAGTAAACGCATTAGCGAAAAATCCCATCAATAAATTGTACAATTTAACACAACTGACAAGAAAATAAACCACAGTTAGTTGACAATTGTTTACGGAAAATTCATAAACACAACGAAAATCATTTGAAAACATTTTACAGAACAGTAACAGGTAGATTTAAAATAAATTAAAACTAAATAACATTGTGAAATCAATTTAAAAAAATTCGCTTTATATACAGCACTTTTAATTTTTTTAAATAAATTAATGAACAAAGGCTTACTACCATCTGAAATCGGACCTTAACATGACATGACATATAAAATAATGTGATTTAAAACAATACATTGAATGCAAAAACATTTAAGCATATTTACACTTTACAAGTAAAATATAAATACTTCACACTAAAAACTAAACAAGAATCGACCTGGAAATTTGGCAAGAGACTCATTTAATATATCAAAACAATTTCAATAATTTTATTTTAAATACAAAGATACAAATAATCTGACTTGCTTGGCAAACATCGGCTCCAGATCATTGTAATTATATTAATATCTATAATCCAAAGCTTAATGTAATTAATAATATTATATGAACACAATATTATTTTAACTAAGATCTGAACTAAAGCTAAAAACTAATTTTAAAATAACTAAGCGGTTTGGCTACCAAGTAATTTACATCCATTCTGTACAACACTGAAATATAATGGTAAAAACAATAACAACCTCTGAAGTTTTGAAATTGATGCTGGATTGCCCAGTATCTTAATTTTTCTAATAATGTAAAAAATCAAAATAATGTTTTCAAATTAGTTTGATAGGTAGAAAGCTAAAAACCGAATAATAATGACTAGACAAAGGTTTGTAAAGAAGTGTCTTCTCCCTTCCCAGTGGTGTGTTGTCTCCGTCTCACAAAGTGAGGCAAACAGTTTCCATAAGGTGAAATTTAGGAGTATTCATAAGCTATCACTATAGCCTCATGGAAAACTTATCAAATTTCTGTTTAATTACAGGCCTGTTTAAACACCAGCAGTAAGAGTCGGTTCAACTAAAATGAGAAAATAATATAATCACATTCACACTATATATGAAATACAGTCAATTACTTCTTTTTAATTGGCTTGAAAATAAACTGAATTCACAATATCCGACATTTGTATATTAAATTTGACGCTTTATGCATACAGTACACATTGTGAACCGCTGAGGCTCATTTTAATATAAAACTACTCTAAATGGTTTAATCTCCAATATTTAATAAAGCCCTCTCCCAGACAATGTTTGTCTACCTATTACATACTTGAAATATAATAAATACTAACACCATTTTAAAATATATCTTTTTAAATACAAATACATATTTCTGTTTAAAAATACACACTAGAAAATAAAATAGAACTTATAATTTGCAAATTGAGAATTAACTATATTCACTATATGTTGCCTCCACAAACTTGAGTAACAAAAGATATTTGTACAATATTTACGGAATATTTACAAACTAAAATTTTTTTTATATTTTTGACATATGATTTGACTGTTAAATAAGCTCTCAAAATTAATTAAATTATAACAATGGACATACATGATAATACACGAAAATTAATAATAATAATAATAAATTGCTCTTATTGTCGAAGTTTCAAAGTAAATATATGATAGACATATACAATTATTTAACAGGTATACTTTCTTCTATACATTTGATCTGTCGTTACTCTAATCAACTTATTACGTTTTTTCGTTGAATGTGTAAAATGACTAAACGTTCTTCGTGTGAGTCATAAATACACGATATTGATTACGAAAATTGAAAAAGAAAATTGTTCACTTGTTGCATTGCACTACTGTCTTGTACACTTAAAAATCTTCCGTTTTCCTCGATTTCTGGTGCATATACATAATGTTGCTGTTGTACTAGAGACAAAAAGAAAGAAAAAAAGTATATTTGGCCTTATTGTAAAGCTTGATTCTACATTTTAGTAACTAAATAATGAACAGGATGCTGTTACTACGGCAAATAACTATTTATGCGGGGTTAGTACATTAAAAACAAATGATAAATTAACACAAAAAAAAGCTTAACTGAAAAAATGTATAGCGTGTCAAAGAACTGAGAAAATTTTGGTCAATTCAATAAAATACTATGACCAAATACTATTAAGCTTTTAAAAGATCGATTCACCTAACCAAGTTAATAAGACATTTTTTAATAGTTTTATTTTTTAATAATGTAAAACATTATAAACCTATATTTTTCCTTCTTTAAAGATTTTAATTCTAACGGTTAATACACAACAACAACAAAACAAATACGGAAACAAGAAGAAAACAAAACTATTTACAAAATAATTCGTATACAAGAACAAATCAAGCTTTACAATGTGACAAAGTGGAAGGCCTAAGCGCCTAGATACCTAGGTTAACCTAACTGTGCGTAACATCCAACATGTTAGTTTGGCAAGAGTCTGCGCTGTGCACCGTTGTAAACGACAGAGCACCATAGAGACCAGCACTCGAGACAGCAGGCAACTCCCTCGCTTTTCCTGGAGACGGCGACCATGTTTCCACCGATACAGCGTTACTCAATTTGAGTTGTGTGTCCAATTTTGCAGCGTCCAAAAGTTCCCCGGTCGTAGAATCAATTACCAAATACGAAAGTAGCAGGTATTTGAAGAACTCGTATGTTGACCAACAGATTGCTGTTGAAGGCATTTGATATAATACTCGGGCACTTATGCCCCGGAAAAACCCTAAGGGTCCTCCGAGCTTATATACTGTTCGAATAGCGTTCGTCATCCCCGACACCTTGATCTGGAAAAAGAAAAAGATTTTATAAGTATAAAATGTAATAAGGAATAATACATATAGAATATCGGTACACTACTTGAAGAGAAAAGCCATTTACAGTTGACTCTTAACTGATCGCCTTGCTACATGATGACCTAACCTAACCTAAACACTACTTGGAGAGAAAAGCAATTTACAGTTGACTCTTAACTGCTCGCCTTGCTACATGATGACCTAACCTAACCTAAATACTACTTGGAGAGAAAAGCAATTTACAGTTGACTCTCAACTGCTCGCCTTGCTACATGATGACCTAACCTAGCCACTACTTGGAGATAAAAGCAATTTACAGTTGACTCTTAAATGCTCGCCTTGCTACATGATGACCTAATCTAACCAAACCTAACCTAAACACTACTTGGAGAGAAAAGCAATTTACAGTTGACTCTTAACTGCTCGCCTTGCTACATGATGACCTAACCTAC